>JAFBJR010000096.1:2415100-2862922 GCA_016785285.1 Brachirus orientalis | reverse complement strand
TACACATTCTGGTACAGCATTCTTAGTGAGGACACTCATAGACATAATGCTTTCCATAGCCCCTTAGCCTAAACTTAACTATCACAGCTAAATGCCTAACTCTAACCCTTTACCTAACCTTAAACTTAAACTTAAACTTAAACTTAAACTTAAACTTAACCAAGCTTTAATCCTAGAAAAGCCCTTTTTTATGGTGTACCATAATGTAAAAACCAAAATTTCCCCACTCTTACAATATGTCCTTGCTTCATGTGGTTTATACGTTTTTTAGTCCTCAAAAAGAAGTATGTACAAGTACTGCACACGCGCACACACTCACACACACACACACACACAGCAGATCAATTGAGCAGTGCCAACAAAGAGTATCTCTTTGCACTCTCTACTATTGCATCACTTAAAGTTAACTCACCAACAACAAAGGCTCCCTTTCTTTTCTTCCAGTGTCTCATCTAGACATCCTCATATAACACTGCCAGGATGCAAAGAAAAGCCAAGGAGTGTAAGTTGCTCCTTGAGAAACTTCTCATGCATGTCAGGGTCAGGCTTTCTGGCCTCTGACAGGCGCCTACAAAACCCAGAGTGGAGCAGGTAAGAAAGACCCATATATAGAATGAAGAGGTTTAACATGACAATATGTGTGTTTAAAAGACACAGCTACTGGCAAACCTGCTAACAGAGAAGAAAATTGATTTTCAGACTCACAGTTTTATTTATTTCATGTACAAAACAGCTTTAGATTTGTCATGCATGTATGTTTGCATTTTTAAGAGATGCACATTTTAGTATTTTTCACATTTTGAAAAATATAAGCCAAAAATAAACACTCAAAAAACCTTTATCAACTCCTCAACTGGTGTTACATTATTCAAATTGAGTTCTTTTAATTACAGCTAAAATTGTGAGCTACAACGTTATATTACTTTCCATTATTTATGTTGAAAATGTTGTGAAACCACAACACTACGTGTTATTTCTTTATAATTAGGTTGACTTTCCTTTCTGCTCTTTCAGTTTCCCTCCTTAGTCACTTGCTCTGCTTCTCTGCTTCTCTGTCAGACACCGTTTATCATTATCAACCCCTCTCACCTGAGACCTCACCTCTTGCCTTCTCTCTCACTCTATTTCCTGACTACCCCCTCCCTCCACCCATTGGGCCCTTTCACCCTTCCTCTCCCCTGCCACTACCCGTCCCTTCACACGTTCCCTCCTCCCCTCCATCCCCCTCCTCACCTCCCTACCACCTAGTGAGCACATTTCCTTACTCCCTCCTTGCCAACAAAGGGGAAAAAAAAGCTTTTACTCATTAGTGGATGACCCTTGCCCCTAGGCCACATTTTAAGAGGCTCTACTTGACTCCTGACATGGCCATCAGCAATCAAAACATGTGCGTTCAGTGCATATAGACTTGGAAAACTGGGAGGTAAGGCCACTGTGTATTGATGCTTGGCTCGATGTGTGTGCGTGGCAGTGGTTTGACAGGAGACAGACAGGTTCACTTACTACTGCAAAACCTTCTGTGGTGGTTCCTCTGTCTCCAGGCCAGACTTCAGTGATGGTTACCCTACTACCCTACACTACTCTGTCTCTTTCCTGCTCCTCATATAGCTCATTTGCAGGAGCTCCATTAGGTTTATCACCACTGTGTGTGTTTACTCATTGGGAAAGGTGAAGGGTTTGGACGTAGCACATCAGCGTCCATGTGTAATGGTGCTGATGCTTTTCTAATTGCTCACAGGAGTTGGATGTGGTGAGCTTTTTTTAAGATCTAATGTGTTTGTTTTTCAAATTTCAGAGACAGGATGCGAACACACATACACTGTTTATCCCCAATTTGGCCCCCCTCTTCCTCTACCACAGTCACATGTTCACATGTAAACATTTTGCTTGAAAAATAAAGGTCTGATAGTAGAACCACTCACAATCTATTTTCCTCGCCTACAATTTTTTTCCCCTCTTTGAAAAATAACTGAAAAAAACATCAACAGTTTTAACCCGAAGATGTGAGCTAACCCCAGGCTATCTCCTGTCTAGGTCAGTCCTTTAACGAGAAAGCTGACAGCATATTCCCTACAGCAGGGTGCTGCTACTGTAGTAATAGCCCTTCATTGCTGACAGATTCATGCACGCTCCTCTTTTGATGTGGCTGCCTCGACCTCATCTAGTTTTTCTTCCAAGGACAACCGAGCTTTTCAAAGGACAGCAAACAAAGCAATTAAGGTCCTCTGACCTGTTTTACTGTGTGGTAATGTGACATTCCCCTGGGTGTCACTGAATTTACATGACACTAGAAAAAAAGTAATTAGTGTACTCGTACAACTAGAGCCAGACTTTTAAAAACATAAACATGCTTGTGCAACTGATTTTGTACAAATTTTTGAAAGTCAGATAAACACACAACAATAATGCAATTGTACGGTCAATTGGACTTAAGCTGGAGTCGGCACACTGCAAGCTCAACAGTTCCCATTCCACGGCTATGACCTGGAAATAATCCACCTCATTCCTGGAGGTGCTACTGGAGAAATTATTTTGGCTGGAACTTCCGGAGCAGAAACAGCAGTATGCTACTTCTTTCTGGTGGCAGCTGTGTGGCTTCAGGATTGCAGTGTTCCTTCAACACACGAGCATCCTGGAGTTTGTAAATCACCCAGTATTGAAAATAAAATCCCAGGTTTGGTGATGTGGGACACTGGGGATCTGGCTTGGCTCTATGTCTGCCTGTATATCTTATGATAAATAAAATGGTATCCCATATTATTATTATTATTGTTATTATTATTATTAGTAGTAGTAGTAGTAATGCTGTTGCATCACAGTATTCTGGTGTGATGTTTACACACAGTAATGTTGTCTAACAGTCTTAAAGTAACTTAAGAGTCAATTTAATTATTTATGAAATTATGAAATTATTTATGACGTTTGTTACTTTCACACTGCGATATCCTGTGTGTGGAAGAAGGCGGTGAATGATCACATCATGTCTTTCTTGAAGTGTAAGAGGTCATGTTACCAAATGTTAAATTTCACAATCGCTCTCAGATATTATCATCAATTTACCATGGAAAATGCCAGTTCTGCTTCAGTGACAGGACGTGCCAGAGGCCATGCCGATAATTCATGCAAGGTATCATGGGCCAAAGGGAATAATAAAGTAGAAATAAAGTAATAAAGTAGATAGAAAAGACAACAGTGAATTTTTAACTTTTTTAGCTGACTAGAAGTTAATAGATGGTATAAACATAAGAAAAGGCACTTGACATACCAACAACTAGTTGCTAGGTAAAGTTGTCTGTGAAGAAATAAGTCAACTGGGAAAGGGGCATATAGCCACCTAACATTGGGGGGGGGGAGAGACACTTTATTCAGTAAATCAGTCCTTGATTACAGGGACAAGGACAGTGCTCCAATTAAACAGCATAGTCATACATGGAAACATAACGACTAACAAAGAAATAGCTGATCTTATTGGATTTTTGTTGTGTTTTTACAAACTAATAACGAATGTAGTGTATTCATGTAGTGTATTCATGATGTTTGAAGGGATTTTTAAAAACAGAAATGCAGCCAGAGCAGAATACTAATTCCCTCAGCCTTAGGGACTTAACAAAAAATTATTGGGGGAGGACAGGTTGTCAAAGAATGGGAGGGTTCCATCTTTTTTGTGGCTGTAAAAACTATTTATTTAAGCATCATTTTATTCAACATTACGTGGTGTTTCCCACAAATATATTATTTTGAGCACCAGTTGTCAACGGTCCAAACTAAATATTGAACATTCAGATGACAACAAGTATCTGTCTTCGTACAAAATGAAATAGAGGAACCCCTCTCTAAATGGCATTAATTTAAATATAGGCCCTTAGTTGGTTGCCATTTCACCACCCATCCTCTCTATTTGGACAGCCCGAGCATCAATGTATAACACGAAAACCTGCGTTATCCAAATACTGAGCAGCAACTGTGACATGTGGCCACCAGACCCTTCAGACCTTTTTCTCCTCCCTCTGCCTTCCTAAACTCCCCCCCACCAACCCTGTCCTCCTCCACCGCTCCTGCTGTTCCTCTAAAAACACTGTGTCCCATGGCATGAGCAAACATGTTTGGCCATCTTTCCTGTGAACCTGTAAAATGGCAGGACCTCCCTCTTTGCAAAGCCCGTAAGACATCCCCACTGCCTCTTAGCGTAACTCAGAACTGGTGAGACAACAAACCTTGAAGTTGGCTTTCTGTGACCTTTTAAAGGTATTTTAATGGCCCTATCTCTGCACTATAGAAATATTTGGTGGGGCAGGGTAATTTCATCTCTGTGAAGTGGAAAAAAAGCTAATCCTTCTTGAATAGGCTACCCTCTAGTGTTTAAAGTCATTATGGCTCACAGCGAGGCTTTGGGAAGTCCTCTCCTCCCTCCGCACTTGGATTAATCATTGCTTCATTAGTGCCATGTTTTGACACCAGGGTTGCAGCCTGGAAATTATCTGTTTGAACAGTACAACCTGTTGCTTCCTGATGGAAACCAGAAAATATTTTAATGCAGTTTCACAATGGACATAGCTTACTACATTAATTTAGTTTTTATAGCTTTCACTTTCAGAGAAACCGATGAGGCCACTACGATCTTTCAAAGCTACACCTAGTTACAAGGTCAGGTTTTCCTGACACTCACTTCTCCGTCATCCTACAACTCTGTTCAAAAGTGTTGGTGCACGATAATTGCTTCCAAAACAAGCCACCTTGAAGAGACTGGGTAGCTTTTGTGAATTTTGTCCTTCCCAGTGACAGTGCAAATGACATGTGTGATGCCATCAAAAACAACAACAACAACAACAACAACAATAATAATAATAATAATAATAATAATAATAATAATAATAATAATAATAATAATAATAATAATGCTGAAAATATAAAATGACAAAAAACTACTTTATTTGGTAACACCTAAATAATTTACTTTCAATCAAAAAATTTAGCTGTTATAAAGACCACTTACATCATTTAGGTTTGTTAAATTTGTCAAGCATTTTCTTTTTCTGCTATGTTGTACATACACTGGACATTATAACACAAGTAAAGAGGCTTGTCTATCCCCGTGGCACTGACCAAACTACTAATATAAAATAAGAGAGAAGAAAGAAAATGTGTTGTTAGCACATACAAGAAATATGTTGTTCAGATTATGATACAGCCATTTCTGAGATCCTATTAATACACATTATTATTCACTCAAATTAAGGTTAATTTAATTAGATGAGTTGTTTTTTCTTAACCATCACCAGTTCTACAGTAAAATACAATCTGCTTTATATGTTTTTCTCATGTCAGAATTTGTCATTGACTCTGCTCACCTTTTCAGCCTCTTTGAGCTTGTTTGTTTGGTTGACATAATCCCAGAGTACACTCTTTGTTACTCACTGCAGCAGGCAGCTGTTTTCAGATATAGTTACCCACAAGCCAGCAAATGAAATAAAATATGTGGCATATAAAGCCATATGTACTGTATTTCCTTTGAATTTGGTGGAAATGAACCAGAACACAAAAGGGCTTTTGACTCCAAGTGGATAATGTTGCTCCATGTCTGATGTACATTTGGGTCCAAAAATCTGAAACCACTGGAGCCCACTATGTGTGTAAATAAGATACACTTTGTTAACATGTTCCCTGTGATGATTTCACTAAGTGATAATAGTGAAACATTATGTTGTCAGTTTGTTCTGCTGTCGTCAGCTGACCAAAATGAAGTTGTGATCGCTGTGCATAGCAAGTGTCACAAGGAAAAATCTGCATGTTCTCTGCTTTGTATTTGCGTTGGTCACTCTCCCATGGACACTGGATGACTGTGTCACGCCATCAAGCCTCCCCTCTCGAGCCAGGTGATGACAGCAATATTGTAGTTAGGTCTCGGTAGGGTTAAGGTCAGTGTGTTAAAACCTTATAAAGGTTGAGAAGTGAGTAACAACTCTTTTCACCTGCTCTGCTGGCTGCAGCCGCAGGAACCAGCAGACTCCCACAGATGTTTGAGGTCTTTGTCAGGCTCTTCATTTGTCTCCCTCACCACCTATAGTGGAATACAGTAAATATTTTACAGAGGTATTGTCAGGATTGGATTGATTACATGTGATCTTGAGTTCCTGCAATGCACCTTTTGTTCCCAGTGAAGTCGCACAACACTAACAAGCTGTCAGGCTGTGCTCTGACATGGTGTGTCTCAGTGACTAGTTGTTGGTTTGACTAACATTCTCTCTGTGTGTGCAGATGAGAGTGTTTTTTTTTGCCGTACAAACATAGCCGTTGCAGCGTTTACAGCTACACACACTTCAACCTATGAATTCTGAGTGTGCACGTGACAGAGATAGTGACAGTAAAATTGCATGTGCAAAAGAGAGAGGGACTAATGGAGCTTGACTAAACCAAGCACTCATACATAAATTGACATGTGCAATTAGGGAGATGTACACAATCCCCCCGGTCTGTTTAAGATCTGGAATAGTTTCTTAACAGCTTCAAGATGCCCTGTTTTGGCTTTAGTTTCAAATCTAAATCGGGTTTGACCTTGTTGAATAATGATGCTGGTGAAGTTCTCACTGTATGCTTTGGCTAAGGTCCAACTCCACTTCAAATATGACAGAAAACACAGGACAAGGTTCAGCCTCACTGGAATCCGATTAATTGTGACCTTAATTTGAATTAATAAGAAGTGGAGTTTGTAAGATGGTCATAAACACTTAAGATTTCTGTTTCCCGGCAGAGGAGGGGTCATTAAAGCTGGGGGAGATGTGGGTTTAGCTGGTGTACTGAACCTGTAACCTGTGAAAATGAACTGCTTCTGAGCCATTTTTGCTATTTTTTCCTCTTTATTTCATTTCAAGATTTTTCTTCCTGCCTTTGTTTCTGCTTTTTTCCCTGACGTGTGACCTCCTCTTTCACTAATCCAACATAAGTAGTGTGTGGCCTTAAAGAGTGGCTTTTCACACTTCACACATGCAGTGCACCGGTTGGCAGACTGGACTGGGAGAGTGGCATCCAACGGTTGAAAGACAGCTGCCAACATCTGCAGCTGTGGTTAGCTTTTAATTGTGAGGCCCAGCAAGTAAGAAAGCTGCATGGTGAAGAGGGGGCTGGAAAGCAGCATATTTTAGTCCACTGTTCACAGAGCAGATTTCTGGCCAGCCATGTGGACTCAATGAGGGTCCAGTGGTGAGCTGTGCTTCTATGAAATATTAAATCTGCTCAGCCCCCATGTGCAAACAGACCACCTGCAAGCAAGTGTGGCGTGTGGTGAGTCTAAATATCAGATGTCTCTTAGCAACACACATGCAAAAAACACACATATGCATGCATAGAAAATATACAGTCTATGCATAATATAAAATATTCACTACAGCTGACAGACATAAGCACATATAACAGTAAAAGAGTTAGTCAGCATGGAGGGGGGAGCTCAACAAAAAGGTTTTTCCTTGCTTATACAACAGAACACTGAAGAGTGCACAGTTGCTTTTATTTAATTTCATTTAATTTCTCATGCCTGGTGCTTCCATGAGAGATTTCAGTTTGAAACCGTGAGGTTGAAATGAAAAAGTAAAAGTCACCTTTGTCATTCATGCAAACAATGAATACATGTTCTACTCCTTCTTGAAACAATCAGCAAAAGCAGAGAACAAAAATTATGAAAAAGAAGAGCACAAGAAAGAAGTAGGGGGGGGAAAGTGCACTCAAGAAAAACCACTACTTCCAAATGTCAGAGTCCAAAAAAGAAACTTAAGCCTACTTCGAAGCGCAGCCAAGAGGACAACGGGTGCTTGTCGACTGCCGTCCCCTTCAGGGCCTCGTTCATTTACACGTTGTGCAGTCAATCCTCGGCCTCCCCTCTGCTCCCCGGAGGCATCCAGACCTGCCCAGATGTGCAGCTGTTTATGTGGAGCAGCAATAAATGCAGCCGACCTGCAGATCCACATAGTCAGCAGAGGGGGTCACCATTGTTCTGACATATGTGTACTTGATTTCACTCACAGGTTCGTTTTTGTACAAAATACTTCACTGCCTAAGCATCTAAATTTCAGTTTGTAATGTAGTGAGAGAAGTAGTTTATGTTGATTTCGGGAATCTTTTTTTAATTTCAGTCCTAGATGTGAGAAGGAACCACAGGAACCACAGAATTAGGTTAATATTATAGGTTATATTTTAGATGACTTTCCAGTTTTAGACCAGCCAATAGTCAAGAAAAATAGAAAATACATGCAGTAAGTTGAAGCAACAAACATGTTAAGATGATCATACATTATGTGACAATTGAATGCACAGTACAATACAATAACAATCTCAATGCATACTTTTTTAATTTAAAATGGTTCATGAAATGCACAGTGATCCTGGGCTGTTTGGTCCTTTTAAGCCACGTGAAGTATCATGACCATTCCACTAGTGGCACCCTGTGGTGACTTTGTGTAAATGCAGCTTTCAAAATTGCTTTCTCACTTTTAGGTAGGGCAGCAAAACCTCTGTCACAGCAGCATATGACAGAGTCAAGTGGGTGCACGTTTTACAGCACTAAATATCTAAAATAAAGGAAGAGGATTAGTATATGATGGAGCAGCAGTTTTTGCCATGCAAAGTTTTAACCCCTTTCCCTCATATTATCTTGTTTTAACATAAGATAAGGAAAAGAATAAAAAGAGCTAGAGATATAGATATAGTAATAAAGTAAAAAATAAACACTATGTATAAGAGGAAACAGCAAAAACCCACAACATAAAAAAAAATATCAGCAGTTGCTCATGAGTTAATAAATTGCACAGTGGCATTGCATATTAGTTATTGAATTTTATCTTGTCTTATTGCTCACAATACTGCTGTTTATAATTATAAATAAAAAGTCGTATTGGTTTGAACAATACTTGAACTAAAACTAAAAGTTTCAGCCACTGCAAATGAAAATAGAGTTTATGGAAACTCTTTCAAAATAGGAAGTGTTTATTTCCTCATTGTTTGTTCTGTGTCGGGCATGTGTGCATCTGCTGTCACCAACAGAGAGCAATAAAGGGCATTTCCAGAGCTGACACATTCACAGAAGCCGAGTTTTGCATTTTAATGTGATGTTTGTCACCACAGAGTCAATATGAAGGGAAAATATTAATGTTTACTTTTACTACATGACTTGGTTTATAAATACACTGTAAGCTATGTTTATTTAGAGCAGTCATTCTAAAAGACTGTGAGATCTCAGATGTTTGTTTTTTTTGGGGCACAAAATAAAATGATGTGTAGATGTATTAAATAACACGCATAAAATAAAGTTGTGGGTCATACACATCTCTGGAAAATGTTTTGTTTACTAATTATAAATAATATATGGATGTAAAAGCAATGGGCTTTAAAAACTGTCAGAAACCTTTTATTGTGCACACAATTGTCACAATTCATACTGTGAATTAGTGTAGTGTATCATCTTATAATTTGGCAAACACTGAATCAAGAGTGTTTTTCCCTGATTGTGCCACAAGGTGGCAGTAAAAGCCTACTGGAATATGACCATATACAGAGCTCTGTGCGTATCTGCTTTCTCTGAGCCAAACAAAGTGAACACAGAAGGAAAGACAAGTGGGCATTTTACAAAATGTGAAGATGAACATTGAACGTAAACGTTGTCCTTAAAAAACTGGGCTCAACACACTTTGATATATATATATATATATTGCCATTTGTTTAACAATTTGTGCGTAATAATGGACATATATGCTTTGTGCTTGGTTTATGTGGTGTATGAAAGAACCCTGCAGGATGACCATCCTGTTATGTTCTTTGAAAGATGCAGACATTGACTTTTGGAACTGATTTTGTTTTTAATGTGAGCCCAGACAGAGGAGCTCTCTCTCTGTTTTTCTCTCTCTCCCCTCATCCTCCTCCTCTATCTCCTCAAATGTCACGTATTACGAAGAGGACGAATCGGTATGTGTTTTTTGGTCATTCAAGGGGAGGTGAGGCTCTCATTTAGCTGCCTTAGAGACTCCAAATCAGCAGCATCACGCAGTTCCACCTTGTTCGTTCCCAATGAGAGGGCTCAGTCTCTGCTGTCGTCATCGAGGCTGGTGGTGGGGGTGGAGGGGGGAGGGAGGGTGTGTGGTGGGGGTCAGTTACGTAGGGAGGAGGGGTGGTCACCTGTGCTCTGATTGGCTCCTGTTGACAATGAGCTGCCATTGAGGATTTCCGAGCGGCTCAACAGAGGAGGTGTGTCCCTGGCTGCGCAAGTGCACGCCTTCTGCATAAATACCGTGGATAAACCGCGGCGCACATCAGGCGCACCAATTTGGAGAGAGGCACGTTGTTTCCGAGCGTCACACTTTTTCTAACCGTTTTGCTGCGAGTGTTCTGCGGCGCCTTTGGTGAGGAAAAAACATTTGTCAGAAGGAAAAGTAGTAGAAGTAAGCTAGAGAAGTCAGTGGCGATAATTGGCAGCAGGTGTGAATCTCATGTCTGTATTTCCCCCACAGATTTACTGGTGAGTAGTGCATCGTTCCCACTTGTTTCCATGTGTAAGCAGCACTTGCTTTATCCTATTTTTGGTTTATAGACATGACACAGTCAGTAGATTTGCTCCTTTTGCGTCTCACATGTAAATAAAAAAGGAACAAACAGTGAATTTAATGGTGTATTTTGTTTGGTGATTTGCCTCTGAATCAGACACCTGTGTTGCTGCACCCACTCGTGTTTCCTTTGAATTTTTCTGTGGGGTGTTGCCCCTGAAATTGGAAATTTCACACACCACACCACATGGGATGGAAAGAAGAAAATTCAAGGTGTTGCCTTTTTTTTCCTGTTAGGTTGTACATAAATTTGTGTAAAGCTCCAGCTTGAGAGACACTTTCTGTGCCACTTGAAAGGTCACAGTTCGTTTTCATCTTGTTTCTATTTAAGGAAGAATTATTACACTTTTCAGGAGCTTTGTTTAGACAAAAAACCTCCCAGACTTTGCTGTGACCTTAAATATTTGAATGGAGTGATACACTGCTTGGCTGTCTGTGCTGCAGGTGCAGTGCAACTGGAGAAGGATGGGTGCACTGTGATCCTATCTATTACTGTGGTGTCATTTTATCACCGTCACCTTTTGACAATCAGTGCCCTGACTCCCTGCTGTACTACTTGACACAGGAATAAGCCAGTGCATCTTTGTTTATTTGAGCCTAAGTGTGCTCTCTTATCTGCCAAATGCTTTCCTGTCTGAGGAGAGGATATGCAAGTTGTTTTTGAAACTCTGTTTTCGAGCACTGTTCAAACCTCAGCAGGTTTTTGGCTGCCTCTACCAGGAAGTTCAGAATCAACCTCTTTATTGTAACTACACTATGACTTCTTGCCTGTTGTTGTGTACAGTAGGCCCATGCATCTCTGCCCATGCTTTTATTGTAGCTTTATATCTGTTGGAACAGGATGATTTTCTCCAAGACAGTAGGTTGATCATAATCACCTCCCAAACATTTTGTTTATCTACATAGATAGACAAAAATAGGTGCAAGTTGCTGGACATGTAAGGTCAGATTTTTAATGTCTATGCATGTACTCACCGCAGCAGTATCTGATTAATTTGCAGTGACAAATTTATTCTAAGGACTCTATATATACAACCAATTCTTTCCAACTCACTCAGGGCAGTCATTCTCAGTCCATCGCAGCAGCAGCAGCACAACCTGCAGTGCTGTCACTCAGTTGTTGCATGGAAAACTCAGCTTGTTGCCACACAGACTGAGATTTATGATGGTTATAGTAATTAGAATGCTGGTGGTGGAGGGAAAACAATGTTGATAACGCAAGATATAGACTCCTCATGTACGAGATTGCAACTTGAAGGTTGTGGGTTCAAGTCCCGGCTCTGTTGATGTATCCTTGGCTGGACACTTAACCCCACATTGCTCCTGATGACTGTGCCGGCAGTGTGTGAATGGGTATGAAAGATGAGTGATAGAAAAAATCCACTATATGTAGATGTGCTGTGTTAGAGGATGGGTAATTAGCAAAAACTGTAGTGTAAAGCAGTTTTGAGTGGACATCAAGACTAGAAAAGTGCTGTATAATGTTCTTGTCAGCGCCACAGGCATGAAATGAGAGAACACTGCTTTAGGTGGAAACAAATGGAAGGGCCTGGGGTCAACCTTAGCAGACACTTTAAGTGTATTTTTGAGTATTCTACCAGAATGCTGTTTCCCTGCAGGTTGAAATGTCACTGGTATACAGGAAAAGGGTAAGGGTTTACTATAACTGTTGTCCCTACTGTTATGAGTAACTGTAAGGACTGTCTGCTCCTCCTTGTGGTCACTGTCTGTGTATTTGTCTGAAACTGAGAGTTTCAACAAATATTCTGATAATGACTTCTCTAACCTTTCCTGATTTGTATTCTAAATAGAGTTGTCTGAAAATTGTAGGTAATGCATATTTCTCAAAGCCATCCAAAAGGTTCTGTACAGAAAGACTGGCGAACCAACCAAATATTCCCATTTAAGTTTTAAACTGCGTTTAGAAATGCAGTTTTTCTGTTGATTACATAATCAGTGAGCACTGTGTCTCATTCTGTTACCTGTCGTCTACCTGTGTTCTCGGTCTGGATGCAGCATCATGAAGTTGGTAGGACCAGCTCTGCCTTACGTTGACTGGGTCAAGAGGTAAACAGGTTTACTGCAATTTGGCTCACCAATCTCACACTTTTGTTGACAGTCTGCCTTCAGATGTGTGTCTTGACTTGCCCACAGAAATGTGCAAACTGGCCACATACTGTATATGTGTAATGTGCAGCTGAGGAATCGTCTCATTTCACACATGACTACAAAATATGTGCCCTGCGGCCTAAGACGCATATTAACTGCGCTGCAAGATGTTTTTAATGTCATGTATTTAACGGTTTGTTACGTATGGAACATTTAACATGCCAAATCTAGGAATCATTCTACTTTGAGAGGAGGACGCCCTCAGCCCTGCTTGACACTTGAGGCAGTCACAGATGTGGTTGTAGCTGGTGTGTTTTTGTTTCCCTGCAGGTTCACTTGTAACTGGTATAGCCCCACTTCCTTCTCTTTGTGCCCCTTTATGTTTTATTAGGTCAATGTTCTGTTATTCTTAGCTGAGCAGGATGTTTATACGATCCCTGAACAGAAATATGACTGGCAAGGCCTGAGTGTTTATCTTTATTTCCCTTCCCTCCTCTCTTCCCCTCTCCTCCTCAGGTCTTCACTATCACTGCTCATCCCTCTGTCCCCTCCTCTGCTGTAGTTGGCATGCCAACATAATTTTTTTCTATGATAAACTTTGTGTAGCCTTTTTTGTTATATTTTTGTATATTTTGTTGACCATGTGGACAGACGTGCACAGTAAAGGTTACTTTAAGCTTTTTTCTCTCACATTTAGAGTCCCCCTACACCTGCTTTGGTGATAGCATTTCCTGAATGTTTATTTGCTTATAAAATTACAAAAACTTTGTTGTGGGTGTGTTTTGAAACAGAAATGTTAAACTGAAAACCTCAGCAGCTAGGTTGGAAAAAAAAATTGGTTCCAAAGGAAAAAAAAAAAAATGTGTAGATTTAAAGTCCAGGGCTTTTAGAGGATGTTTTAATGCAAAACTGCAATGCAAATGTGACTCCGTTAGAACATTGACTTTAGAGTCTGCAAACTCTCCATGTTATCTTTTCCATGAGCTTTGTCAGATTATTTGAGAAACTAGAAGCACTTGGAGAGCACAGACCTTCGCCAAGAAAATGATAAAGAGTCCTTAAAAGAAATCCTGGATCCAGATCCAGATCACCACCAAAATCTAATCATCTGTTCCTTGTCCCATTGCACCCCTTTCCTGAAAATTGCATTCTTAGTATACAAAGGTTTGTGTCATTACTGAAGACTAAGGCCTCTAGAGTTGTGCTTTATGTAGGAATTCCCCCTGAATCTTTCATGTTGTACTTGCAGCTGAACAGAGTATCATGGGTTTTGCTGTTTTTCAAGCTATTAATGATTTATTTAAATTTATTATTTATTAATTTAATTTTTTTTTACCATGGTGGAAAATTTCACTGTCTCACTGTGAATTCTAATATTTTTAGTAGGTCAACCAAAGCACACGCCAAAACACAAATCCAGAGCTTGTTGTTGTGTTCAGTTTTCTCTGTCCTGTATAGCCAGTCACAACAGAAACCTCAAGCCTGTGGCCACTGACCAAAAGTCACCAAGCTTTAAATAGAGAGCGTGAGAAGGCCGCTCAGCATCTTGTCTCAAGACGACTTCTGTCATAGTCATGGGAGCTGTTTCAAGAATTTTTCATTTTTTTTTTAAACTTAACTATAACATGGCTGAATGATGAACACACTGAACATGGATTAAAAGCCCCTCATTACTTTTATCTGAAATGGAAAGTTTGGCCAGACTGCGATGGAACAAAGCGCATCAAGTTCCACCCGAGTCAAAAAACCACAACCCGCCCCCAGCGCGCTCTCACAATGACTGTGTCCTCTGGTTGCTAGAGCGAGAGCACATCTTCTGCATTTAGAAAAGCGCCACCTTACACAAGTCACATGATGAGCTGTGCAGCTTTGCAGAGAATTATCAAAGCAGAGCACAAAGTGAATGCTTGTGTGTTGTGGTCAAGCTGTTGATTTTTGTAAACAAATCTAGAACAGGTGCTGGGAGAAAAGCAAAGATGAGTTTTTAGACACAATCAGATTTATTCTCTGGTCAGGTCAAAATACCGATTGAAATATACTTTTATCTTCCGTGCTTGTCAGATACAATAATTGATATGCTGGAACCATATACAGTATATACAATTTTAGAAAATAGACTATTTTGTGTCCCCTTAATGTGGCAGTTATCACAAGGTTAAAAGTTTGGCTGAAGTTAGCTGTGTGTTATTGACAAACAGAAGTGGAAACAATGCCACTCCCAAGTCCTGCACTTCACGTTTCCTTCAGTTATAGATATCATGTTAAATGATTGATTGTCTTGCAATTTATGAAAGAAATGATAGTGTAATGTTATCCATATGGTGTTCCACTCCACTTATCCTGTCATGATATACTCTGCAAATCCCACTCCAATATTAAAAAATATTTAATTACCTATATATTTGATACAAAATAAAAGGGTCTTTTATGTATTTTAACGTGATACACTTTAATATGGGTGGTGAATCATCATAGTTTCTAAACACATGGCCTGTTTTCTTTTTTACTCCATTTTCTTCAGCCCAGTGTTTGTACCCAGCCAAGATATGACTGAGGTGATGATCAGCAGCACCCCCATGGAGGACATGAGGCTCAGTCCCAGCAAGGACAGACTCTCCTTCCAGGTAGTACACCACACATGTACAGATGCTCGATACAATTTAAAATGCCGGTTCTTTCTCGGTTCCCCTAATCGTACATTTGTTATGCAGCATGGCCATTTCCTACCAGTTTTCATCCACTCACCGTGGAGAAGTAGACTGACGCAACTGCATTTAGTAAAATTTAGTTGGCATTAAGTGGCAATATGTTTTGTTGAATTTTCAAGACTATTGAAAGACCAAATTGAACAGTTTGACCACATCTATACTTATGAGTTAAACAAAAATAAAATGACATAGATGATGCTGATCTGTTGCACACCCACCACCTCCTATGTGTACGTTACCAAAAATCCAATTATCCCATTTTTGAGCTGTAAAACATTGGCAGCCAGGGTTATTATTTTACACATTCAGAGGAAATGTATGTAATGGAAATTGTCTGCAGTCTTTTTCAACCAGTCACAAAAATAAACACTGCAGATTCTGAGAGAGATGAGCAGCCGTCAGATGGTTGTGGCAAGTCATTGCCTGTGGCTTTGTTTTACTGTCACCTCTATGGGGCCATCCTGGACACATAACCACTTAAACACACAGCTGTTTTTTGGTGTTACTTTTATACTGAGGGTAACAAAATAACTAATTAGCCCTATGTTAACGCTGGAGTTCCTCATAATTCAGTAAAATTGTTTAACATTTATAATCGGCCACCTGCTCAGGCTTTCACTGATTACAGAACAAAATGCTGGAAGATAAATAATTTCATGCAAAACTGATAATTAAATTCTTAGTCTTAAATACAGTCCTCTGCTGCCATGCTTTATGCAGAAACTGATTCTGAGCAGATGTAGACTGACCCAAAAGGAAAAGCCTGGCTTCCTCTAACCACAGTTCTCACCCCAGCTGAGTTTGTCTGAGGATGAAAGCAGCGGATAAAGGGTGGGTGGGTGTTTTGTGTGGAAGTAAAAGAAAATGCCAAGTGCCACTTCTCCTATCTTTCCATCCTCACTTGGTATTTCTTTACCTGGGCCATTTGCCCACGGTCCCACTCACTGTATGAAGCAGTGATATTACACCAGTCACTTTCTCCATCATGGCTGCTGGGGGGGCTTTGGCACAAATTGAGAGTCCATGAAATTGCAGCTGCACCTACAGTGTAAAAGTTTTTTTTTTTTTTTTTTTAGAAATGAATGTGACCTTCAAGTGGAAACAGATGAGTAAATTGATTAACAGAATTATCATCTCAAAAGGCAATGTCATGATTCAGGCGTATAGTTTCCAGCCACCCTCTCGACCTGAAAATGCGCACCACACACGCTCTTAAAATAGTCAGCATTGTGCCTGGCTGATTTGCCGTCGCTTCCTACAACTGGAAGTGAAACAAGTTATGACGTGTTAACTAAGTGTCCAAAAGCAAGGTCATTCACTGTCCCCTTGGTGCTGACACACAGTGAGGTTTGGGATTGCAGGCCAGGAAATGTTGATACACGCAGGCATTGGGCATAAGCACAGGCATGTTCATACACATTAATTACACACAAGCTGTGTGAATGAGGAAAAAAAAACTCAGTCTCATACATGCTTTTATAACCTGACATTCTAAAATTTATGAGGTGTATTTACAGCAGTTTGTCCTTTTCATCCCTTCTCATCTCACAGCTGGATCCCCTTCTAACTCTTTATTGTCTCAGTCTCAGACTCTTCTGCCTCATCTAATGCTTTCTTTCCACTTGGCTCTTTGCCCAGACAGTGACATTTCTTCCCCCTCTCCACCCTCGCCCCTAATGTCTTGGAGTGAAATATTCAGGTCTAAAAATATTCATCCACTTTATCCAAACAATGGCAAAAAAAAATGCTGTTCTTGGACCAAAAGTGGCAGGCCTTTTTTCCCCCTGTGGGCTCCTTCTTCAGTTCTTAAGATCAGAGAGAGGCTGAGGTTGATGTCCCATCTTGCCAGGAAAGGGAATGCATGTAATCTCTCTTGTCTGAATATCTCCCATGCCCTTCAGCTTAAATACAAATATTTGAGTGGTCCACACAGAGCAGTCTGAATTTGCCCTTGTTCTTTCTGACTCCACAATAATGACTCCACAATGAATTCAAATTTATATTCTGACTTTAAAAATATATTCTATGTATACACAAGCCATTTTTTAGTAACATTTAACCTTTTGTGTTTCCACCTTTCTGATTTGTAAGGCTCTAATTGCAACTGCTGTATAATCTTAGAAGTAGTTGACGTGTTACTGGGTGAGTTCATAAGCAGCTCAAGCTGCTTGGCACAGTGCCGTTCAGAGTATTTAGATTATACATGATGCAGCATTTACCGTAGGTCTCAGCAGACATGCCTCATTTACTCACAAAGCCACTGACATAAGTCTTCCCAGTGCAATTTATTATGGGGTGAGCACCTATACAGAAAATGGAAAGCTAAATTGGCTGTTGGGAGAATGTGGGATGAGCAAGAGCAGGTATACCACAAGGATTTTGTGCAACCACTTCCCATGACAGCTGTTGAGTATTCACATCACGCTCATCATAGCAGTTTAGCCATGTACTAAGCCTGTAACACTGTTACAAGTTCTCACATCCCAGAGCACTGATCAGAAAATTTGCTCACAAATAATTTCTTGTTTCACAACTGGGAACAACTAACGCAGTTTGTATTAACTCCTCAACTTAATGAAAGATTCCTAACCTATGTTGCACCTATGTGTCTCATTTTCAGATATTCCCTGATCCCTCTGACTTTGACCGCTGCTGTAAGCTCAAAGATCGTCTGCCATCCATCGTGGTTGAGCCCACAGAGGGAGAAGTTGAGAGCGGAGAGCTCCGCTGGCCTCCAGAGGAGTTTCTCGTCAGTGAAGAGGAAGAAGAGGAGGAGGAGGATGAAGAGGAAGAGCACATTAACGGCTGCATCCAAAATGGACATCCCACACAGAATTCTCAGCACTAGACCAGAGTTGCAGCAACCATGCTCTCTCCCTCCATTTCTTTCTGGTTGACTCTCTCCTTCACACGCTGGCTGTACTTCATCTGAGCTCTCGGCAGACAAAACTGGCAGATGCACTTTCAGAGTCTTGTGATGCGATCTCGCCGCCCTCAACACCAAAGCATCGTTCCCTCAAAGAGAAGCAATACACACTCGCATAAAATAATTCATCCTCCTGGTCTGAAAACCCACCCAAACAAACTTAAAAAGAATGAATACACACTCTTCTAACACCCATTTCCCACCATGCCTTCCACCGTGTGTTGTGGTCCAGATGGGTGTCCTGTTTGACAATAGCACCTTAGTGCTCCATGGACAGGTCTTGCACTGCAGGAGGCTACTACTGCTTAGGACCTTACTGCAAAATGGCTGGCGTCATGACCCCAGAGACTTCATTCTAGATACAGAACTATTGTGGTACCCGTGGGGATTATTGTCTACAGCACACCTGTGTTTCAGATTCTGAATTAGCATATTAATTATTATGGCTGCCACAGCTGTCTATAGTCTGTGTCTGAGAAGAGAATCTTTTGTGATTTGTCTTATTATTATTATTATTATCATTATTATTATTATTAGCAGTAGTATTTGGTGTAAGATGTCACTAGGACCTTTTTTCATCCCCTCATCACAGGATGTTTCTAAATTATTTTTGACTTTGTTGGCATTTACAGTAAAATAGGCAATATGGAATAATTTTGGAGAACTGAGAAGAAGGTAAAAGAGGGGGAAAACATGTAGTTACTACTCTGTGGGCAGTCCTCAGTAGGATGACAAAAGATACTAATACTGAAAAGAAAATGTGCAGGACGTTTATTAAAGAGGGGGTTAAAAGGGATAGGGAAATTCAATATTTGAAACAAGCAGTTGAAGTATAGGCCCAATAACTTATCTGTAAATACTTGTTCTGAATGAGACAAACCCTCAGGCCCTTTTTTTTCATTCTGGACTGTACATACCTGAACTGAAACAGTCTTTTCCTGGTCTTCCTCTTTTTTGAAAACAGCCATACATCTGGCATTGTGAAGTTCAGGTTTGTTCAAACTGTAGGACAGGGTTCACACACAAGTATGCAGTGTCTGACACAGTATTTAACTTAAAAAAAAAACAAACAAACATTAGTTCTGATGTTTAAGAAAACAAATGTTATGATAAATTCTGTCTGGTAGTGATGTCTGTCATTTTATTCACCTGTATTGCATTTTGTCTACTCTAAATTGCAATATATTGTTTGTGGGGAAAATTTGTAATTTGATTTGTGGAAAAGATTCATGTTTGTACACAAACTGAAATACTATTGTACAAGCATGACGGATACTATGTCTGTTCTTTTTGTAATCTCATTTGCGTGGCATTAGGGTTGTGTACAAAACATCTCTTTGTCTGTCACCCACAGGTCCCACATTGTTTTGTAAAGCTCAGGGAGATTAGCCGCCACCTTGTTGTTTTTGTTTTTGTTTTTGTTTTTTTTTGTATTTAGACCACTTTTCTCTGTGACAATTACAGAGGTTGTAAATAAACATTTGAATTTGCTATTCACCTGTGTGACTTTGCCATGACACCTGACTATGAAAAGTTACTGCAAATTTTATGGCAGCAAGTAAAGTGAATGTTATTCAGGGGCAAATCCTCTGGTATGTTTCAAGTATCATCTCCACAAGACTTCACTTTTCTGTTTGCTTTCATTTTCCTTCGTGTGAACCCCCTCCCCTTCTCTTTTCCCCTCTCACTTCACCTGCAGCGGTTTAAGAAAAAGCAGTATTACTTCCTGTCTATCATCTCTCTCATACAGAATCTCTCCACGGATACAGATGCATGTATCAAATATGTGCATATACAAGCGAGAACAGGCCACATCCTCTCTTTACCCTGCACAGAGCACAATCTGACTCCTCGTTACAAAAAATCTGTTCCCTTTAGTTGAAGCTTTCACTGGACCAAAATATTTAGATTTTAACTATATTTAAGATGGTCCAAAGAAGACACTTCCATGTAAATGACATTTCTGATTACCTTATCCCATATAAGTTACTTACTTACAGGTACTAAGATACGTACTTGGAGTTAGAGATAAATGGATTAAGGCACTTATGATAATTCAGATGTTACATTATGCAGATGTGGTTAAATTGTAAATCCCATCAAAAACTCTAGTTTTCATGACTGTGGAAGTATTGTAGATGCCATAAGACTATGATCTATAACATGTAAACAGCAATATAAATAGAATATAGAAATGAAAAACATCTGAACAATGTTAATGAGGCAGTTATAGTCTGATTTTTATGTGTGTGTGTCCATGTAATCATTTTTAAAACATTGCATCTCAAAAATAGGAAATGTGCCAAGGAGATCTCTGGTTTGACCTGTCAGTCTTGTAGAGTCATAACATTTACATTGGTATTAAGATACTACAGTGTATTAAAGCCTGTTGAAGCAGTTCCTCACACTCTGCCCATAAACACTCGCCACAATGATGCAAGAGTAATAAAATGTGGCAGAATGGAGCAGCTCTAATGGGGAACTGGAGACTTTACAGGAATAAACAGAAAGCTTTCTGATCACTGTTACACTGGAAACATCTAAGGTGATTTGTGTCTGTGTTCTCTATTAGTGACCCACTAGGTTAAGTTTGACTGTTGAGTACCGGGAATAGTCCATCAGAGTTGCTGAGGTTGGAACCTCAGGGGCCAAAGGCCTCAAAATTTGGCCAAGACAATACTTTCAGGGTCTTACACAGTCACTTCCTGGAAGGAGAACAATGAACTGACATTCTATTCTGCTTCCTTCTTCCTGGAAAAAAATTGAGCATAGGGTTATTAATACCATCCAGCTGATAGTGATGGTCAGCATCAGTGAGTGTGACTGGCCCAGAAACCGCTGTTCTGAAAAGATAAAAAAAACCCTAACTTTCATAATGACTCTTCATTCATCTTAGTCTAAAATGTCATGAGATCATGGAATGAAAAAAATCATTGGAAGTGAAGTAATGATCGGTCCTGAGACTGAGTGACCCTGCATCCGGCTACGCAGGAATCTTTGTGCAGTCTTTCCAATATTGCTAGAGAAAGCAATATACTTCCATTTTATGAGGTAAAGTCTTTTACTTTTGAGGCTTAAGAATATATCTAAGGAAGCGCCTCTTCTTTTTTTGGGGGGGAATTTTGAAGATGACCGGTATTTTGTTCTTCTTTTAATTAACTAACTTCTCAACTGAGTAACTCAGATTTCTTTACCTTTGCACTTTTTTGACTGCAGTGAAAGACTAAAAACAGACTAAGAACCGAAACAAATGTTTACAGAAGTTTAGCACATTGTACACATGTACATTCAACTTTGACCCCTACAACCAACAGTCTTTGGCCTGCAATCATCATGTAATAATCATGTAATAATTTGTAGTTATGATGCTCATAAAGATCTGACTTTAAAGCCCTTAAAAATTCTTATCTCCATCGTACAGACATTTTTAAAGCTGACAGTGCTCAGTAGACTTAGTAACATGTAAATTACATTTAATGACAATTCTCAAGTTTGCAAAACCATGGTCAACAATCTGATCAAACAACGATTTCAATAATACGGCAGAGTATATACTGTAGTTTTATGAATACATACAGTATAATCGGTGACAGTATATGAAGGTAATTTGGCAAAAATATATTCGTTTTTGCTTTTCTACAAGAATTGGGAAGTCTCATGATCTTCCATCTTGCTGATAATTGTAGCCAGTTAGCTTAGCTTAGTTGTAAGACTGTACATAAAGCAGCTGTTGGCGTTGTCTATTCATTCATCCTAACACTTGTCCTTTGAGAGTAAGATGACCTCGGGTGAGAGGTAGGGTACAAGCTGGTATTCAGCCAATCAGCCCCCCCACACACACACACACATACACAAGCACAGGGTAATTGTTGATACAAAGACATTACAGCTCGTTTAAGGCAACTATTATATTTAATGGACTGACAAATGTTACCAATCTTCTTATGTAACTCTCCACAGGAGCATGTATGAATAAGTGTATTTCCAAAAATGTCCAACTATTCCATTACAATCTAAAAAATAACTCCCTGCAGATGTTTCCCCTGCAACTTTAGATTGTTGATTGCTTATTTAACCATGAATATTATGTTGCAAGAAATAAATGCATCCATCCATTGCAAATCAACTTGAAATCAAGCTTTAACTCTTATGTTGCTCTATTAACACATTTGACTTTTACTTAAGATTGTAACCACTAATCTCCTGAGGAAAAGACATTTCTAGACACAGTAAACCTGCTCACTATCTCCCCAGCCTGTGGTTAGAGGTGACAGCTTTAATTTTGCACCTGGTTTGATGACTAGGCCCAAAGTTTGTGACATAGGAGAACAGGGAGCGTCTGGCACACCACTAATGGCACAGTATCTTTGACTGTGATGCTTGTGTCTGCTAAGTATTAAAACTGTTGTTAGATTCCTGTGAGTGAAGTCACTGATAGCTCTTCTAGCTCATTGTTGGAATTCTTTCCAATGGAAACAATCCCATTGCTGATCCCAGTGTGTCAGCAGAGTCTGACCTGCCAACCCCTGAATTCTCCCTGACTTGCAGCTATAGTCCACATTAACACTGTTTTACTGTCACTCCTCTTCACATAAACTAACACCAACCTCTTCATATATTCATAACATACCCCCTTAGTCTTGCATGTCAAGAGGAGAAAAATAATGCTTATCCAACTTCTTTTTCCACTCCTGTGCTGTATTTTACTTTTCTCTCCAACATCATTGTTTTCTTGTTCTTTCTATTTTTTGCTGTCCCAGACTTTTGTCCCACTCTGTTGTTTCAGCAAGTTTCCCATACTTACATGACTGTTGGAAATGTACTTTGCATTCCCACAGAGCAGGTTATGTAATTTAAGTTAACATTTCATTATAAACACTGCCCTTGTTCCTGTAACCTTGCTATTTTAGCACTACACACTTACGTATTGTATAAGCCACCAAGGTTTATCCTGTGTGTGCATGCATGACTGTGTCCGTGTTTGTGCAAACTGCACAAATGGATGCATGTACTCGGAGGTTTTATGTATAACCGTGTCTGTTATTATGAGTGCAGTGTGCGTAGGGGAAAGATTCTTTTCCCATGGTTCCTCAAGTGTGAGAAGAAAGTAGAGCTCTCAGGACATGAAGGAAAAGCTCAGCCAGTTATTTATAACCTGTCTGGAGACGGCCCACCGAGCATAGACACATATCTGGCACTGTCAACAAGAGAAGAGCTAGAATAAGATTTGCTGAGAAGCATACAACTGGAAGGATGAAATGCTGAGGGAGTCATAAGGAAAGAAATGGGATGTTGAGGAGGTGTAACATAGACCACCTACACTACAACATCATTGAATCACAGATTAAAAAGAGGTTGACTGTTTTGGTGACCTATGTAGATAAGACCGTGTGAGATAAGGTAAAATGCATAAAATTACCCTCATAAAATTGAAAAACCTGCTACTAATGTAGTTTACAATTTGCAAAAATATGAAAGGAAAATATTGCACATGACCTCTACATGTTAATGAGGCAAGTTTTTGTTGTAATCTGACTTGTTTTTGAGGTATATTGGCCATCTGTGATACTACAACTTGAACAGAGAACCACAGAATGTACAGCGTACTGAGTGCAATTTACAACAAAAGCCCCCACATCTTTACAATTAATCAGAGTCAAGCAAACTCAATACTGCTCTGAGTACCTGCAGATCAACCTCTGATGATGTAACACAGTTGCTTTAGTATCTATTTGGATGGATGAGTCTGATCACCCAGGGACTAGCTTGCTATTTAAAAGAGTGATGTAAGGCACATCTCCATCTCATCCTTTAAAACTTTGATCAATACAAATTTGCTGGCACATGTAGTATACTGTAGTTTTGTGTGTTAATGTGCTAAACCACAAGCTGCTGTCCTTCCATACTCCATTGTTGATATAAATAGACATTTTATGACCCTACCACTAATTCTTATTGCCTAGAGACCAGAATGGAAAAAGAGAAAGAAAAAGAAGAGGGGACAAGACCAAGCACACAGATGGAGATGAACTCACCAAATTGAGGATGCAAAACTGGAATAACATGCGCTGTTTGAGGTCAAGTGTGAGGGTCGGACATGCTGTCAGTGTGAAGAGGAACTTCACTGACAGAGGGGATGATTCAAGTTAAATCACCCATGCCCCCTTTTGAACTATCACAAAAGCGCACAAGGTCCTTAGAGGCAAGAATGTTTGAAAAAACAAACCAAAAGAGTTTCTTTTGTTCAATAAATCCTTGTTAAAGTCCTATAAATAGACTATTCAAAATAAACAACGCCCATAAAAGTCACTGTGTCCCTCACATAGACAGTCATAAGTGGAATGGCATGTCAAAAATGAATTAACCTTGTTATACTAAACATATCTTAATTTAATCTGAATCTCCACTGTAATAAAAACATTCATTTACTTTGCTTACCTTTAATGCTGTCATATCAGCAAAAAATTACTTGAGTGAACATGTTTTATGTTTTTCTTTTTTTTTTCTTTTTGTGGATTAAACCAACTGTGATTCTTACCAGAGGGCTCGGATATCTGGAATTCTTAAAGCGTATATGATTCAGAGTACTTGGATCATATTACTTTAGGTTAATTATCTTGGACAGGCAACATTAATCATGTGGATGTGGCTCCATTTTGAAGGTAAGTTGGCACCAATCTGTTAAAAAAAATCTGAGCTTGTTTTGAATCAAAGGTTTTCCAATAACCTCTGAAGTGATGTGTTGACCCTTGAGAAGTTTATAGTGATAAAGCTATACTGTTCACTCAGTCTCCCAGATAGAGTGCATGCCATAGGGAACAGGTCATGGAAAAGTCTTGAGTATTGAGTGCTCTGTCTCTCTCTCTCTTTTACCCTGTCTGTCAGCCCTCTCTACCTCACTCACCACACACATATACACAGGAGAGCACATGTGCACGCTTGGTTAGACTCAGACACATTGACCAATCTGAGCACTCACACATCACTGAATGCTGAGGTCATTCGTAACAGCAGAACAGCTCACAACGGTGGGTAAAAGAAACGACACGTGCAAGGATTTACACTACTTTAAAAGGCTATATTGAGAGACACGGTTGAGAATATCACCAATACCAAGTCTGACAAATTTTGACATACTATTAATACTGGGATTTGAGGAACACCATAATGTGAGCAAAACTCCTACAAAGTTGGAGGATGAGTGAAAACAAAAGTAGCTACAATAGATAAATATGATCTGCAGGTATACTTATATTTACACACTGTGGTGGTGCATCTTCCTGGAATGGATTCAAGAGTCTGTTGAAGGAATGTAAAGCCTATTGCTTATTTACTCTTTTAACCAAAGGGTATGAATGATGAACTACTACTCAGCTTAGTGTTGTGTAGACTTGTTCATTTTTAACTCATACTGACATTTTTCCACAACACAGTTTGAGTTGTCAAAGTACAAAAGGCCCAGGTGTTCCTGATAACATCAGTGATGCCTCTGTTCTATAAGAGCTCCAGTAATTAATGTCATAATTTGCACCTGTGCTTTTACTGCTGTGTTGTGTCAAAATGTCAGAAATGGTAGCTTATTAATTATTTTTAAAAAGTTGGAATTTTGAGAGCTGAAATTTCCCCATCTGCTCAAAACTCTGTTACTTAAGTATTATAATTTTGTGCTACCATATTCGTTCACTATATTTTGAAGGTATCAATGTCCACTACACAGAGGTTAACTTTGTCCTGGAGTCCCTCAGTATGGGTCCTTTTCTGGTTTTTAACTGATTTTGAAAATTTTACTGATTTTACTATTAATGTTGCCTTGGATCCTCTCTTCTCTGTTCCAAAGTCGAGGTGTAAATGTAAAGGTGGCCATGCTTTTACCATCTGGATTTGTTGACTTTGGACCAGCCTCACATATTCTTTCTTTTAAATTATTTTTCAAAACACATTTTATAGACTCACCTTTATATGCTGCTGTCTTTTTATTGTGTAATTTTGTTAATTTTATTATTGTAACCTGCTCTATTTTGTCTTTTTACTTACTAAATTGACATTTGGTGTTCTAAAGTGTACGGCTTCCCTGTCGTGTTTCTGTAACAGCATTTATAGAAATCGGAATCAGAAAACATTGTCATGACAAAAAAATAGTCATTGACATGGCTCAACACCCAGCATAAGGTGCACTCTCAATATTACCAATTTGTAAAAATTAACATAAACGTGCCAAAGTTCACAGTTTACAATAAACTCAAACTCATAGTTTTAATAGTACCACACAAATCAAACTATAATTATTTTTGACTAAAGAAAAACATCTCAATACATCTTCCATTTGTACTTGAAAGGAGTCATTTTCCCCCTTACGTCTGCCTCTTCCCTCTATGACTTCTGTCTGTTGTTATTTGAACCACGTGGTGATAAGATATGTTATACAAATCTCCACAGCTTTCATAAACAGGACAAAAAATTTGCTCCACATTGTTATCTGCGGTTTGTTTTTACCAGTCACCTCGTTCTTGACAGCAGTTTAGCACAAACAGCGCCCCCTGTTGAGATGCATGGTTAAGGACAGGTGAGAGGTGACAAGTTGAGAGGTTGTGTTAGCAGCAGAAGAAGCGGCATGGCGGCTAAACTTTAGCCGCTGTTGTTTTAAGCAAAGGGACTAAAGCAAAGCGATGGTGTTGTGGTTCAGCGGCAGTTTCTGCTGAAATATCGTGAGGTGCACCAGCTTTGAGGACCAGCAAAGCATCTGTTGGACGATATATATAGCTTCGGTTGTTAGCATGCTGCTAGCTAGCTTGTAGAGTTGCTCTGTCACATCCCGAGTAGTTGGGATTAACAGGAGCTAACGTAGCTAGCTCACCACAAACTAACAGTTAATCGAGGAAAACTATTAAGGTGGGTACGTTGTCATGTAACAGTGGTAACAGTCAGTGGTGACTATACGTAACAGTAGTATGTGCTGTAGCCATTCAAGAAGGGCAAAGTTAACTATGAAGTGGTATCTCGCGGTACAGTTTCGTTTAGATTTGGCCTGATAAATTAGCATTCGTGTTGTTGTCAGATTAGTATCTTTAATTCGTACCGCCGCATCCAGAGATTATTTTGACAGCAGATATGTGAGTGATATGGGTTATATAACATTGTGTCACGGACAGCACACATTCAAATGAAGTGAAGTTTCGAAGTTATACTTATTTGGTAATAATGTTTGTTAATGTTGGCTTTAGATGGATGAACCAAACCTAGGTTTTAGCCTAACATATTTTTCCTCAACAATGTTTTTTTCGAGTCCTAGCTTGTTTGCGTTAGTTGTTAAGGCTCGGTCAATTATTCACCAACGTGCTAACTAAAATGATGATTGCTGCAAGGTGCATGCAGTGCTAAGGCATGTCTGTGTAAGCTGTAAATTACTCTTAACCTTAGCTAACCCTTGTTGTCATTCTAGTTTTAATGCTCTTGCTTTCTCTTGTTTTAATCTCGGATAATACTCTGCACAATGGGTTGAATCACTGGTATGACCGTGAAGACGCACTTCGCTGCTGAACTCAGAAACAATGGGCTTTTCGGTGTTGATTCAGAGACTTGTATGACACATGAATAAAAAATACTGTGTCTGAAAACGTGTTGCTAAACTAATACCGAGGTCACCAAAAGTTATTCATTTTTGGTGCCAAACTTTGCTCTTTTTTTCGCCTGCGTCCAGTGAGTAACCTTGTGCACATTCTCCACTATGTCCAGTAGCTGGAGGACAACATAATAATATTAGTTTAATTTGGAATTAATAAATGGATTATTTTTTTCTTGTGTAATATAAACCTCAGAAAATAATGCTGAACACGAAAAATAATGTTTTCTCAAAACCCAAGAGAATAAACATTTTTTCTTCTAACATTTTAAAACCTCCAGATGTTAAGTTTACAATCAGAAAAGGAAGGCCGAGGAAAGCAGCATATCATTGCATTTGACAAGATTTACCCAGCTTTAAAATATAATAAAACTCTGTCTTTGAATTACACCTGGCAAATTAAAAAGAAAAATAATTTAAAAAGTTTTCTTTTATAGCATCATAGTAATCATAGGTTTAGAACCTATGTATATAATGATGTTGATGCTTGGTGCAGTTACATTTAAAGGTATAATTACTCTGAATGTTTTACCTCAGGTTTGTGAAATGTTTTAATTCATAACGAAGTTCATACATATATGTTTAAAATGTCGGTGAACTTGCTTCCTTCATGAGCCAAAATTCATCCATTTAACTTTGGCACGTATTGCAATGATTTTTGGTATTGCATGGTTTGAAAAGCTTAATAGTTGGTTTTCGACCATAACATTTTCTCCCAGCCATACTATTAATTGAGTTATATTTGCACCTTTTTAGATGTGTCCCATACAGTATGTTTCATTACTCCAGACATTTGCAAGACTAAAATTCAATCAGTTATAAAATGAATGATAGTTGGTGGGTGATGGGAATGACAGTTAAACATTTCTTAAGCAAATCCCTTTTGATCAGTATACATAACTTAAAACTGTCTGTATGCTATCTATTTCACCATCACCATTTTACTTTCTCCCCTCTCTTCATTCGTCTCTTATGCTTGTGCACAAAACCACCAAAGCACAGAGATGTGTGACCTCATCACTCTGCTTTGCTCTGCTGGGATGTCTGGTCTTGGCTTAAGGAATGTAAAATGATTCCCATGATATTCAGGCTTGGACTCTGAGGATAATTCTGTATGTTGCCTCTGCTGGTGTGTCTGGGGAAGTGCTTTCTGTATCATGACTATGGTGATTAAAGAAATGTTAAAACAACCCACTGAACGTGAAAACAAAAGACATTTCTGTGGATGCCTTATATAAATAGCATTAAGTCCCCGGTGCTAATGTCAGGCAGAAGAAAAACATGTTTATCTAACAATATAATGTTCATAGTGCCAGTCACTTCTCACACCTCTTGCTCGCAGTGTGTTATGTGTTTTTGCAGCATGTATGAATTGCCTCTGAATGTTCTGGCAGCCACCCAAGGGTGTGTTTTTGTGTTTGCAGGGACATAGTCTAATTATGGCAGTTGTGCTGAGCAAGCCTGTTTCCTTACCTGTCTCATGCCTCACATTTTCCATTGTTAAAGGCAGTAAACCTTAAACCCTTATTTCTAGTATGATAATTCAACAAACGAACATATATTTTTTTTAAATTATACCTTCACCCTCTGTGGTCACTGCCATGGAACTTGCTGAGTCGTGGGGCCACAAGGGTTGAAGAGGGCAATAAGATGGGAGTAATGGAGTTGGGCAGTGTGAATCAAATGCTTGTGTAATCAGTCATAATACTAAATGAGGTGGAAATGCTTGAATCACAAAATCATCAGAAGAAAACACATGATATGGCTGCTTGTAGCATCAGCTCAATGTTATCAGATAATGATTCCCTGCATTTCTGCCTTTAACATTCACCTCAGGTGTATAGCTAGTATTGAAGTGCTCCTACTTCCAAACTTAAATGTTTCCCCTTCATGAGGTCATTAAAGCTCCTGCACTAATACGCTAAAATAAAGCAGGTGCAACAAGATGAACAGGAAAGTTGGGAGATGTCAGGGATCTATAACCATGGAGTATTTCTGCAATGTTGCAGCTACTGTTAAGGACACGTGTAACCAGCATTTGCTTAAAAATGTTATCCATTCACATCAACCCAGAGCCCTGACGTCTGTTCAGTTGTCTGTCTTAATTACTTGGACATGCTGACTCAGCATTTCCAACTATTGTTTTTCCTTATTCATGGTCGCTGTCTCTTACATGTTTCAGCAAAACATTTAATACGTCAAATTGTTTGTTGTTCGGGACATTCTAGTACGATTAAATAGTTTTTTCAGATTTTGGTGAATTTGAATTGAAGTAGACTATGATACTGTGTGCAGGAGCTGTGCATCCGTGGGACACAGTTGAATATCAGTTCTGATTTAACTGATATTCAGAACTGTTTTGTTTTTGGTGGTTAGAACTGCTCTGCCCTCTCAATGGGAAAGGAATTGAGAGGAAGGAGCAAAGACAGGCAGAGTAGAATACACACAGGTCAAAGGCATCACCTTGAGTACTCATTACTGAATGTAAAGAAATGCACAGAGGCATATCTATATGAAGATAAATGATAAAACTTGTTTTTTGTAAAGCTTTCATGTCTTTATCAAAGCACGATAAAGGTTGAGTTTCAAGTTGTATAAATACAAAGAAGGCTTGGCAGGCATTTTTTTAAAGTTTAGGGTACATTTAAAAGTTATTAAAGTTGGGAGACTTTTGATGTTTGCAATGTTTTATATCCATTTTTAATTTCACAGAGTACTCCTTCTGTAGATAGTCTTAAAGCCACAGCCACATTTGATTTAGTGACCACGCACCTATAGTTTGTTACCCACAGTCAAAAAGGTTCTATTTACATTCCACACTGGCAGAGAATGTCTGCCATAGATCCCACTCTTTGTGGGAAAATATGTCAAGAGGAACAACAGAACTGCAGGTTCTGCTATTGTTGAGCTCTATGTCAGCAGCTTTTTTCATAGATACAAATCTGGAATGCAGTAAATTACAGAGAAATAATTTTTAATGCCTTAAACATTAACTTTAAACTGCTGAAAATCATTATGATGCATCTTGCTCTGTCATATAGTCAAACTTATCTCAATTCATTCATCTCTCCACAGATGGCTGTGTCAGTGAGGGGCCTCTACTTTGTGATGACCCTGTTTTTGAGTAGTTTCTTTGGAAGTGTCTTCCTCATGGGTCCAGTTTTGCCCCTCATGCTGCTTTCTCCTGCTTGGTACCGCTGGATCACTGATCGCTTGGTCGCTATCTGGCTCACCCTGCCTGTGGTATGTACTTCAGCCTAGCCTTTATGTAGCCCAATACTGTGATAGATGGTCCTAAGTAATCTTAAGTACCTTTGACATGAAAATCTGCATAATTTCAGATTAATTTACTATTACCTTTATTAATCAGGTTTAACTTTTTTTCAGAAGTGGATTTCATTTATTCAACTTAACGTTGACAATAATGCAAATCTTGTTTACAGTGACCCCACAAACTGAAGGCATTATTTTAATCCAAATTTTTCTCTAATTTAGTATACCACTTTTCCCTCCCAGTGCCTCCTCTCACCTTCTACATCCTTTGTAAATTGTAATTTTTCCTCATTCTCCATTCATATCCGTTCCTCCACCTCTTGAACTTTTATCTGTTCTATCTATGCTACACTCTCTCTCTCTCTCTCTCTCTCTCTCTCTCTCTCTCTCTCTCTCTCTCTCTCTCTCTCTCTCTCTCTCTCTCTCTCTCTCTCCATAGTCCTTGCTAGAGCTGGTATTTGGGGTTAAGGTCGTGATAACTGGTGATGGCTTCATTCCGGGGGAGCGCAGTGTGATTATCATGAACCACCGTACGTGTTTGGACTGGATGTTTCTTTGGTGTTGTCTGCTCAGGCACAGCTACCTTCGTCTGGAGAAGATCTGCCTCAAAGCTGCTCTCAAGGCTGTGCCTGGCTTTGGTGGGTGTATTGCTGTTGTCCCACCTGTACTCATGGTCCAATTTACACACCTCTGCATATTAAAATATTACATATCCTGTGCAGTTTTTATTTTGCTTTGAAGAGGAGGGCTAATAAGTTTATATAACCAAGGAAAATATGCTGATTTAATAAGCTCAAGTTGTAGGGTCAGGTTATTATAGAGCATGGTGTAAAATGCCTGGTCCCAGATCTCTTTTCTTGTAAATCATTGTTTTAAACCTGTTAGAAAAGGTTTTGGAGTCAGTTGCATGTGGGATCTAATCAATCACACATGTAAACGTTGTGCTCTGCATATATTTTCCAGGCTGGGCAATGCAGGTGGCCTGCTTCGTCTTTATTCAGCGTCGTTGGGAGGAGGACAAGAAACACTTGGAGAACATGCTGGACTACTTCTGTGACATCAGAGAGCCTCTGCAACTGCTGCTGTTCCCAGAGGGCACAGACCTAACTGGTGAGACATAAAGAATACATCACTCCATCCATACCCGCAACAGTTTGCCCTTAAATACACTTCTCAGAATGTGTTGTCCATGCACTAGTTTCTCGAGCTCAGTGTGGCCTCACACCTCTCTTGTGCCTTTGCACTGACACTGTTTTGCAAACACAATTTCAAAGTAATAAGATGTAGCAATATCCCTCGACACACCCTGCATAGCCATCTCTGTAGGTTTCCAAAGCCCCTATGGATCATATTTAAGTCAATCAAAGTCCTGAGCAGCTTTTTCAGTTGAAGGTTAGCTTCTCTTTACATTTCATGAGGTCACAACATTTCATGATGTCATGATGGCTCCAGTTTAGTTGCATCATAAATGGCCAACAGCTTTAGGGCTTAAATGGTTGTTTCACTTTTAATGTTGTGTTGGCACTCAACTTGGCATATGTCTGCAGTTAAGTCTCTTAAACTACAAGGCTAAAGGAGATGCGTACGGTATGTTCTACTGGTGGTTGCAGCATTATGAGATTTTCACGCTATAACTGTCTCAGATATTATCAAACGTTCATGGTAGCACAGTGCAATGTTGTGCTTGTTTGGATGTGAAATCAAACCAGCTGTCACTGTTTGCATGGGATTTAATAACAGCTAGGTGAGCTGGGTCAGGAACCTAAAAAACAACATTATTAGAATAAACAGAAACAAGCATGATTTAAATAGTATGTAACTATTTTCAATGTTGGGCTCATAACACGTACTTTTGAGTCCAGAGTGGTACAGTATATCAGTTATTTTTCCCATGAAACTGTATAAGGTGCTTAAAAATCCTATTATTTTGGATTAAATAAATAATCCTATTATTTACCATAAAAGCAAGAGGTCTGTCCATGGGTTCTTATTCTTATTTATTACAGTCTGAATTAAAAAAGCTGCTTGTCTGTTTATATAATATCAGCATGACCCATGATATAGTACATGCACCCATTTGTACAATTTCCTTAGATAACTACATTATCATCTTTCCTGTGTTGGTGTGTTCTCGTTTTTTTTTTTTTTAGAAAGTATGTTAGTCACTGTAAATCTTAATACCTAAGGTAGTCAAACTTTTTTTTTCATTGAATGTTTGAGAAAACAGTATTTGTATCACACTGCTCTATTTGACACGCATCAGATTGTATTAACCGTACATTTCACTGCATCACTGCATTTTTGTCTCCCGCAGAAAATACTAAAGCAAAGAGCGATGCATTTGCTACCCAGAACAACCTGCCAAAACTGGAGTATGTTCTACATCCTAGAACCACTGGGTTCTCCTTCATTGTGGACAGATTAAGACAAGGTCAGGTGTAATCCAAATCAACATCCACTTAAAAAAAAAAAAAAGTCCATGTCTACTTACCTACCTAAAAATGTAGATGGTGGGCAATAAAACTACAGATGTGTCCTTGGGCATGAAATTTAACCCCATATTGCTAATAATGCTGTGTCTGGCAGCATGTGAATCGGTATGAAAGATGAATGATAGCTGCACATTGATGCACTGTATTAAAGCGTGAGTGAATGGGTGAATGCCAGAATTGTAGTGTAAAACAGCTTTGAGTGGTCATCAAAACTAGAAAAGTGCTACATAAATACAAGCCATTTAAAATATAAGCCAGCTCCTTAACTTCCAGTCTGTTGTTGCTAAGGGGAAATTTGGACTTTGTCAGGTTTTGTTACCAATTAAAATTTCAGATATTGATCAAAAATGTGTGTGCTGTATTTAAGAAGTTGTTCTAGTAATTAGCCCAGAGGGATTTAATGTGGCCCAAATTGAAAAAAGGTGTTTACATTTCAGCATTGTGAGAGAAAACAGCAGAGCACTGCTGTGCCCCTCACAGCCTCTGCTAAATTCTATAATTTGTTGCTAAATCCTCTTGGTAACTCCTGCAGACACCGACTGTAGAACCTTTCTGCATCAATGGCTGACAGTTTACTTAAAATAGTTGCCCTGGCTTATTGGAAACCAGGATGAGACTGTGAATAAGTCCGTTGTTGGGTTGCCAAAAAGAGAAGAAGGATGCAAAGCTAGTCATAATTATAGAAATATTTTATTTGCACAACCAATGGAAGTTGACGTGCAACCATTACCACTGTAGTTATTCCACTGACACTGTACTAAGAGGACAGTACATATACCTGTCATTCTTTAGTTTCAGACTCAGTCCTGGTTTACACCAGACTTGTGGCACCTGCATCGCTACTGTATTCTGTGATGATTTTAATTTTGGTGCCCATGTTAACAGATAAGAGTGTTCAAGTTTTGGTGTCTTGCCTATTGTTTAATTTTTTATGCATAATGCATGTGGTTCCCAGCAAAAATAGACAAATATCTGTTTGTGTTAGACATGTCAGCAATAGCAGCAATATTGCATCAAGCTGACACCTTTCACTGTAGTTTTAGTGTGTGGTCGAATGTGAGTACATGGAAAACATGAGTGTTTTCATAGCTGATAATTGTATCAGGTGAAATGATTTTCTCTTGCTCTCATAAATAAATCAGAAACTTAATTTATAAACATATTGGTGGTGTGGGAGATACGTGAGTGAGACGCTGCAGTCACGCCACACAGCAGTGACACACGCCACACATCCAGTATGAACCAGACCTTATGCTTCATCCTACCACACCTATCAGGGCCATTACAGCACCAACACACCAAAACATAGATTATCATGTTCTCTATGAGCTAATTATTGGAAGTCTTCCATAGTTTTTAAATACTACCTCTGGCCCCGTTGTTTGAAACCCCACCCATCCTGGATGCTGAGCATGGTGCTATTTCTCCAAGCAGGTGTTGTGATTCAGTGTGATTTCATCAGACTTGGGTAGTTCTGCACTGCTTAAGGACATACTGTGCATGTCGTCTTTTTTTTCCATGTCTGTTTTTACCTTGATAATCCTGAACTGCACAGGATCAAACCTCAGCAGGTGTCCTGTACACTCGTGTGCTATATCATTTAACTCTCCCTATGGATTGGTAGGATGATGATGTACGTCACTGATGATGGTGTAGCGCTCGTGGTAGATTGAAGGCAGAGGGATGATCAAGTGTTAAGTCCCTGGATAATTAGAGGTACATGCCTATGTGAGTTAAGAGCTGGGATTTTAAAGGGTGTGTTACAGAGTTTGGATAAGCAGTCTGGTTGTGGAAAAAAAAATATTATGTCTCCTGTATAGTGTCACGTCTGGAACTGCACTGTTTACAAAAAGTCTGGACTGTTCATAAGTTTTGACTGTGAAAAAGAAGTATTTTGCATTGTCATGACATGTTTGAGTATACTTGAAACAAACTATTTTATTTAGTGTTCTAACATCTTCATTTTATAGGAGACAACCTGGATGCCGTTCATGACATCACAGTGGCCTATCCCAAGACCATTCCTCAGACAGAACGCCACCTCATCCTGGGGCTTTTCCCCTCTGAGATCCACTTTCACGTCCGCCGCTACCCAGTAGCTTCCCTGCCCTCCTCATCAGAACTACAGTCTTGGTGTCAAGAGCGCTGGGCTGAGAAGGAGATCCGTCTTCGTGACTTCTACTCAGGACAGCCCCGGGCCTTTGACAGAGACAGAGTTGCAAGTGTGCCACCGTGTAAATCAGAGTTCAGGGTGGCTCTGATCAAAGCAGCCTCACTGCTGTCCTGGAGCAGCTTCATTGTTCTATGCTCCGCTGGCCTGTGGTTGTGGGCACCATTCAGGCTTTATCTTATGGTCATTGTTGCAGTGTATGTGGTCCAGCATAAGCTGTTTGGAGGGATGGAGCTGCTTGAGTTGGCCTGCCATCGATATTGGAAATCCAGTGTAGCTTATGTTGGAGACAAGAAGGTGTTGGATGGGAAGATGCAGTGAGGTGAGGATGGAAGACAGGATTGACTGGACACTGAAAGCTCTGTTGTTTCAGTCTGCTCAGTCCAGAGGGCTAGAGGTTTCCTCAGAAGGAAACAGGACTCCATGCCTCAGAAGGGAGTAATAAACGCATTCCTGACAGTGTACATTACAGTGGAAAGAGCTTACGTTTTGGTCGAATGAAGAAAGAGGAATGTTGTGTACATGTATGTTGGGTTCAAGTTCCTCATACATGATGCGTCTCCTGCCCTGTATTTCTCCTTTATGTCACTGTTAATTAGCTTGCTCTCAGTTCATTTTATGTTTTTATTTTTTTGGGTTAAGGTTGTTTAAGAACCTCAATGTTGACGTGTGTCATGAAAAAAATGCTGTTAATATTTTTTTTTTATTCTGTTGCCATGTCCTTGAAGTTTTTTTTAAAACTGCATCTTATGTTGCCCTTGGTTTTATGTTAGTGTTGTAAGTTAAGGAACAGAGCCATAGTACAGACCAAATGTACATGTTATGACTTGACTCAATATTGAATATTCAGATAAGCACTGTAGTTCCTCAGATGAGACTATTGAATTTAATCAGTTTCCATTAATTGTCTCTGACAACAAGAGAAAGGGATTAATATAATTCCCAGAGAATTATAAAGTGTATACAGGTATGTGTACCATTGTTTACCTTTATTGGGTATATTTGCCCTTTTATACAAATTGGGGAATGACATTTTCCCAGTTAGTCCTTTAGAGATAACTCCTTAGATGCTTATTATTATATAGGTCTGGAAATATCAGTGATGTTCTGCTTGTTTGCTCAAGTAGCTTTTGCACAGAAAAGTCAAAGGTGAGAAAAGCAGATGTGATATGAAACTATACAAAAAAGAATGTAATCCATCTTGTCAGGAAAATGGAGCTTCACTCGCCTCCAGCCAGGTTGCCTGCAGTTACACTGTGGCACTTCACACACTTGTCAAGCTCAGAGATCTGCTGATATCTTGCATTAGATAAGTTCTGCCCTTTCTAGGAATGAAGGGATGACTGGTAGAAGCAGGACATGGGTGGTGCTGTGGTTGGAATTATGTCCCGTTGGGACAACATTACCCTTCAGTGCGCACGGACAAAGGGACAGAGGACCAGACATAAAGTGGAAAACTTGCCCCAAACTCAACCTGATCCAAATCATGTACACTTCTGTCTTGGTCACTCTCTAGTTGACTGGCATTGATGTGCCTGCTGAACTTCCTTAGCAAGTGACAGCTGGGTAATCTCCTCCAGTTGCACCAAAAAAAGGACAGAAATTGAAGATTGGAGAAGTGTTCTAACCACACTTTAAGCCACCGGCTTTCCTTACCACTGACCTCAATACCTTTTTAAACCACATTAACTTTTGGGGGGGGAATCTCACAGTGACTCTATAGTGTGTCATCATACTGAGCACCTACTGTATTTTGTGAGAGCCCTGTGACTTTCATTGTCACCTGCACAATAGAAAGGAGACTGAGGCATCGTTGTACTTCATGTGAATTTAAAGCTTCTGTATTTAATGTAATGGGACAGTTTCCAGTCACTGTGATCAGCTGTTACCAATTTTATTAGCAGCATGTTGTAGTTTATCAAAACATGGTACTATATCCAGTTCCTGAACCCACTTTCAAAATCTCCTCAACCAGCTAGAATGTACACGTGTTCACCTGTGCTGTTTTGTGTTGCTTACAATCACTTGCTGATGCTGGACCTCTTAAAAGTCACTGTCCTCAGGTAAACACAGTGGACACTGTTGTGAGTCTGTCTCCTAAAGGAAGAAATATATATGAATAAATCTATTATATCTACTCAGTTGTATTCCCAGACATTGTTCTTTGAATTTGTATCACCAATTAAAAGTCTAGCGTGTAAAAAAAAATTAACTATATCAAATGAAGAGACTTAAGACTGTACCAAGTAGGGGGCTTCTTCATTCACCCCTCCCTTTCTCAAGCACATTTAGTTAATTACAATGGCTTTAACACTCTGACTCTCTGACTCTGGACTCTGGTTTGCCTGTTCAGGCTTTAAATACATTTGAAAGACATTTTTTTAAGGTGACAAAAACCAAATCATTATTTTAAAGTGATTATAACCACATATAAAATACTTATTGATAGTATATCCATGACTAATATTCCAAAATATTGCACACTGGAAATTGAAATGTTGATCATCACTTCCTTTATAGCTCTTTTCAATGTTATTTCATAAATTTGACAGTATTGTTGGTTTAAAATGTTACAAACACGTAGTTATGCTACATTATGTGGGGATTTTGACCCACTGACTTTTTCAGCCACTGATGCCTCTCTTGTGTATTATCTCAGTAGTGCTTTAAAATGTACTGTCACTTCACTGCAGTGAATGAGTCAAGACCTTGAATGCATCATGGTACACAACACTGAGGCTACAGTTTTCCTTGCCTATTTTGCACACACACAAATACATTCTAGTCTAGCACCAACAACTAAAAAGGTCAGGAGCTTTTGAAGGTGAAGTGCTGTTGCCATAGCAACTAATGTTGACTCCCCTGTCTCCTAGCAACAGGATATAGAGTGATGTCAATGGAAAGCATGCTATTTTCTCTTGCTGACAGAATGATGTCACTCCTTTGTGTGTATGAGGAGTGAGAGGGTGAAAGGGTTTATTTCTGTATTATATATTTAACTGCTCTGCTGAATGGATGGGGGGGGGGGTGATGCTAACATTGCATGGAATTAAAAGAAAAGGACAAAAAGCAAAGATAGACTAAAATAGCTCTCTGGGGATGATGAATCACTGGCCAATTATGGGCCCAATTACAATTCCAGTTTTTTCTGGTCTGTGTTTTTCCCAAGCAAAGAATTCTCTGCATATAAACATACACAACTTCTAGTTTTCTCTGATAGATTTCACAGTGGGTGGAAGGAAGATGGATGATACACAAAGATGATTCTGTAAAAGACACACAAGTGTATGAGTTTACTCATCTTTTTTCCTGCTATTATTAGATTTGTTTCTAAAAACTGACTCTTAGTGATAGCACAGTCAGATGAGTGTAGGCTACAGGAGCCTGCAGTTCAAGTCTTCAGGGATTTTGAATGTTCCATATCCTGCCCAAGAGCACTGTGGTAGTCTCTGAAGGGAAGTGGAAAAATGACTCCTTGTCAACACAGACACACACTTAAAAGACTATCTCATGTCCACATTTGTGCTGTGACTTTCCAAGTGCATGTAGAATAATAGGATCAACATGGCAGAGTAATTATCCTTATCTGACCAGATGGCTTTTCCAATAAAGACAGCACACAGTGCTGAGGTTATGCTGGGATGTTATAAGACTACTATGTATTATAAAGCAGGACAGCCAGTTCTCTGAGGGGTGCCTTGTTTTTGCCTCTAGTCAATTCAGGCATTTAAATAGCACGGATATGGTTATAAAACAACTCGGTCCATTGATGCTTTAAATCTTAAAAAAAAAAATCAAATGCAGTGCCTAAAAAAGTACACCAGGACAGCTTTGGTATTTGTTTTTTGCAAGATCTCACTTTAGAGTCGTATGTGACACACACTCACACACCTACTAAGACACCATCCAATAGGATCAGACCTATAAATAACTTCCACACAGCACTCCAATATTAGTGGGTGGCTTAGGGGTGACTTGTCATTGCCTATTTATAACCTGAAATGCAGTCAAACCTCTGCATCGTGGGTGATTCACACTGAGGATCAACTATGAAACTGAAGAGGATTTATATGTTTTTGGCCACAAGGAAGAGCTTTTCCTTTCACGTCCAATTGTGATATCTCTGTTTTATTTGACTTAATAACTACATAATTCAAACATTTCATTCATTTTCTCTGTTCCAATGAGTAACACTATCTATTTCTGGCCTGAAGTGATGCTCTGCAGACCATGAGGTAGGCAGAGACTCAGCACCATGCCTCCAAGGGAAGAGTGCTGTAGAGAGTGCACTGTTACTCAGTGTTCTGCTGCCACCCACAGGCCAAAGCTTTAGTTATACTCGTGAGCGTTAGTAAGTTAATAAATCTGATTTTCCTTCAGCACAAAGCCTAACCTGGACCACTATTATCTTCATAAATAACAATGATTTTAGCCTCAATGATTCTGTTAAGTTTGTGAGCAGCATTCATTGAAATTTTATTCAAAATCAGTCCTTTAATTTAATTTAATTGAGGATGTAAGTCAGAGTCCAAGAAAGACATGATTTACGTTTTGGTGGTGATGCAGATACTTATTCAGCTATATATACAGTGTACATATATATATATACTACTCACAATAAGTTAGGGATATTGTTATTTACATGAGTGCTTTTCCTAGTTGGTCTGAATTTTAATGAAATATGTAAAAGTTCCCTTTGATATTACTAATAATGAATGAGACACACCAAGTTCACAACAACATCTTGACTGCCTGCCACCGACCCGAAGGTGAGCTATGGCCAGGTGGCGCTGCTCATCTGTTAAGTGACGTCGTGTGTTCATGGCTGTTTGAATGATGAACTTGGAATGACTTACTGACAATACCAGCTTTTTAGACCCACAGAATGTTGAAATTGATGCCACATTGAAAAGGGTATGACATCCACTGAGTCTCTCACAATATCCCTAACTTATTGTGAGTAGTGTATATATATATATAAAAACACTAACTTTGCTATATAGTGGGAACACTTGAGAAACTAAGTGGCCTTGGCAGATGTTTGTGCTCTCTGAGTGCTTTTTCTAGTTAGAGTCATGGGCTCCAACAGCTGTGTCAACCTAAGAGCTGCAACGAGCTAAAAACAAGCACAGACATGACAATAATTTAACCCAGCAAGACTGTATCTTTATTTAGAAATGACATCAGAGAAAATCTTCCTTTAGCCATACAAGAAAACATGTTTTTAAAACCTTCAAATCAGGAAAAAACATAGTAAGATAAATGTATCAGTCAGTAAAACAATAATAATAATAATAGGCAAATAAAAGCAATAAAATATTAAAAGGAATCAATAAATAATATCTATACTCATGGCCATTGACTGTACATTGCACTGACTTGTGGATACAGATGGTGTCAGCCTCCTCTATGCACATTATATTTCTTTGTTGAAATGACACCTGGCACTGTCCTGTATGGCCTTATAAAGACGAGCAGAAACTTCAACAGTTTTCTGGTAGTGCCTGCAGGCATTCAACCTCTGAAACAGGCACATTGTTACACCAGGGCCATGATGCTGTGCAACAAGCCAGTCCATAAATACTATCAAATGTCATGAAAAGTGGGATAATTTATTTTTAACAGTGTGAAATTTTGAAATCTTTGCAGGACAAAGATGGAATAAAATAAGATACAATATAGTCAGAGACACAGGCTTGACGCTAACAATGTAATGGGTTATTAAAGCTTGTTTGGCTCTGTTTTTTTGGTAAGGAAGAAATCATTTTAGAAACTAAAACAGCCTTGGATTACAAAGAGAAAAATGAGGACTTGGGCCTATAGAAGACAGCCTCAAACAGACTCAGACCAAACATATTTTTGGTTTGTTATTGTTTTAACAATATTGTTAAACCTCAATTTTGTTGTGTCATTCCTTCTCATCCCCACTGTCACCCAGCAGATATCAAACTTCCGCATGACCCATTGACTCATAATCCTGTCCTCCCGCCAGCAGGCAGCCAGAGAGCATCTCCATCACACCTCAGACAAACTGCCTTCCTCCGTGACAGTAAACACTAATGACTGGAAGGCTGATCCAAAGTGACGTGCTGCTCTTCACATGGCGCGTGCACACACACAGAAACCATGATAACAGATTGGTAGAACTCAGTATAACTGTGAGGGTAAATTCAGTGTTTCACAGTACAGGAGCACACTTCAACACTATCAACTTAAAAAATTGGACATTTAAGCCACTTTTTGATCATCACCAGTGTCAGTTGTCACTCTGAAAATGGGCACATCACGTGAGCCAAATCTAGATAAAACTGCACACACAAATACTTACGGCAAGATTGGGATGAGAACAGAGATTCAAAACACTAATACATTCATTACAACACCAGCTTGAAAAAGAAAATTACAACTGCCATTGTCTTAATTGCTCACCAATGGCAAATATACTGAGGAAGAAATGTGCAGTGATACCTCCATTGTTCTGTAGATGGACTGGTTATTTTTTTGTATCTGTGTCTCAATATAGAAAATACTCTTCTGTAAAGGCCTTTGCACACAAGATGTGGTTTTTCCCGTGCAATTTATTCGCACATTAATAGTATTTCAAGAACATTTATCCAAACAATGCAGTGTTTACGTCAGCAAGGAATTTTGCTGAGGTAATTTTTAAAGCTTTGCGCTTCACAGGTACACATCTAACCAATCAGAATGTGTATTGTAGAATCTTCCTCAAATCTTAAAAATGTCTAATACACATCCTCAAGTGAAGCAGGTCTCTTCTTCAATGTTGTACTGAAAACAGCTCATTATCACTAGATGTTGAATCAACATGTTTTTCCCCAGTGATGTTTTTTGTTTTCCCCTGGTCCTGGCGAGTTTGTCAAAATTCACCTTTCGTGTTGTTTATTTGTTTCCTTGTTTATATGCAAAGGCCTGAATGCCTCAAGTTATTGGCATTGGCAAAACAACCACTGGATATTTTTTATGTGACTGATGATGTGTGTTACCATGCTTTAAACCTTATATGAAAGAGGTATGTTTGGACCATGCCTTGTGCAGAGATAGAGATTATTCTGTGTGATCATGCATGAAGTTATAGGGTGCCCAGCTGATCTAAGAGGAGGAGGGAGGGGATGCCCAGGCTGTGATACGTGAATCAGGGAGTATTTTGAGGATGCAACTTAATCTGCAAGAATCTTAATCTAATCACAGGCCAGAGACAATTAGGAGATGTGGGGGATGGGCGTGTCGGTCAGCCAAAACTTCACTGACCACTAAGTCTGCAGGTGGTGCTATGCAGCACATTGGCAAGGGAATAAAGGACAGGGAAGGGGAGTAGATAATAGTGAGCCTTCCCACATTAATGAATCCAACTTCAGGGGCTCAGGAGTTGTCTGAGGGGACATGCTCCTCAAAGCCCTCACTCTCCCTAACCAGTGCCCTCTCCAGGATGACACGTCCCTCTTTGTACCGCTGACTGTCCTCGGTGGCAAATTCATAGATCCAACCCAGCTTGCTGTTGCAGTTCTTGCAGCTGACGTCCCTCACCATGTGTCTGCCAGTCAGCATCACTCTGTCCTGAACCTCACTGTACTGGAGGTTCACCACCTGAAGGGTTGAGACACACGCATAGTGTTTCAGGCACAGATTAAGGCTACGCTCACATGACCAGACACATTGTTCAAATCCAATTCATTATAGATCAGATTTGACTGTTTACAATTACAACTAAGTCAAACTGCACGTATGCACACAATAACCTTTTGAACGTGACACAAAAACAGAAAATGTTACATTTGTAAGGTCACTTGAAGTGAAACACATGTTAAGATAAAATAAGGTAAGCTGTCACCGTGTGAGAGACTTTTAGTCCTAGAGGCCGGCACTCACTCCTATTACTGTTTGGGTTTCCCTTCCATGTTGCATAGCCACATATCAGATTCATATTTGATCTAGGAACACATACTTAAGTGACACAAATTTGACTGGAAAAGGTGATCCCTTGCCTAAGATAGTGAATATACTGAATGTGATTTAGAAGTACATGTTCTTCCTCGCTTCATGGCTTTCGGCTCACCTTATTGAAAAGGAAAGCTCTGCCCGTAGCTCCAGTGAAGCGTGTTGAGATTAACTCAGACCGATTCGTAAGGATGGTGTCACAGTTAGCACAGGAGAAGAGGCGTGTTCCACCAATGTGGTCCAAGAAGATGCGTCCCATTGTCAGAGCCTGGGGAAAGACTGAACTGTGGCTAATGAAGGAGAAAACAAGAAGGGCAAATTTATTTATTGAACTAAATGTGATATATGTCACTTTACTTTTACTATTAAGTACCAATTCAAAAACAGCAGGGTCTGAAAAACTACAATGAAGGAAGTTATTTCTTATATCCAATTATATTATTTTTTATTTCTCTAAACAGTGACACTTGAATATGGTATGAAAAGTACCTTCATTTGTCTGACTGTTTAATTCACCCAAGTCAAAGCCAAAACAAACATTTTGTCAGGTTATTTTAAGTGAATGTGAATATTTTCTGGTTTCTTTTCTCCTCAATGACAGTGAACTCAATAGATAAGATTTATAGACAAAAATAGATTTGAAGAGGACGCTGTCACTTTGAGGTTTAGGAATCACTGACAAAACTAAACAATTAATCAGGAGGGGTAGGAGGGAAAAATTCAATACAGTGAAATATCACAATATTTCACTGTATATACATAATATTGCTTTTGAGACACCAATATCTTTTTATTTAGCATATGATTTTTTAACTGCTGTTACAAATAAAAGTGTTTGTGGAGTGGCATAAAGAAATCAATTGACGTTTCAGTCCACTAGATGGTGCCAAGTGTTATTGTTATCCATTCATTTTTAAATTGACTTTTTACAAAAACACAGAAAGAATTGCGCAAGTTGTTATTTCTTGATTAAGATGTTAAAACATAGTTATTTTACTTGCATTCCTGAACAGAAAAAAAAATTGGTTTAGTGGATGAATGTTATGCTTGATTAATTTCCTGACTTCTCAGAGAAGACCAATGAGCCGGCTCAAAAGTGGGTATGAAAAGGTGAATTCAGTTTGTTATTTCCCAAATAAATAACAACATTTTTAGTTTCATAAAAAAAGCAAGTTTTGAAAGATTTCTAAAATATTTATGCTTTCTCGTTTTACAACAGCTGGTCTAATAAATTTGTATATATATATGTATAATTTGTATATATATATTGAATTAAACTGAACTGACATGTTAGACTTACGGTGTTGTGAGCCAATATGACTTGTTTCAGTCAGCACTGTTTATCTGTCGCAAATATCATAATTATTTATTTATGATAGTTTGTTTATTATTCCAGTGCAACAGTAAGCAAAATGCTATACAGCACAAACGCATCTCAATAGACAATTAGCAAGGCAACTTCAACACTGCACGGTGAGGTGTTGTTAAAGTGGCTCACTTTCTTCTCCCTGATTGGTTAATGATGAAAGAAGATGGCAGCACTTTGAATGGTCGCAAACAAAAACCACAATGGACGTAAATAGTCCAGTAAAGTCCATGTCAAGAGGTTCACATCGTCTTATCACTTAGTCAACACCGGACACAGAATGATGAAAAAATACGGAAGACATGATCTGGTTTGCAGTGACTTGTCTAGTCAAAATCAGAGCAGTGTTAGCCGTCAAGCTAACGTCGGTTATGATAGAAGGGCCAAGAAAAAGAGAACAACAACAACAACACTGACTGACGGGTCCTTACCGTTTCTGATTTGTTTAAATGGCACGAAAGGAACCGTTCGGCGACGATGTCAGTAATGTTTGAGTGGTGTTTTAATCGAACATCTGTTGTTTGTGCTGTCGTTATCGACGTGGCTTTGTTGTACTTTTTCAGCTGTTCCCGTCTGAGCTCTGCTTCCCGCTACGATCAACATCCGGTCATGACGTGGAGCGCACAGCCGTGCACCTCCAACAGGGGGCGGCAGAGTCGCGCAGAGAACCGCATGAGTCCACATGCGCGAGCAGGGGCGTCAAACTCAAATAAACTGGGGGAAAAACAATATATAATTGTTCAGTGGCGGGTGGGCAATATGAGCTTAAAATTATAACACAACATTCCATCAAGATATCACAATGCAGATATTCATTATTTATTGATTTAACTTTTATTTAACCAAGTAAAGTCCCATTGAGACTGAGACCTCTTTTACAAGGACAATCTGGCCAGGAGGTCATCAGCACAGGTCATAATAAATACAAGTTCAAAGAGACTTACAAATAATAAATGAATGGTGTGGAATGATGATATTTAATTTGTTTTGATATGGAATTACTTATACTCCAGACACCAAACAAACTTTTATATATATACAGTATGTTATACATGCTTGTGTGTACTTCAATGTTGACTGTAATACATTTAATTATGTGATAATTACAGCCAAATGTGTTATAACTATTTATACAAAAAAATTTGCTGGCAAATATATTTAGTATTATATCCTGTCTGTACTCTTATCACCTCGCTGGCAGCTGTGCCTCAGCCCCACGTGGTGTGTTTAGAAGGAGGTCATTCCAACATTATATTATGTGGTGGGACTGCCACCTCTGGTCTACAGGCTCAGGTAATTTGTGTGATTAGATTGATGACAGTCCTGCAACAATTATATCTGAATCAGTAGAATTATATTATTTTAAGTAAAACAGTGACAAATACATCAAAGAACATGTTCATTGTTTTAAACTTTTCTTGCTTTAGAATTCATTTTTATTGCAAGAGACACAGTCTACAGTCTACAAATGTATCGGGTAGAATGTACAAATTATATGCAATTACAGGAAAGTTGCAAATCTGGTTCAATTGTACATGTCACCAAGTCCGACTGTAGACATGTGTATATTGGGATGTGGGATCTGAGAGTTTGGGTGTGATTATTGTCTTCTGGACATAGTGTGGGGCTCTGAGCAGAGCAACTAAGTAATTTGTAAGTAACTTAAATGTCCTGTACTGACTGTGTCGTCATCTATTAGCAGAGCAAGTAAGGCTGTAGAACCAGCCAACCATCAGGCACTGAAATATTGTATAAGTTAGCCCATCTTCTTAGAATAAATTAATAAAATAAACAGCGTATTGAAGTCATATTCATCTTCAAGTACAAACCTCTGGAATGACCACAAAAATTTACTGCAAAGACAACCTTCAATAAAAATACAGTTAATTTTTGTACCAGATTAAAATTGTAATAAGCATAATAAAAACATGAATAAATCTGACAGTTCCACAACACCGAGATCACTCATCCTTTTGCGCTGCCTTGATTCCAAGGGTCAAACTATCTGCACAGCCAATCTAAGGACAAACTCGTAAAGTATATAGTAATCTAATCATATCTCATCATCTCCAAAATTGAACCTGTCTAGTTATGCTAAACTGCTGATTGTTAACATATTCTTATGTAACCTTGTACATTTGGTTATAGTCTCTCTTCTTATTGTCTCACACTAATATCAATAAAAGCAACATATACACAATTCACATAAAATTCACTAGTTACACACATTTATTTTATATCATCATTATTATTATCAGAGGACTTAAAATGGATAATCCTCTCAAAAGCTGTAATTTTTAAACCCAGCTTACATGGAATAAGGCTGGAATATTTATGGTGCTTTGAGTTTTTGCATGTGATTGGGTTTTATCATGTTTCTCTGGAAAATCACTGTGGTTACTATCAACATGTCCATAAACTCTGTTCCATTCTTTAAAATAACGGAGCAGCTTAAACAAACCATATCCACTTTGTGAAATTGATATCGCTAAATTACTTTTACAGTGACAGTTGAAACAAAGATCAAGTATTATGGCCATCTGCTGCATTTGGCTGATTGTTATCCAGATAATCAGATAAAGGGAAGATATGACTGAAAATAAAAGAGTGTGTGCCGTTGTTTTCCCTCCTTTTTTACCTGTCTGCTTTGTCCCTTTTCAAATCTTCGCCCTCTTTGATAATCTTTTCCTTCCCCACACCTTTTGCAGGCACAGTGTACAGTTACAGTAACTGGGAGCAAACACGAACCTCTCAGTGTGGATGTACTCGGAATTTCATCCCATCATGACGACCAGATCTGTGATCATAATTCTGGCAGCTCTGATTGGATCCTGCGCTCAGTTTACAGGTAAAGAACAAGCATTAATAATAATACTAGTGACACTAATTATAAGGACAAATTAAATCCACATAATTTAATTTTGAAAGCAAAGTTATTTTGCATTTTAAATGTTTCTATATTCACACTTTTGGATTAATGCATGTCATACTTAATTCAGTTGTCACTTGCCTTTTGCTGGTGAGAATTGTTTACACTCTCAGTTATTCACTACCTGCTGCTTCACTGTTTACTGTAGAGAGTGAGCTATTTCAGTTACTTAACTGTTTGTTTTATTGATTTCAACTTTAGATTTATTGTCTTGCTCACTGTAAACCACTTGGTTTGGAAAGTGTTATACAAATAAAGTATATTATGAAATGTCATTTTAAGGAAAGGCCCTACATTTTAGCTTTTACAATCAGGAAACACACTATTACATACTATAATGTAGGTGTATGTGACTATAAATACACATTAAATGGTTACTAAGGCACAATATTTGTCACAAACCTCCTTTGCTGTGTTGGCATCCATTATGTTTATAAACCTATCTCTACTTTTGTTTGCCCCTGGCAGGAGATACACATTTTAAAAAATGTTTTACCAAATGTGCTTAAAGTGCTTTGGTCTGCAAATTCAAAAAGAGTAAACCACGTAATAAAAAGTTTATTACGCCACAGTTTATTGCTTGGGTTTATATTGCAGGTAATAAGTAAACATCAGTTGTTTCCTCACAGATCTTTTATAGCCTTAAAAGTAAAGTAAAGAAACATAAGAGAACAATCTTTATTACTGTATGGCATTGAATGGAGAAATGGAAATGTTCTAATTTTTCCAGAAACTGTCAACACTGCAAACGAAAATGAACTATCAACAGAAAGACTGGAAAAGGTACTCCACTCTCAGTAACTATGTTTCATTTTCATTTAGACAGAATGAAATTATTTCCATGACAATTAAGGTCTGAGTAATAATATTTGTGTCACAGACCAACAATTACATGTCATTCCTTTGCTCACCAATACCTGCATCCTTGTCTCCATCAACCTCAGGTAGTTACGTTCTATCAATGAACTGTTATGTCATATATGCATGCATCCTAAAATGGCTTTAATTTACTTGTTTCTCGCCATCAGTCGATACTCTCAGACCTGCTGATATCTCAGCTGTTTACACCTTGGGATTGCCGCTCACACAAAGGTACGAGCTGAGAGGAAAAGGGCATAAATGTTGTATATATCAGTAATATATTTAAATTATTGAAAGTGACTTGTGCAGTGCTTTTGAACGTGTATCTAACATGTACTGTATTTTTTCATCATTAGGCAGGAAGCATCCAGAGTGGTGCGTAGAGTAGCTGGTAAGTCCATAGAATGTCACCTAAAACAAAATACACCATTATCTACAAAAACCAAGTTGACAGCAGTGGTAGTAGAGTTAATTTCCTACTTGATCATTGTTATCTCTTATAGACGGCTCTGGAGGAGTTTTTTTTCTTTCTGATTGTATTCTCAAACCAAGCACTGTTCATTGATGATGTTTTAGCTGACCATAATAACCTTGTTCTGTAACTGATTAACGTTCAGTGGATTTAAGCTAAAAGTCAAGACCATGTCACAGGACATGCCAGATACAGATCTCCCTGTGACCAGTAAGTGAAAGAACAATTATCCTGTAGTGTGGTCATGTTTATCTCTCACTTTTACAACATTGGCCATAGACACAGGTTGCTGACCCTCATTTCAAATGACATTAAGCAAAAATAACGGTTTTACAGCAGCAATGTTGTTGTTGTAAAGGAGTAAAGACACTAGTGATGCATATGGGTCTTCTACTATGGTGTCCATGTGATTTTAATAGAGTTGCTGTCCATGTTTACTCCTGCAATCATCACTCATTGTGTGGATCAGACCTTATTGCAGCCTAGGTAACACACATACACGTCACACATGTACATTCACGCACATTAATGCTGTTTCATGGGGCTGCTGAAGTGAAGCGTGTTAGTGTACAAGAGCATGAAAGTGTATTTGTGTTGCAGGAGTTTGTCGGCGGAAGCTGAAGAACTGTCTCTGTCCCTGTCACATCAGGTGCACATTAACCCTCTTACAACAATCATTCACAGATTTGAATTCTTTTATTGTTGACCTTTCCATCTTGATATATAAGAATAAATTAGGAATAAAAAATAAAAACATACTTCACGTAAACTGCTATTTTTCTTGGCTTACCTATGTCAATATTTGAAAAGACAAGCGACTGTAGAAATTTTAGTTCCACAGAAATAAGAAACATAGTTCCCCACATAAAATGGCAGATATCTAATAGTTGGACAGACCCATGCTAGCTGTTTCCTACTGTGTCAGTATGCTGTAAGTCTCCTTACAGTATAGCTACATTGTATTTAAATATCCTACTTAATTTTGAGCAAAAATGCAAAACATTTCCTTTATCACCCGAAAACTTTAATTTGATAATTGGTATTACACCTTTTTCCTAAATGTTGATGAAAAAATTCACAGTCCTCTTTCTAGTACTAACTGAACCTTCACATATTCATCATCTCACCAGAGTTTGCTCACGTCTGCTTCTTATACAGCATAATATCCTTATTGTTGTAGGTCTCAGACTGGAAGTTTGTGCTGCTGTTTGTCTTTGCAGATTCCATGTGTGCCTGTTCACCACAGGTAAGACCCGTTTCATACAAATAATGTTAAACTTAGTTCAGGATGAGAGTGTTCACCCATGTAATTTGATGCTTGGAATTATAGCAGATCCAGGGTGGATGGATGGATGTGACTGTCTCTTTGTACTTCAGGTTGCTGCAGATGTTAAAGCTGTTGCTCAGGATGTGGAGGCAGCTCTGCAGACATTACAAAAAACGGTATGTTAGGTTTTGTTGACTTGAATGCTATAAAGCAATAAAAGAGGAAAACTAATCGTTTGGTGTATGTTTACAGATGCACCGTACTTTAGTTCATGTTGCAGTATGGAGCGCATATCATCAGCAGGACAAGTAGGGGTTTTTTATTTTATTTTTTATTGCTAAAAAAAACTTGAAGATTGTGTTATCACTCTTGAGTATTGTGAGAGAAACACTGGCATTTGTTTTACTGCAGGTGTGGGTGTATGGAAGATGAAGCCATTAATCAACGCCTACATAAAGCGACTCTTCTAAAAACACTGCAGGTAAATATGCCGGCTCATGTTGTGTATACAGAACAGATTGGATTGATTGATTGATTGATTGATTGATTGATTGATTGATTGATTGATTGATTGATTGATTGATTGATTGATGTTCATCTGAACCATACATACTAACTGTCATGTCTGTAGGACTCTCTAAGTCATGTCCTAGAAAATCAACAGCGACACAGTAAAAATGGAGACTTTGCTGCCTTGTTACATTCGGCTCCAGTCATCCTTGAGCCCGACTCAGACTCTGTAAGAAAAGAAAAGCTTTTACCAACTAAAATGTACAATGATGATACAAACAACTTTATGTGATGTAACAATGCATGGAAAACCCCTCAAATGGCTAATGTGTAAAATGCATGTTCTGTATCGTGTTTCTTTGTAGGACGACATGAACAAACTTGCTGCTCAGTTATGGACAAACATGGTGAGTTATTATGAAGTGAAGTAGGGTAAATCAGATGTCAGGAACCTTCAGCGCTGATCTTTATTCTCCTCTGACACTAAAACTGACCAGTCACAATGATTCCTCAAAGTAAGGTGGAACGATTAGTGCCGTTAACGGCTGCTCTAATCAGAGATAAGATAAGAGATGTAAAGATTAACTTGGTGGGATTATCTACATGACGACTTTCTCCATCTCTCTATAATAATGTGCAGAGTTGTGCAATAAGTGCTGTTGTACACTGTGTGGTTATTGGCTGCTCAGAATGGCCCCAACTGACACTGAACTCTTAATCAATCTATTTTTTTCTTCTTCCAGCTTCAGCCAATGCCAGGTCAAACTGAGGCCATTGACATCACTATTCCTTGCCCTACTGAGGTGAGTAATGTCATTACATTAACAGTGTTTTTAAATCACACAATCACAAACACATGCCTCACAAAATGACTTTTACAGCAGCATTTAAAACTTTCAGATGTTTGATACAAGACATTTTGAGTTTCACCTTGTTTTTATTTCCTCCATAACTTGGACCTGCATAAGACTTGGTTAAAGCAAATATTGATTTTGATGAGTTGACTGTTTATCTATGAAACTGGCACATGAGGAAAAAAAACTCTGGAGCATTTATCCTTAATCTATACATGAAATGAGGATAGTAGAATTTTATAATATTACTTAAGTGTATGTATTAGTTTTAATGTTCTGCTCATATATGTATTTTGCAAAACGATTGTGTCTGATATTCTTATTTCAGGAAAAACCTTTCCTGAGGACACAGATTAATTCCCCTAACGATGGGGAAAACAACAATCCTTCAACTACACTAACAGATTCTGCTGTAAGTTTTTCTTCTCACCTTCAGAGCTTCAGTATTGTGACAGCATATATAATGTAGTGAAGAAATACTGAACATTAAATGTGTTTTAGGCTATGGGGACTGAGATGCCTTGCGCAGACCGCAGTCCATCTCCTACAACACCTGCTTCAGGTAAAGAATATTTTTGAGCTCTTGTTTAGCTTAGTAATTTTTTTGGAAATGAACTGAAATCCTTTATATTCCTTTTTTTTTGTGTGTAGTTCATGAACTCAGACCCGGCGATATCAAGGTGGTGGCAGCACTAGGCGACTCCCTGACTGTGAGCATTTCCTTTCTTTTCGTAGTCATATTTATATGAAATGTCAAAATTATCTGGATATGAATACAAATATACAGTATATAAGCACAAAACACTGGGGGTTAAGACATTGGCCTTTTGTCCATGCCTCATATGAGTTTACGCACATACAACAGTCATTGGTATAAGGTGCTTTACAGGTCAAGACCGAGCCAGAAAGGTTGACAATATTTCCTCTGCCTCTGGTTAATTCATATTCTGCAGGCAGCCAATGGTGTTGGCGCAAAGGCAGACAACCTTCTGTTAGTTATCAATGAATACAGAGGACTGTCATGGAGGTAAGACAATCCAAAATTCTCATTTTGGTTGTCCAGTAAAATTACTTAAATTATTTGTTGTTATTCTGTGACCTGCATCTGGAAACTTAATGAGATGTCTGCAACTTTCAGCATTGGTGGTGATGAAAACATTACCACTGTAACGACACTGCCAAGTAGGTTTACCTTTAATTTGAATTTAATTAAATTACACTAAAAGCAACTCTACTAATTACAACATTAAATTAAGATCAAAATCTCAACTCAAAATGTTTATACATGTGTTTTACTGAACTTAAAATTTATTTAAGTAGTTTTATGGTTTCTTTAGCACCTTCTGATATACAGGTAGCTGATGGATGGAAATAAAACCTGTGGAACTTCCTTGAGTGTAAACAGGATATTCTTCACCAATTCCTTGTGATTTGCAGACATACTGAGGGAGTTTAACCCCTCCCTTGTCGGCTTCTCTGAGGGAATAGGAAACCAGAACAATCCCAAAGCTTTTCTCAATCAGGCGGTGGCAGGAGCTAAGAGTGGGTCAGTCATGTTCTTCTCGATCATAACTAATCAGAACTTATACCGCACCCAAAATTCAAATACGCTATTTTTTAATCATCTAAACTATTGTTGTATTCTCAGTGATATGCTACAGCAGGCGCGCATCCTAGTGGATAAGATGAAAAAAGATTTGGTAGGTCATCGGTGAACTTGAAGCACACTGATACTCTTGAGTAACCTTTGTTTCAGTTTTATGTTCATTCTGTCTAAATTAACAGAGCAATTTCCTCTTATCTTCTTTACAGCGCATTGATTTTCACAATGATTGGAAAGTGATCACCATATTTATTGGAGGCAATGACATATGTGATTTCTGCACAGACTCTGTAAGCACAAGTTTATTTCATCGAGGTTTTGCTCAACTTTAATATTTGGCATTATTTTTTTTAATTTATATGCCGTTGCAATTGGTCTTATAGCTGTACTGAAAAATGTTTAGACATAAACAACTGTCCATTAGATTCAAACCATTTTCACTTGAGTTCACATAATGTTGAATAAGCATATCAGCTCCACTCAACCCTTTCTTAGGACATAGCTCTCTCGTTGCCCTGTGACGTTACTGAGCTGCACACAGGAAGTGATTTGTTTTATGTCAAGACAGACTGAGGCAACAGCAACATTGTGCTAGTAAAGCAAGACAGCTGCGAGACGTTCTAATTCGACAAATCAACTGATCATTGGAACATTCTTTTCTCCACAGATCATTTTTTCGCCCAGGAATGTGGTCAACCGTATCCGCCAGGCTCTGGACCTTCTCCACAGTGAGGTATGTTTCATCACCATAACATCATTATCCTAAAACACAGAACGCCTCAGATTTTTCTCTTTTTGTATCACCCAGGTGCCACGTGCCATTGTCAATCTGGTCGAGCTGTTAAATATTGTACCACTGCGTGATCTGCACAAAGATAGCACCCTGGGCTGTCCCTCCTGGTTTGTGAGGTAAGTGAGTTCACGCTTGCTTTGATTAAAAAAAGAAAAAAAAAGAAAAAAGAAAAAAAAAAGTCATCACTTAAAGGTGCAGTGTGTAAAAGTTAGTCACCTCTAATGGCAAGACTGTAGATTGTAACAAACAGAGGACTCCTCCTCTCACCCCTCCTTTTTCCAAGAGCATCATGAAAGTGTGATGGCTTTTACATACCAACAGGGATGTTGTTCTTCTTTATTTTTGTCGTAAACCTTCTCCTCGAAATGTGAAACACACTCTGGCTTGAAGTATGTCTGTAGAAATGTGGTGGTACAAGATGGAGGCCTCTGTAAAGCAAATATAAAAAGTCTTTTTCTGAGGCTACACAAACCTAATTCTTTTTATTATTTTAATGTAATTTTATACTTATACAAACATACTTAATGGGTAATATGTTTAATTACTGACCATAAACCCAACTTTTACCAACTTTGATATTTGTGTTTCAGGTTTGTTTGCCCATGTATACTGAAGGCTAAAGAGGGATCGTCCGAACTCCAGAAGGTCAATTATTTCAACAGAGCTTATCAGGTACAACAACAACCTAAAACAACAGCAGCACCACCAAAACTGTTTTATTTTCATTTATTTTCTTATGTTACTATGTCTGTAGCTACTGTATAACACAAACCCACTCCTCTGATCAATGGTGAATTAAATCAGCATCTTTTATTTATAATCACAACTATTTAAATACAGTATATCATAACAAAACAAACTGAGAAAACATGAATCAACTTTACACTTTAAGAACAAGATTTGAGCTTGTTCTTTTTTTCATATGGGCTTCTCTCAGTTAACAAGTTATTTTGTTGTCTTAAATGAGTTTGTGCTGAAAAGACATGTGCAGTAATAGCACAAACAGGTGCACAACAGACACATAAAGCCGCAAGACAGTGCAAAAATCACCATGGGACTCTAAGGGTCGCATCAACTGTCTGAATACAGTGCTATCATCATTTTCAACTCAAATAATTGTCACTATAAAGTCATCATCTCTGTTTACACTAATATTTGTTGATCTTTATCCTCCAGCAAACTATGAGGGAGCTGATTGATTCTGGACGCTATGACACTCGTGACAATTTCACTGTGGTGCTGCAGCCTTTCTTCAGAGAGGTTTTCCTTCCCACATTAGAGGTGAGCGCTGTCACACATAAAATGTTAAATTTAATTGTGTATATAATGGATATAAAGTATACATTTAATGTCCTTCCTCTTGTTTATAAAGGATGGCCGGCCTGATCGCTCTTACTTTTCACCTGACTGTTTCCATCTCAGCCAGAAAGCTCACACTCTCATGGCTCGTGCTCTTTGGAACAACATGGTGTGATTTCATTTATTAAAAGACATTTCCTACATTCATATTTTGGCACATTTATCCAAAACAAATCACTGACTTTTACAATCTCGTAGTTAGAGCCAGTGGGAAACAAGACTTTTACACAAGACTTTACAGCTGGCATTGATTTGAAGTGTCCCTCTGAGGTAACTTGGCATTCAGAATCATTCACTGAGTAACAGCTTATTTAAAAAATTACCACAATGTTGTTCTTGTCATTTCTTTTGTATTCACATTTTTTTATTTTATATCAGACTAACCCATTCTTCAGGACTGCTGTCAATAGCAACTACACCTTTCCTGGCCCTCCACCCACTTCTGCTCCAGTTACAGTAAGTCATCATAGTCATAGGACTATTTAATGATGATATGTAACAGATTACAATTAGAAATGCATTGGTCTATGTCATTCTTTAGAACTGGGGGAGTGAGTTCTCTTGTGGTAACACAGCTGCGTCTGACTCTGTGCCCACGTCAGGTAAAGTTTCATGATGTTATACAGATTCTGTACCTCAAGTGAAATGCAAGGATTATACATCAAATATAGGCTCATGCTGATCTTTTGTTAGCTCACAGGTTACGGCCTGCAGACATCAAGGTGGTTGCTGCTCTGGGAGATTCTCTAACAGTAAGTATGCATGCAAGGGCTCCTTGGTAATACTGCAAATTTTTGCTGAAAAAAATATTTTTAACTTTATTCCCCCAGAGTCTTTTTGCACCTGAGGACTCTTTTTGCTCTGCACTGCTATATAAATGATATATTATAGATTTAGAGCACTTTTTCTATTTGGAAAAAAACTTTAAAAATGCTCCCTGGACATGAGGGTTTTTATCTCATGAGTAGAAAAGTGGGGTTGTGTAAATAAAATTGTGCATAAATATAACATAATCGTTTGTGCAGATAAACCTGTTATCAGTTTTAGCTAGTGCTTTTTTGTGACATATTTCAATGTATGTATATTCCAATCAACATTTCAATATATTTCAATCAACATCAGCAACTAAGTTTCTGTGCATCTTTGTGGTAGGCTGGGTTTGGTGCAAAGGCAAAGAATCTGCTGCAGCTAAGAACTGAGTACAGAGGAGTGTCATGGAGGTATAAAGGATGCTGCACACAAAGTTTATACACAACAGATTCATGTGTGTTTCAATGTAAACATTTCACTCATTGTTTCTTCCTCATTACCCAGCATTGGAGGGGACAAAACTCTTGAGACTGTTACAACATTACCTAGTAAGTGAGGAGCCTCTCATGTTTCCGTGTTTCTTAAACTGTAATGCACACTAACACCACTGGATGACAGAGTAGGGCTGTGACACCGTTTATGTTTTCTCTCCTCTGCAGTAATGTCTCTTTGGTTTTTGCATTAGATATCCTTAAGAAGTTCAATCCTCAAATCAAAGGAGCGTCATTAGGACAGGGGAAAGGACAGAGTGGCTTTAATGTGGCTGTATCAGGGGCTAAAGTAGCGTGAGTTCAAACATTTCTTTAATCAGATATCATGTTCAAACTGTTCCCTTTTAAAATATTTTGTGCATCTCTTTAAATATCTTTCATTTTACTCAGAGGTATCCCAGAGCAGGCCCTACGTCTGATTCAAACCATGAAAAATGACTCTGTGAGTGCTCTGGTGTGATTTCAGGTTGAAGTAAAGTGGAAAATGAAGAAGAAATTGTAATGTTTGCTGCATCTCTGTCTCTCTGTGATTCTCTCTCCATCCACTTACTGGAAAAGTCAGTGGATTTTAAGAATGACTGGAAGCTGGTGACCCTCTTCATTGGAGGCAATGACCTGTGTCAGTACTGCCACGACCGGGTGAGCTGCTTTAAGAAGTTGTATCAGGAACTACAGGATGAAGGACATTTTCAAAGTGCTCCCCTTAGCAAATGTCCTACTGAGGCACAGCAGTAGAAAACCCAATACTGTTGTGTGATGCCCTGTGTAGAGCTGTCTCATGATATCACTGTCCAACTGGGACAAAGCACTGAAGCAGAATAATCAAGCTTTGTGAGCCGCCGCCCTCTGATTGTTTTATTGTGTCAGAGTGAGATGAGAGCAGACATGATTTCCTTTCAATGAGCACATTCTGCCACTTTACCCCTCCGTCACAAACAGCCCCCTCCTCTACCTCAGCCTCTGTCTAAATCAAACAAGCACATGGCGGTACAGTGACAGGCCTTGTTCTCTAAGAGGCATAAACAACATAAGCCAACCCGGACTCTTTTCATCCCTCTCTCTCTTACTCTCCTTTCTTATTTTGCTTCCTTTCCCTTTTTTGCTCTCTCTCCATTACTCCCCTTACTCTCCACTGATGGGTTGGTCTCTCCTCTAATGTCTGTACTTTGCAGCAGAATATCAAACAGAGTATCCATTTAGAAGTATCCTTGAGACTGTGATAGCAACAGCACATAGGGTGAGAAGGAGTTGCAGCATTTACACTGATGCAAGTTCGAGAATGTCAGATCTTTTTCATGATATGTGCTTTTAGGGCTTTGGACACAATTAATGATGAATTAATTCCACGTTTGTCTCAAAATCACAGGCCTCTTTGTCACCTCAGAACTACAGCCTTCACTTGAGGACCAGCTTGGACATTTTGTACAATGTGGTAAAGGAATAACATCTAAAAATCTGAAATTGACAGTTCGATAAATGTCATAGGTGAAAACACATCTGAATAAAAATGTGTAAATGTAATTTGTTTTCTCTCTTTTTGTGTCCTAGGTTCCCAGGATAATAGTCAATGTCTTGGAGATCTTGGAAATTGCAGGACTTCGCAGAGTCAAAAGGGACAGTCTTGGGTGCAGTGTGTTGCAAAAGTATGCCCTGTGATTCACTGATACAAATTCACTTCCACAAGCACCAAGACCAATAAGTCCAAGGCAGATATCTTAAATTTGCTCTTGTACCTTCACAAAACAGAAATATGTATTAATTTGAAATTTAATCAGGGACAAAGTCAGTTTTTGTACATTGCAGCATATGGCGATGGTGATTTAAGCAGCAAACAGTGACCATTCTACATGTATTAAATGCCTTTTATTTCCTAAAATCAGCTGTTCATCTTCATCTTTGAATGTCAGGTTTGGCTGTCCGTGCTTCTTAGAAGCAGGAGAAGATTCTCCAGAGCTGGCTGAACTGAGACGGATCAATCGTGAACTACAGGTTAACTGACAAGAACAGTGAGAGCAAACTGTTCCGATTAGACAGGATTGTTGTGTTAGCCATAGTAACATCAGCAGTTGGTCTTTCCTTTCAGACTGAGACAGAAAAACTGGTGTACGGAGGCCGCTATGATGGCAGGGAGGACTTTGCTGTGGTTGTGCAGCCCTTTTTCAAAAACACAATTGTTCCTTTGAATCTTGTAAGTTTTTCATTACATAACAAGTATAGAATGATTTGGGACTAGAAATGTATTGATGCTGTATTATTTCTTTTCCAGGATGGCATACCTGATACCACCTACTTTTCTGAGGATTGTTTCCATTTTAGTGAACGGGGACATGCTGACATGGCCGTAGCTCTTTGGAATAACATGGTGAGCCTTGCGGATTGGGTAGTGAAAGGATAATTTTGTTGGACAAAGGAAGAGGTTTGGATGAAGACTGTGTTAATTATCATGTCAATCATGAACTGAACTGAAATCCATATTTCTGTTTGATCTCTAGTTGGAACCAGTGGGTAAAAAACAGACATACAACAATTTTACAAATGACCGAAATATCATCAAATGCCCCAGTGAGGTGAGAAAACACATTTGTAATATATCTGTCTGTTCATGGAAGTGCATTTGTCTGAGTTGATGGCCTTCTTAACTGTGTGTGTGTGCTAGGAGCATCCGTACATCTTCACGAGGGTGAACAGCCTGCCCACTTCAACCACCACTTCAGCACCAATTACCCACAGCACAGTTGTAACACACAGCTCTACAACACACAGCACTGCTCAGCCTCTCACCCCTAACTGTTCAGACAATGTGCCAGTATGGCTCACTGCTGTTCTGGCAATTGCTGGTCTTCTTATTGGCTGTGCGGTTACCTGGCTCTTTTTCTCCTGCAGAGCCAAGAGAAGCAACAGGATGATGGCAGTGGTGGAGATGAGGGGCACTGGTCTTTAGAGTACAACTTACACTGACAAGGCATAATAATTTAAATAATTTAAAGGACCATGGAAAGTACATTACTTACTGTGATAAGACTTTTTTTCATAGAAGGCATGATAAGATAGCTTTGTCTTCTATGTCTAGAGAAATTGTCTCCATAGAAAATATTGATGGCCTCTCCAAAGCCTTACTGAAATCAAAGGGTTGAAAGATTATAGTAAGGTATGTTGAAGTATTTTATGTTACTTCTCTTTTTATCAGGGACAATGAAGTGTTGTAGCTGGTCTAACAACTGAGGCAATGATGCAAAAACAAGCCATAACCTTTTTTAAATCAGACAAAACTTTCATGTACAAAAGTGAAGACTGAACTTGTTGATTAGACGTTAACTTATTTCTGCTGTGTTATATATTTAATTTCATTCAAATGACAATTTGCTTAAAATAATAAGACTTTTCACATACATGATATGGAGTAGCACAGTGATTCTCAACCCTGGTCCTGGGGACCCACTGCCTTGCATGGTTTAGGTGTTTCCTTGCTTCAGCAAACCTGGTTCAAATAAATGGGTCATTATAAGGCTTCTGCAGAGCTTGATGGCAACTGACCATTTGATAGTTGACCATTTTATTTTAGATAGACATGAAATGTGGGATTTTACCTATATCACAAATGACACTGCAGAGAGCATAAGTGCACAGCTCAGCATGGAGCAAAGCACACACCACTCTGCATTTATTAGCTTTATCAGCAATATGCCGATACTGATAAAACAATGGTTGATTTATGACCATATTACAGAGATGAAAGCCACCAGCAGCTTCTGTTCACCATCTCACAAACATACAGTATTGCATAACTCATGTTTTCAAACACTGGGATGTGGTTTTCTCATTTTTGGGAAAAACCTTGGGAATTTTTTTTATTTTATACAAGGTTAATTCTTTTGGCGCATTGTCCATGCCTAAATAAAATTACATTACATTACTACTCTACGTTTTTACTGTTTTCACTTCGAAATGCATGAATGGTGCAGAGTAAAGCTGAATACCACAACAGATAAAACATGAAACATGCCTGTGCATGCTTGGTATATAAAACTATAAATAAATCTCAATTCTTGTAATCAAGATAAAGTGAGTTGTGTCAGCCATGGTTACTATTTCATTCTCATCAGCGCCTCCCCGTGTGAGCGGCGCGAACTGACCCGGCCAACGCTGTACAACGGCAGTTCGAAGATGGCGGAGGGTGAATTGAACGTGGACAGCCTAATCTCTCGGCTCCTGGAAGGTGAATAACATTAATACAGACTGCAACGGTACCATGAGCGTAAGCGGCCCGGGCTCGTTAAGCCTGGAGTCGGATTTACTCTATAACTATCGCGGTTTGCTCAGAAAACGCAGGGAGGTGTTAGCCAGTGTTGCTAATGTCCTGTCAATCGCTAGCTGTGGTTAACACTGCCGTTAGCCGCCGTGTTTGTAAACACAGTGGTGAACGCCTTCATTTACAGTAGTTTGCGCTGTAAGCGTTATGTTAGTACTGGCAACTAAATTTATCGCGTCGCATTCTTTACTTTAGCATCTAATGACATTTTGGGGTCTATTTCGTGGCTAATTTCCCCCTCATGATTCAGTGCGGGTGGTGTGTGTTGGAGAAGAGGGGCTGGGACTCTCGTTCTGTTCGCCTGTCTTGGTGTTAAGTTGCATCGATCACCTAAGTTAAGTCATTTTTTCTTAAACCTACAGTATATTCATCAAAGCTCCTGCTCTCTATAGGGCGAGTTTCTGCTTCATATTTGTGGTGCTTGGAGTTGTGATGATGCAGTCTTCAGTTTAAAATGGTGGCCCAGTTAATGTCACTTTTTGGGTGGAAGAGGCATATTTACATTGGTAAATCTGGAACAAGTCGACCTTTAGTGTGGTTTTTCTATGAGGCTGTTTTTTCTGGGTTTCTAGGTGTGTTTAAGTGGGCGGGATGTTGTGATTCAGTGCACTCACTAGAACTGTGTCAGTGCATTTAGGATATTTCATAGAATAAGTAGATTAACTATCTTTAACGTGCTCCCAAGAAATATACATTGTGGCCAAAAAATGATCATGGTCAGAACATTACCAGATTGACTTTTACTTGATTGATAGCTAAAGAAATCATGGGCAGAACACTTAAAACAGTGACACATAATCCTAACCCTAAGTCCAAGGTAAAGCTTTTGTAGTAATTTAAAATAAAAAAATTTATATCATCTCATACTGTGTTTGGAAACAATGCATAAATATAATATCCGTATCCATAATTGAATGACTTTTGGATAGCTATGCACTGGGTGAATGCAAATCTACACAGACATGTCACTTTTCAATTATACAGGACTAACACTACTCTACTTGGTATCAGGCACATAGTTTTCCATTATCCCCTCAGTGACCAGTTTCATCACTTCATTCACCATCGCATCGTTGCTGTTGCTCTTGGCAAATTGGATCACTTTTGTTGGTGGCGTGGGTAGACCCGGTTTTGAATATGGCAGAGTTTAGGGTTTTAAAAAATCTGTTGTAATGGCTGTCCACCATTTATATATTGCAGGCACTGTGTTTCCCGTTTCCCCTGTGAGCTATCTCTTTAGTCAGACCACTTTCACTAAAGCAAATTCAGATTTCCATGGCAAACTTTGTGACTCTGTTGGAGATCTAAACTCTGTGCCAAGATTCTATAGCTAAGATACTCTTAGAAAAAAGCTTTGAAAATGTTTTGTTTTTCATGCAGTTTAATTTGACCTCATGCTAAACTGATAGAAAATGATGATAACATATTCAAGTCAATTTTATTTGTATAGCACCAAATCACAACATGTATTATCTCAAGGCACTGTAAATAGAACCTTTACAATATTACAGAGAGAAAAGAAACCCAGTAGTTAACATAATGATCAAGCACTAGGCTTCAGTGGATCATTAAGTGCTTTGTATGTGAGGAGGAGGATTATTTTAAATTGAATTGTTTGTCCTTTTGTCAACTTTGTAAACAAAATAATTGTTAATGAAATATAACTAATTTCATGGTTGATTTAGGCCGTGATACTTAGATTCAAATAATAGTTTGAATGTCACTGCAACTGCATATTGTTAGGTCCCCTTCTATGTCATTTTCTGGGGAGACTTATATAATAAAATTTTTTCAAAACCACTTACTACATTTACAAAAAGTAATTTTGCTTTGTATGATGGGTACAAATCATTGTCATTGCTGCATCTCAGCCTTTGCCCCTCAATGTATTAGGGGTTTAATCTCTTTTAAAAGTGCCAGCCTGCAAAAGTGCTAACAGTGAAAAGTTGAGAAGCCTAAGCATCTAAGCCCTAACTCAGCTCTGATGAGGTCTTTTTTTCCATCAGTTATTATTGTCAAAAGGGCTACGTTGATGACATCAAATTACCATTTACCATTTGTGTTTAAGTGACAAAGAATGATTGATAGTGTTATATCATTCTTCCCTTGTCCTTCTTCAGCAGTTTTTTTTTCATTTGATTACATTTCAAATCATAAGTTTGTCTGTTTTTTGTAGCTTTAATGGCCTGTGAGTGATAGCTCTTTTGATGCACAAACACAAATATCACATATTCTACACACACATTTTTTTAGACCCCTCTTTTCTTCACTGTAAGATACATCTACTCCCAGAGCTGTGGCAGAACCACAAAAGTAGACTGAAGCTAAAAGTTCAACGATACAGCCAATAAATCCACACCACAACTGAAGATGCAAGTTGCTCTTGTAGTCTAAGCAGTGGATTACTTATGCTTGCTGCTATAAGCTACAGAGTCAGTATGCCCACACCTCATCAGATAGTCAGAAATTACTTTGTGGTTCTCTCACAATTGCTTTTCCCTTTTAGTTGTAAATGATTTTATTGCTCTGCTGTAGACATATCCTGGAGGTTCTGCATCACTTTTTTCAATGATGATTAAAATTGATAGCACTTCTCTCCTCTCCAGTACGGGGATGTCGCCCAGGGAAGATAGTCCAGATGACAGAGGCAGAAGTGCGAGGCCTCTGCATCAAATCCAGGGAGATCTTCCTCAGTCAGCCCATCCTGCTGGAGCTTGAGGCCCCTCTGAAGATCTGTGGTCAGTGATCTGCATTTCTACCCTTAATTTACTTCATTTTCTCCCCACATCATATTTTGCGTTTACAGTCCTGTTTTTTTTAAATCTTGCTTTCTATCTAGATCTTCTAAACTGAGTTGTTTACATGCACAGGGAGGAGAATTTAAAGCTTAAACTGAAAATAACATCTTAAGAAGTAAAATAAAAAATAGTAATAAACACAGACCTTAGCTGCCTGCCAAATATAGTCCAGATTTTAAATTAAGTGCAAAGTGCATTTCCCACACTACTGTAACTGACATACTGTACCCCGAATGAGTAATGAATTGTTAATGACTTGTCATAGTATATGGATAAAGGGTGGTCATGACTACAAACTGTGCATAAAATGATAACACCTATTCTCATTTTTGCCAAATAATTTTCTTTCTCCACCACCCAAAGCTTCAGTATTTGCCTATAACCCTTGACAAATGTCAAAATGGCAACAGCATCTTAATTTCTAAAGTGCATCTCAAACAGAAACCTCCATTCTGCCCCAGGAAGGGTCGAGCGTACCAATGGCAAACTCCTACTCTTCACTGCAAAGCCTGGGTTATACAGTGTAGAGCAGCAATCTATTTCTTTGACGCAGTTTACTTATGTAACCAGATGGGACAACATTGCCTCAGCCTGGATCATTTTATGCCACTGTTATTCTTCTGACTCATCTGCCCTATGTATGTTACAGAACGATGCAAGTAAAAGAGTTTGAAAGATATACACTAAACATGTATTGTTCTCGTACACGCATGAATCCAATAATAGAGGAAAGAGTCACAAGTCTGCATGCTTCCCCCTTCTCCATGGTTGAAATCACTCTTACTGTCAATATCTCTAGCTAGCCCCTGCTGATTGCAGCACGCTCCCACATGCTTTATCTCTCTTTCTCTCCAGTGTAGTGCTGCAACTGCACACAACACTGAACTGACTAAACTCTATAAGTGCCAGTCCTTGAAAATGCAGTACACAAACTCGTGTACTGTGTATGCTCAGACATACACCCTCATACTTGTGTTATTTCACACACATTGTCTCCCTTTAACTTTTCATTGTTCTGTTCCTGTTTTTGGAGTACTTGCACTGATGATAAAGACCTAACAATGAATAGCTTTTATTTTTTATTAAGTTTTGCATTTATGCACTGACATAGTATTCTTAATCATTAATATTTACAGTAACATCTTTATCTGTATTTTTAAACATAGTGTTGTCAAAGATTCTTGTCATTGACAAATAATGACAATGGCACCCTCATTGTGAGAATAAAATATATAAAAGACAAATATAAAAGACAGATAGATATAAAAGAATAAAAGACAGATTAATAGCAACCTATAATCACAATCTACAGCTACATATACTTAACAAACCTTGAGAGGATCTCACTCATTTAGAACTAAATGTAATGGATTTTTAAGTATGGCTGTTTGATTTTTGCTGGTTATGTTGTTATATCACACATTTTCATACTCTCAGCAGTGCCACTTGAATGGGAAGCCCTGAGGACTTAAAAGTAGTGCAAACTGTTTCTTAGATGAAAGAAAAGATTAAACTACAATAAAATGTGTGAAAATGTAAAATCTAAAACAAATGTTCACATTTTTTTCATCAAACACGTGCCAGGTGTCCTTATGTGAAACAGGGTTTGTACTTACCCATAAGTTATCCCTTCCTAGTGCACAATATGTCACTTCAATGTGAGACACCATTCTCCAGTCACTCTTCTTTGACAAACTGTATCCTAAAAAGAGACTGGAACTGTTGGAATCCGACTTTATTTATGCATCTTGTGGTGTCATGTGGATGCATAAGGTGATATTCTCACCTTGCCATTAATCGAGTTTTCTTCTTAAGTTTCAGATAACACTTGGAATAAATCTAAATATATTTTTTTGTGTGAAGTGGGTCGAAGCTATTTTGATGCCATCTAGAACAGCAAAGACTTTCTATATTACAATATCTCTCTTATATGAGCACAGTTAGGTGAGTTTTTATTTAAGAGCGGTTTTATGCTGTGTCCTTCACACTACTGTTTTTATATGGGTTCTTCAGGTCCAGCTGTTAATCTGACTACACAAGGTCATACAACAGCATGCTTGATTGTAGCTGTTGCTATTTAATTATCATTGTCCTCAGGCTTCACTAACAAAATGTCCATTGCATTGTGCAGATATGAGCATGTTTTTATAATCATTAATTTAGTCATTATTTCATTGATGTACCATTTATCTCGCTATTTTCTGGAGACAGTGGCTAGCCGAGCAATATGAATAAATTATATATATGAATAAATATAACACACGCCACATTGCTGCTGAATATAATTCTTATGTATACTCTTATTATTTTGGGGGGTCTCTGGTGACCTGCACTTTTATACTGTATTGTCTTTAGAGACAAATCTTGCTTATTTATAACACTGACCTCAGGTCTAGTGCTACTGCCTTTTGCTTTGCTTTTTTATACCCTGAATCTCTGTGCTGCTATTCTTGGACTGTTTTGACACTGCAGAGGCAGTGCTGAGTAAATAATTCACTGCCATGATACAGCTCCTTGTGAGAAGGCAGGCAGAGGGGTACCAAATAGAGAGTCTTGGTGAAGCTTAAATTCATGAGCACAGCAATAACTTATATTGCACTAATCCATTCAATAACTCCTAGACATATTCAGTCAGTCACTGGTTGGTAAATAATTTTTGAGAGAGGAGAAATACAAACAGAAATATTACACTGCACTTAAAATACCAGAAAAGTGCAGTAGCAGCTTGGGAATGCCTTGAGTGAAAGAGCTTTATTTTATCACCAAGTCTATCCAGATTTGACTACAGAGATGCAGCACAACTGTAGTCAGCCCTGCTCTTTTTACAAGTTCACTAACCTTCAGCTGTGGCTGCAGAGATTACAGTCTATGTTGCCATGTGTCTGTGTCTGTCATTTCATCCAAATGTGGCTTTTTTCCCTTTTTCTTTTCTGGGCAAACTGCAGCATAAATGAGCAAAAGTAGATTTTTTTTGTTGCTTCATGGTCATTTATCTTTAGGTGCAGACATAGTCAAGAATTATTGTGATGTCCTCTGTGTTTACCCAGTCCTGTTTTTACTCTGTTGCAAATTATCTAACTGGCAAGACTGAAAAAGTGTTAAAAGTCTGTGTTTTCGGGGTTTTTTTTATGTCGCATTGTGAGGTTTCAGCAGTTAAAAGGTTCTTTCCCAGCTACATTTGGATTGGGTCAAAAGTAATCTGTATACCCAAAGACAGAATAATATTATATTGTTAATATGGTGGATTAATATTGAAATAATTTCAACCTCAACACAGTAATAGTGTAGTAGTTGTTTGCTCTAAAATCTCAGGGGGGGAGTATCTTCTTTTCACTGAATGCCTATGACACAGACATGGACTTCCCACCTACCAACATCCTTTCACTCTCCTTTAAGAAGTTAAATCAAAAAAACACTGCAAAAGTGGAACACTGCAAATGCATCAAAATTCTAAATGCAAGTTGGAGCTGCTTGTCCAAAGAAAATGATTGATAGTGAAACACACTCAAACTAGTAAGCCCAACATGAGCACTGAGTCAAAACAGGACTTCAAACATTCAGAACTATTCATATAAACATTCATTTGCACAGAACAGTGTACATTTTTGTGTTGTCCTTCAACACAGGCAAAAATAAATCCAGGCCTGTGTAGCCATATACTGTAGGTTTGGTGCCAGTTGTGGTTTGCCATTTGGTGCCTCGATCACTGACAGGCACCAGGAGGAAAAAAAGAAGCATGCCAGTCTCTCTCATGACAACAGTTGTAATTTCTGTTGGTTATTTTAATCCCATGGCCAGACAGCTGCATAGCATTACAAGACCTATTTTGTTTTGTATTTGTTTTCCATCTTGTAATAAAGTATTTTCATAAAAAGCCTATGGCACTTGAATTTTCTTTCTGTTTTTAGCACAATAACATCAGTTATTATTGTCTTAGCTTGTCTGGTGAGGCTCTCTGCAGTCATCTGTATCTGAGTACTTCACCTAATTTGGAGCAACTTGCTAGTTGGTGCAGGAGGATATAAAAAGAAAGCAGGTCTTGGCTAGGTTATGGAGTGAGATACCCCGCAATGATCCTGTGCTTTGGTGAAAATGCCTCCAGCTTATCACCACCTGACTGGTATCAAAGTAAGGAGAGGCTGACCCTAAATCCTGGGACGAGCTGTTAATATTAAAGTTCTTTCCTGTGAATATGTGCATAAGCGTCCTCTATGTTTGTTATTAGCCTAGATTGCCTCCATATATTCACTTTCCTTTTGACTCTCCACAGGCCATATCATTGATCCCTTGTCAGCAGCTAAAATGACCAGAAACGGCAGGTCATTTTGTGTGTGTAGCTGTGGTCTAACTGCTGTGGTCACAGTCATATATCTAGATTTTGATGTATCCCTACCACCCTACAAGCATGGCTATGTTCTTAAAAACCACAGAAGTAGAGAGGAGTTGATGAATATCTAAGGGTGACTATATTGTTTCTTTACTTAACACTTCCCTGTACCCCCATTGAAATTACACTAAAGAGTCTTGTCTTCTTTCCTTTGGCATCTCACATCCTCTCCTCAGGTGATATCCATGGGCAGTACACAGATCTGCTGCGGCTTTTTGAGTATGGTGGCTTCCCTCCAGAGGCAAACTACCTTTTCCTAGGTGACTATGTGGACAGAGGGAAACAGTCATTGGAAACTATCTGCCTCCTGTTGGCCTACAAGATCAAATACCCGGAGAACTTTTTCCTGCTCAGGGGCAACCATGAGTGTGCTTCTATTAACCGCATCTACGGTTTCTATGATGAGTGTGGGTAGCAATTAACTCATCCTTCAAACAAATATCCCACACACAAATATCCCTGAGGTATGTACATGATAACGTGACAATAATGTATGTTTCTTTATAATAACAGGTAAGCGCAGGTTCAACATCAAGTTGTGGAAGACCTTCACTGACTGCTTTAACTGCCTCCCCATTGCTGCTATTATTGATGAGAAGATCTTTTGCTGCCATGGAGGTAAGAGAGCTCCTTTTGACACACACTTATGACCCTACTTTTCAGAGGTTTTCACAAATATATTTGAAGTGACACGCTGTATCTGTTGCAACTGCTACCTAAAGGTACCTTGTTCATTTCTGTTTCAGGACTATCACCTGATTTGCAGTCAATGGAGCAGATTCGCAGGATCATGAGGCCAACAGATGTACCTGACACAGGTAGCGTGTGTGTTCACATGTGCATACTCATCCCTTAAACTAATCACTTGACCCCAGGAGTTTTTCCAAGCCTCTCTCTTTCTGTACATTGAGCTGTTACTGTATGTCAGAAGTTGTTGTTTCTGCACACTCTTCCTTATTGTTGTCAGTTTGTGCTCCTTGTTCAACTCCTTCCTGACTTGTGTGACGATTTTCTCCATCTCTCCTCTCCTGTCTGTCCAGGCTTGCTGTGTGATTTGCTGTGGTCAGACCCAGATAAGGATGTACAAGGCTGGGGAGAGAATGACCGCGGCGTCTCCTTCACCTTTGGTGCAGATGTGGTCAGCAAGTTCCTTAACCGCCATGACCTGGACCTCATCTGCAGAGCCCACCAGGTATTTATGAAGGGAGTTAATGTAGAGAGTCTGGATATAAAGCTTAATATGCAGGAAGATCATGACAAGCAAATTTTACCCACAGCATGTTTTTTTCCTTCAGGACCTATTGTCATTTTGTGAATCATGTATGGGATGAGCACTCACCTTCATGGGGGGTGGGGCAACAAAGCAGTTTAAAAAAAATCCTGAGTAGAACTTGTATGACAGTCAGTTGTCTGCTGCACTGTCAGCAGATGATTAGCATTTGTTGACCAAACTTATTGTTATCTTTTGACTGTGGCTGCACATGGACTTTGGCTAAGAGTGGAAGAGAAGAGAAGAAATACAGTACATATTTTGGGTCAAATTCATTAAATATTTATGTCACTTTTATCATATTTATTTGGCAATTGTGTACATAATTGTGACAATTGAAAGTCCAGATATAGCTCTTTCCCATTCATTTAGAGAGGGTCCTAAAATAACCTAGGGGTGTTGCTTGTGAGGACTTTGCTGATGCAAAGCCACAGCTCCCAAAACTAATCCTATTAATTGGCCTGCTGCAACAGTTTAGGCCCTAATCTCTGTCCTCGTGTACCATTTATTCTTACTTTACTTAGGTCTTTATCAGTCTATATTTTGAATTTGTAACACTACAACATTGAATAAATAAGCAGATGTTAATCATCAAAATTCAAGTTTTATAAACTGTTATATTAATGGACTTAAGTGCTAATACAAGCCTGGCAGCTGTTTTGGCTCTGCGTTGTCTGTTTCATATTGATTCAGGTGTAGGCTGTTTTGTACACTCAATCTTGATGCCTAGATTGGATTCTTCAGCTCACTGAATATCTGTATCTTTATTATTGATTGCTGTAGGCGTAAGAAAAAAATGTGTCTTCTAACAGGTTGTGGAGGATGGTTATGAGTTCTTTGCCAAACGCCAACTGGTTACACTTTTCTCTGCGCCAAACTACTGTGGGGAGTTTGACAATGCAGGCGGCATGATGAGCGTCGATGAATCTCTCATGTGCTCATTTCAGGTATTGTAGAAACTCTTATGACTGTGTGTACATGCCCTGTACACACATTACAGGTCATGTACATGCCCTGTACACACATTACAGGCCATGTACATTATGTCATTATGTCAGGGACAGTCACATATTCATCCCCTCTCTCTGTTTTCTGCATTTAAGATCTTAAAGCCCTCAGAAAAGAAGGCAAAGTACCAGTATGGTGGGGTGAATTCTGGTCGGCCTGTTACCCCACCCCGCACCGCCCAAGCCCCCAAGAAGAGATGAACGTGCTGCAGCCTTTCCCTTCTCCTCCTGTCTATCCTTGGTCTGCCATCATGGCAATCCTGTAACTACCCTGTATAGCAAAGATATGGGGCTAATTTCCCAAATCTTTCTCCTCCTTCTTGCCCACTCACTGTCTTCCCTTTCTTCCCAAATCCACTCTCTTTTCTTAATGTGTATGTGTACATAAATTTGCTGTGACCAATAGGTTTTGTTTTTGTTTTGGTTTTTTTGCCTGTTAAATGGTATATTTCATATTATTAACAAATAATCTTTTTGGTTGGTACTTCCAATGCCATTTGAGGTTTTCTGAGGTTCTGTGTCTTGTAATGAAATGCCTTCTCTCTGCAGAGGGGCAAAGTGTCTGAGTATGAGGAAATATTTCCAGTGTAACAAAAACAAAACAAAGGAAGAAGATTGTTTTGCCTTGACCTCTCAAAAAGAAGAGAAAACTGCTCCAATCTAATTCAATAAGACTTACATTTCCATGTAGTGTGAAATCCATACACATAGTTAACATCCCTCTTATTCCAGTTTTATTTTTTGTCATTACAGAATGTGGTTGTTTTGCACAAGCTTGCTTTGTACATTTTAATTTTAAAAAAAAGTCACTTTGAGTTGCAATCGAATGTGAAGAGACCGTCTTGAATGAAAAATGGAGGCAAAATCAAATGCTTCTGATAGTGGACACATTCTACCCAAACACATCGCTCTATGAGCATCAATTCCTCCAGTCTGCTTTATCTCTCTGTGCCTCAAGTCCACACCCACACAAATCGTGCTGCTTCTCAAACTGGGCTTGTGATTATTTTACTCCGTCTATTTAGTATTTTAAATTACTTATGAAGATCATTTCGCCATATATTAGCATTGATTTATAGAGAAAAATACCAGTTATCCATCTTTCCCATCATCCAAATTGTTCAGACACAGAACATGAAAACCGGTGGAGTTGGAAGTGTATGCTAGGACCAGGAAGTTTGGTTGTGTGATTGTGTCGCCACCTGGGGTGCAAATAAAGCATTACACTGCAAATTAACAAAATGTGATGTAAATTTCCACTCAGCAGAACACAGTTTCTTCATTTTAATGCCAGTACATAAAATGTTGGTGTTACTTCAGTTGAATTTTCAGCTGACCAGCAATTAGCCCGGTTAATACTTCAGCTTCACTCTACTGCAAATAGAAAGCAGTTAATTTTTTGTGAATAAACAGATGGCTCTTTAATTTCTTTCTTATTCTTAATTTTATTTTGCACTCTGGTATTAATTTGGTTGTATATCTGTGTTCTCTATTCACATTGTCTACTTTTTATTCATCTAATTTATTTCCTTATAATAAGAAACAATGAGATGTTACCAAAAGCTGTTTTGCAATTTGTACAAGTTCGTTTGAAAGTCTATAAATTGAATAAAATTGATGTAAACTAAAACTTTCGTCCCAACATACATTTTTATGCACTTCAAAAGTATGCAGTATCCATCTACAGCTCAAATCGGGTTACTGTCTGCAAATTGAACAACAATTTCTTCGTGGTACTCCAAGTTACAATAGAGCCCGTTTGAAGTAGAAAAATAATAAAAACATTTTTTCAGCCTGTTCTACCCAGCGAGACAGTTCACCCAACTGAATTCTGTAAATGTATCATAACCTGTGAGATGCAAACATTATCTAAAGTGATTCTTAGGTTTGAGTTCAATTTATAAACTATCAGACAATTATGAAGGAATGCGTTCATGCAATATGTCAAACATAAGACTAAATTTTAAATGATAATTTACAATAACCCATTCTTGCATTAAAGCTGTATTTTGAAAACCGGATGTAGGTGAGCCCACGTGGTTCTCAGTTTGTTTGATTACGGAAGTACAAATGACGTCCGGCTAGTCCGCAGTGCAGTGCGTCATATCCACCTTATATACAACATGGATGGGTCACGGCAGGCATAGACATATAGGATGGCCGGTAGTCCTTCGAGGGCGAAGCATTTACAGATTAGGACTGTATTAGACAGGATAACAACCGCACCAGAAGAGCCGGTTGCTGCTACCGTTGATGAATTATGAATTGCGTCTCGGTGCTTTATGGAGAGTCGTTCAAGGTACTTACTACCCCGTTTTTACTTTTAAATGACCCTGTGATATAAGCGAATTGTTTGACTTTACTTGTATAAATGATAAAACTCCTGCTGCTGTTTACAAGTTCAAAGTTCATTGATGCGGGTACAGCTGCAGTAGCTAATGTTGATGGACCTTGAATTGACTATATCTTGCAGTGTTGTGCTTGGAAACACAAAGTGAGTTTACTGTAGCTGACAACGGTATTATGGAGCAGACGTCCGCATATCGTGTCATTTAAACACGACTTTGTAGCCCTGTCTTTTCAACTGCTGGATTAGCCTCATAGGGGGCCGTCAAGCAACGATTTGTCGACGGGCTCCTCCTTACCCACCATTTTGCATTGAAATTTCCTTATGTCACAATCGGAACTCTAGGGCAGTAATGATTTGCTCTTAAATTGTCTCACAGAAAATTGAAATAAAGGAAAACTTCCTATATTACCACTCAAGTGTAAATATTTTCCTGTACCTCTAGCTTTGTATCATAAAAAATGATAAACATCCTTGTTTATTGAGACAGCTGGCATAAGAAATTACAAAGTTCATCTGTGTTTTTAATGGTTTGTGTATTTATTTTTATCAGTGTGTTCTAGATTGCTACACTGAAAGAATCAGTCACAGTCACAACTAATTTGTTGTCATGTACAATTACAATAAAGACTTGTGATTCTATTCTAAAAGGCATCTAACACCATTCTTTACTGTGAAATCACTTAATATTTGTTTGCCTATTAAAGTTAAAAGTTAGTCATCTTGTAATAATTTTCAGCAGCTTATCCACTGAGAGCATGTTCTCCCCGTGTGCGTGGGTTTTTCACTTCATTTCTCCAGCCTCCTCCCACAGTCCAAAAACATGCAGAGTTGGGAATTAGGCCAATTGGACACTCTAAATTGCCCGTAGGTGTGAATGTCAGAGTGAATGGTTGTCTGTCTCTATGTGGCCCTGTGATGGATGGCGACCTGTCCAGGGTGTCCACTGAGAGGTGTAATGCTGCCCTACACAGTTTGAAGCGCTCAGTCTTGCTATTCAACCTTCACGTTAGAAGTTATTTATCACAGTTCTTCTCTTGTCTATCAAAATCTTCTTCTATTGATTCCCCTTTGAATGAGCTCCCCATTAAAGATTTTTCAAGAAAAAGTCCTTCTTTTTCTTGAAAAAAAAATTTGAAGAAGAAATGCCAAAATTGCCTCAATGGCAAGGCCACAATTTCTTTCAACATTTCTCTATAAAATTGTTTTCTGGTTATAATGAAGATAAGTGTTTGATCTTAATTGTAGATCCCCCACCTGCTGATCCAGCCTTGGCCCATTTACACTCGTTTTCTCTTTTAGTTTGTTCAAGTTGCTTGTCATTATGTTGGTTGGCAGCAGTTTTTTATGCTTTTAGTTCCATTACTTTGCTGTAAACTGAACCACAGCTGCAACAATTAGCTGAATGATAAGTTACTTGTTATTCTTCAGCATTTTTCATTCAGTCACTCACTCATTTTCTACCGCTTTATCCACTAGGGGTCTCGGGGGGCGCTGGTGCCTAACTCCAGCTGACATAGGGCGAGAGGCAGGGTACACCCTGGACGGGTCGCCAGTCCATCACAGGGCCACATAGAGACAGACAACCATTCACTCTCACATTCACACTTATGGGCAATTTAGAGTGTTGATTTTTCATTTCGTATATCTCTCTTAGTTGATCCGTAATGCCAGTAATGAACTGACTGACTGTGTCTTATTTCTTTTAACCTCCAGGCTGAATAACAAATCTCTGAGATTCAATGGCATCCTTTCCAACTACAGTCCCTTGCTGCTGTCTCAACAATGAACTGTGGAAAGCCTCAAGCACAGACTGAAAAGAATGGCAAGGTTCAGGCGCAAATCTTGCATCACATTATTAGCTTTGACGTTGCTTGTTCTTGTCATAACTGTGGTCTTGAAAGTGCTCACACCAGAGGACTCTTCATTTGGCAGCCCTTTAGAAAGCAAGTTGTTTCCAGACAGAAAAGATGACAATCATTTCCCAATAGAGGACAACAAAAAACATAACCAGATTAAAATGAACGACACTTCAAAGTCAGACAAAGACAGAGAACTGGAGGCTTCACTGAGGAAGTTTCCTCCTCCCAACTACTATCTACATGCCTTCTACTACACCTGGTATGGGAACCCCAAATTTGATGGCAAATACATCCACTGGGACCATCCACAACTCCCACACTGGGATTCTAAGGTTGCTAATAGGTATCCACAAGAGAGACACAACCCACCTGATGACATTGGGTCCAACTTTTACCCCTCTCTGGGACCATACAGTTCGAGGGACCCCTCCATTTTAGAGTCTCATATGCATCAGCTACGAACAGCAGCTATTGGTAAGATGTTAAATAGCCGAAATATCTCCTTACATTTTCACAGTATTTCACAGTATGAAATGTAGGGTTTCTGCTATGAGATGCATTGATTGTGTGCCAGATTAGTTAAGGTGTCAGAGTCAGTAGTGACACTGTAGTTGTAAATTGGTGTGTAGCTACGGCAACACATTACAGCATTGTAGATGTATATAATCTAGGCTAAAGTTACTCTCCAGTACAGTGAGGTGTTTTCCTCTGTTATATAATAATATTTAAAACCAAAACAAGTTTTACTTATGTTTGATAATGAATGTATGAACAATTTTCTGAATGTTATTTATTATTTTTGTATCAAGTTTGGGATTCACTTTCATTCTTGATCTATGTTAACTCTCAGGTGTCATCGCTCTTTCCTGGTATCCTCCAAATATGAGCGATGACAATGGTGAGACAACGGACAACATTGTGCCTTTGCTGCTGGAAGTGGCACAAAAATATCATATTAAGGTCTGTATGATGATGCCACTGAGTATTGTAATGATTTGCTTTGTAAGTTGTGACTTACTAAATGTATAGAGGTGATGAAAAATCCATCTATAAGAAAAAAGTCAGAAAATAAATTAAAATAATTTTTTCTGTGTTTACAGGTAGCCTTCCACATTGAACCATACAGAGGGAGAGATGAAGTCAGTGTGTACTCAAATGTCAAATACATCATAGAGAAGTGAGTAGTGCTGTGTTTCTCTTAGTTGCCCATGATCTTATGCTCTCTAAGGAAATCATTCCATCGTTAGTCATTGAATTAATTAATAACTGCCGTGTTTGCCTCAGTCTGTTCATACTTTTTATTTATGTGATTACTCTCCTCTTCAGATATGGAGAGCACCCTGCTTTCTACAGGTACCGCACAAACACTGGCAAGCTCCTTCCACTCTTCTATGTGTATGACTCATACCTGATGAACTCTGAGCAGTGGGCCAAATTGCTGAAACACACTGATAGTAATAGCATCAGGGATACAGCATATGATGCCATCTTTATCGCCCTCCTAGTAGAGGAGAGACATAAGAGGGATATCCTGACAGCAGGTTTTGATGGTGTCTACACCTACTTTGCTACTAATGGGTTTTCTTATGGGTCCATGCAGAGAAACTGGGATTCTCTTAAAGCCTTCTGTGAAGATAACAACCTGCTCTTTATCCCAAGTGTGGGCCCAGGTTATATTGACACAAGCATTCGACCCTGGAACTTTCAAAACACTCGAAACCGCATCAATGGCAAATACTATGAAACCTCGCTGAAAGCTGCATTAGAGGCCAGGCCTGATTTTATATCCATAACATCTTTTAATGAATGGCATGAAGGGACTCAGATTGAACCTGCAATTCCCAAAACAAGCCACACTGTGTACCTGGACTACCTGCCCAATAAACCTGCAATCTACCTGGAGATAACTCGGAAATGGGCGGCTATATTTGATGCAGAGCGACGCAAGTGGCAGGAATGATTTGACTAACACTGTAGTTATCAATGTTTATCATAATCAACATTAATATAAAAATATTATATATATATATATAAAATATTAAAATATTATATATAAAAGATTTACATACAGTATGAACCAAAAACATTGTAGTTGCAGAATGGACAACAAAATCCAAATGATAATGTTTTTTTTTTTGTTCTATGGCATTTATCCAAGTATTTCTTTATTTCACTGCCTCGACTCAGTTTTGTTTCCAATACTTGCCTTTCTTTAATCTGTGACTATGTTAAACCTTATATAAATAAATAAACGGAACCTCAGTTAAGGACGAAAAACACTTGTCTCACCTTTTTTAAAAGGAATGGCTCTTTGTGATAATTAAGGCATTGTTGGTATAACATACTAGAGCTGTGAGAATAAAGTCCCTGTATAGTGATATAAATATCTCTTCTGGCTTTGTCACCCCACAGAAAAATACTTCACTAACTTCCTTGCCAATTTGGATGACAGCCTGATCCACACAAGGCAAATACTGTAGGAAGTATAATATAAAGGTAAAGCACTAATCAAGGGAGGTAGGAAGGTCCTGCACAACCAATCTTGAAATAAATTATTCTACAAAGAGAAGACACAACTCCACCTTCTGATACTATAATATCTTGTATTTCTTACAAATATGTATTGAAGAGGGCACTCTTCAATTGTCTGTCTGCATCCATTTATGTAACAATGGACATCTCTCCAATTTAAACACACAAGTGGATAAGTCTGATACCTCGAATCATTGCTGACAGCAATGACTGTAAAAGTGTACACTACAACTATCATCATAATATTAAATTTGTTTTCAAATGATTTAAAGTTAGACACAACAATTCACTTGTGTGTTTCCATATACATGTATCATTGGTCTGTGTGCACAGTCTGATCAGCTGGTCTGAATCAGGTATATGTGCCCACAGCTGGGCTGCTCTGCAGTTAATGATTGCCATAGTAACACAAACTCCTTAGAAACAGCTGGTTGAAATGAGGATTGTGGTGAAATGCAACTTTCAAACTCTGTATTATCTCCCAAAGACCAAAGTCCTATAGCCAGAACTGTTAACATTGTGTGTGAATAGAAAGCCTGCTGAGTTTAGTGATAAAAAGGATTTGTTTGAGAGCTATAGTGATTTGAACATGCACAACTTTTGGTTTTCTAGCACTCTGTTAATATTCAAGTTGTGTTTTTGAAACTATAATTGAAAATCAGGTTTGGTCCTTACTAAGAACCTGTAAACTGCACAACCACCTCCATATGCAGGCATGCATCTGAAGAGCTCTGGGTGTTATATTTATTTGAACCGTCATCATGGCAACTTAAGATGCACAAAAAATTAATGTGGCCAGTGCTGGATTCAACCTGTAAGAGATCACCTCATACTTTAAATCCATGGATATCAAGTGGTGAAATATATCTGAGCCTCGTAATGCTCAGGCCTGTGTATACTGGTTCGGAAACAGCTGGGGAAGACGTTATACCAAACCTGCAGTATCCTGGCAGAGCCCAAAATCTATCAAGTGCTAACCATGAAATCCATTGCTTGTGGGTTCCCAACGCTCAGCTCAGTCTTCTTCTACTCGCTGTGACCATGTGTCATAGCAGCGATTCACCTCCAGGGCACATCATCTATCCACCATCTTCGCTTAAAAGGAAGACAGCTGGCATAGAGGCGAGACGACTGACACGGTGCCTGACTTATGTGTTGTCTAGCACAGTGGTTCTCAGGCTTTTTATACCAAGTACCACCTGAGAAAATATTGAGCTCTTGAAGTCACACCATTATCACCAAGTTATCAAAGTTGGCAACGCACTGGTGTAGTGAAATAAGATTAAGATGGAGCGAGAGATAAGGTGACTAATTATTATTATTTATTAATGATTAGAGATAAGCTGCCACATTATCATTTAATTTTGTTCTTATTTGTTTCCTCCAATCACTACCCTTGTATATACAGTTGAACAATATTTTGATATTTCTGATTTTTCTCTTAGTACCACTAGAGGAATCTCGCGTACAGTACCACTGGTGGTACATGCACCACAGTTTGAGAACCAGGAGTCTAGTATATACAGTATATATATCTGTAGAGGTGAACAACACAGCTTAGCTGTGTGGCATCAGCTACTGGAGCTCTTTTGGGTGGTTAGAACTGTTCATCACAGGGTGAGTAGCCAGTGACACACTGGATGTGCGTGCATTGTGTGAATTCTGCTTCACTAATCAGCTGTTTATTCCTTTGCATAGTAAGCTTCCACGTTTATGCACAGCCTGGCCGGTTTGTCCATTTGGACAGCTGCACATGATGTTGCAAGATGGTGGCCTCCATAAAGCAGGGCCCTTACCTAAAGTTTACACAAAAGGCTGATTCTAAGGCTACAAAAATCTAATGAGCTTTATATGTTTACAAACATTATGGCCAGTGCATTAAATTTCAGTAAATAAACCCTTGTAAATATTAAATAGTGGACCTTAAGGAAATCCAGAGTACCCCTTTAAATTATGTATTATTTGCTGTTAGACATTGTAGTGATTGTTAAGGTTTAATGTTGCAAGACTCCCTTTAGAATAAATAATAGAAAAGGGACCGTTTTTTTTACTACTCAGTCTGTGAATGACCTGAACATTTGCTTTATCCCCTGTTCATTTGAGTGATGGTGGTGCATTATCACTGCTCAGTGGTCACCGTTCAGAATCTGGTTTGACGTGACGTCACTTAAAGGAGCAGCAGCGGCACCAGCGACAATGTAAACGAAGTCCTGCCGCTGTTTTGTTGCATGAATTCACATTTCTTTGTTGCCAAGTGATGATGAGGGGCGATTCCACCTTTGATTCCACCTTCCTTGCAGCAGAAGCGATTCGCTCGTTTGTTCAAATGAAAACCGTGAACTGATGATTAAAGTGTATCATGCTCATGCACTGAGGCGAAATGTCAGCATCCCTCACAGACACGCGCACACACATGGAAGCATGCAGCTGCATTGACGGTAAACAGCGAAGGTAGCGCATGGGCAGCCAGCTGGGAATTATTCCACATCGCATCACATGCCTGGACATACATGGCGTCCTCGCATACAGAGCCATGGATTTAGTGTGCAGGCTCCTGCTGTAGCATCTTCCTCGAAAATAAATAAATATTTATATATTTGGTGTCTTTTTTGTAGCCACCATTGTGTGCGTCGGCGAGCAGCGGCGGCGGCAGCGGCAGCAGCAGCGAGGAAGATTGAGCGCACATTGCAACCATAGGTGTCGAGACGATGGATGTGGGCTCATCCGGCTCTTTTCCTGCAAACACGGTGCGATTGTTTTCCGGCCAGTTGCATCCACATCTTCCTAATGTTGCAAGGTGTCTTTGAAGCTGCTGAAGGACCTCTGGAGGAAATGAGAAGAAAGGTCTATTTCGACTCACGCCTGTCAAGATGGTGAGTGAGATGCATTTTTTCCCCCCCTCTTGCGCCCCATGACTGAGTGTCAGTAAGTGATTTTGACGACAAAATCCTGGTCAGCTAATTAGAAAAGATCTCCACAGAAATATGCCACAGTGACCGGTGTCTGTCCATGTTTTTACTGTGTTTGGGGGCGTTTGTTTTTCCTGTAGCATGTCTACATCTTAAATGCACATGGACAGCTTATACATGAGGGAATATGGATGGCCACCTTCTGTGAATGTGGTTGGTGTATTTAGGTTTAATTCCACTGTGTTTAACGCGAAATCTCTGTTTTTGCACAAAAGGGTTAATGTGTTGTGGGCAACACATTAAATATTCCAGTGAAAATCCAGTATCCTTATCAACTTAAATGCAGCTTCACACCGAGAACAACCCTTGCACTCACACAGAGAGGCTCCACTATAACATCACGTTTTAAAATGACCTTCAGTGCTTGGTGGATGGAAATGAATTCTCACCTGGGATGCAGTGTCCTTTTACAATCAGTGCATCACTCTGGCAGCATGCACATAAATCAGAATGAAAATCTCAGTATAATTGCCTATACATTTTTTTTTTTTCAGGGACACAAGCATTTTCCTTTATTCTACCTGTCACCTGCTCACTGACATGATTAATCTGCGGTTTGTGCTTTTGTGCTTTTTTATATTTTTTTACGCCAGTCATTTGAAATGTAGCTCCACTGCTGACTAACCATGGGAGCCCCAAATACATCACAATGCATTTGACAAAACCTTAGCTATGTTATTTAAATGTGAATTAATACTTAGTCTGTGCATGTGTATTATTCTTTATTCGGTATGAAGAAGAGGGAGGCAAAATAACAACTGTATAATTTTTTCTACCCTCCCATGTTAAACACTGGCCTCAGCACCATCACCATGGAGACACTATAACTTTACCACGCACTGTATGTTTGATAGGCCTGATTTTGATCTCTGTCGCACAGCACACTTCTAAACCCCTAACGGCCATTGTGGTTGTTGTAGTGAATTGAATTATACTTTTCCTTGCAACAGCTTTAAACATCCTCATACAGGCAAAGAAATTCTTATAAAAGAAATTATTTCATGTCTCACTATACCTGTTATCTATCTAATTCTTGCCCTTGTGGTGGGTCATATTTTGGGAAAACAAGAGGATTAAAGGTACAAATTGCAGAACACAGAAGCATAATGTAATGCAAAATAATAATAATAATAATTTTTCAGTCGCAGCACACTCTGTTGAATTTAACTATCCGATTTCCTCTCTCTCGTATATTAGTTCTGAAATATGTATCCCTCTCCCAAGAGGAGGTAACTTAGAGGTTTTACTTTCGAGGAGAGAAGGCTTTTCAATTCACCACTTAAAAACTGTCACCACATGGACTGAACATTGTGACCTAAAGTGTTTCCTTATAAAAATGTCTTAATTTAATTTATAGTTGTACAGTTAAATGTAAGGTATGCATGACATGTATAGTGATGTTAAAACCTTGTCTGTATATTAGAATTAATTTTGTAATGTATATTCTATGTCTATGTATGTTACGCTTTCAAATTACTCTTGATTGATCCCTCCCAACAGGTGGTCAATCATTGTGATTGCCAGCACGTGTGTCAAGTAGGAGTGACCTATATTATATATGAATGCCAGTGTCACAATGCTTCTGATCTTGGAGAAGGCTTGAAGGCTGAAACATTACTTTCAGTAAAATAATTTTTTAACCTGGTCCCCATTTTTAGTCTTGTTTCTCAGTCGTCAGCAACCTTCTTTTTCACTTTACATCCCTGACATGAACACATGAAAGTAGCTGTGCATGTGCATGGGCTGCATCCTCTGTAAATCAAAGAGCTTATCACACAAAGCATGGTTCCTCTGTAAGAGGATTTGCCTACATGAAAATGTATTGATAGTGTAAGCCTTTAAAGGAGTAACACTCATCTGGCCCCAGTTCATGCTTTGGCCTAAGGGTGTAGATCTGCATACCAAAGTCAGAGATGATGTGGATGGTGATATCACACACAAGGCCAATGTGATTCCTGTTAGGTCATACCACTGATTATGTGAAGGTGGAGTTATGGTCTTAAATATACTATATATCTAACAGTGATACATAGAATAAATTGAATAATCTCTGAAGGTTTATGGGTGAACACACTCTGCTTCTATAGCATCTTCATGCAACATGAAGGTATGTTGAAGCCAATACAGCTTGGAAAGTCTGGGGGCCTTTCTACCCTTGTATCTCCTTTTAGCCAGCTGATGCTCAGGTGGAGCGTTACCGACACACATTTTAATAAGCACGCGCGGAGACAATGCTCATCCAACGTTGATGTTTATGGAACATAAATCTCCGGTTGACTTTCCATAATCATAAAACAAAGTTAAAGGAGTAACTTAATATGCAAGGTCCAAAACATTTGTGCATGAGTGTGTGGTCGGAAAACTTTCACACACCAAAACGTTCATTCATTAAAAAATAAATAGCCACCGGTCTGTGGGAGGCGCACCACATACGTCACCATCAAACTGAAATAAAATAAGTGTCTTTAAGGACCTTTATACATTTTAAACTAGGATGACTCCAGATCTAGATGATCTCCTTAATATTAATTTCTTCTATAAATAAAATACCATCATTTACTGAAAACAAGTATACGTATTTTCAAATTATATCTTAAGATTAAATATGGCTCCAACAACCCTCCTCATCCTTAAGAGGGCAGTGTTCTCTTACAATTCATGGTATATGCCCAAAACTAATAACAGCTGGAAGCTTATACCCATGCTTAACTGGCAATTTTAAAACAACAACCGTGATTAGCTGGTAATTTTGCAATAACCTCAGTGTTTTTATTTTATTTCCCATCATGTCTGAAAGAGTTGTTTGTTGAAATTGCACTTTTTTTTTTTTTACTGCATGACAGCATGTAAACCTTGGTGATGTGGTTGCTCCCACTTCTCACTGACCTAACTGATTCTCTCTCTTGATTCTCTTTCTCTCTTTTTCTTCTGACGTAAAGGAGGCATCGTTGAGAAGACCTGTATATGCAAAATCAAACGAATCTCTTTAGAACATCTTTCTTCATGAAAGCAAGCCTGCAATTTTGCTTTCTATGAGCACTGATTCACAGTGAAGATGGATCCCACCGTCAGTGCCCCAATGTAGGACCTGCCCCCTTTTATTCTCACAGTGCCTACTCTCGCTTGGATTTTAGAGTTCAGTTAAATCCACCAGGTTTGTATTAAGATGTGCCTGAAGGAAGCCATACACATTTCTTCAGCTAGAGGCTGTATACTCAGATTCTAGCAAAAATAGATGTACTACACATGGCAGATGTTTACAAGCCAAGTGGACTTAAATCATGTATAAATGGCACTCAGTTATTAATGTATATAAAAATTAAAAATACATGGTTGTAATGTGTGAGACCTTTACTTGATTAATAGTCTGACTGTTGTATCCTTTCGATGGTGACCTTCTTTTTCTTGCTTTTCTACCTTTGGTTCCTCTTTTCAGAACAGAGTATGCCATCTGCACCTTTTCACAGAATCCTACGACCCCTTTTGCTTGGCACGTTCATACTGGGATGCTTTGTCACTCTGTTTTTGATGTATTTTAAACCATCCACCAGCTGGTTATCAGGTCCTGTAGAGTCAACAGTATCCACAGACCGAGTTAATAACCTCTTCTCCACCAAGAGTGACAAAAACGTGACCACAGTGCTAATATGGCTCTGGCCCTTTGGACAAACCTATGACCTGAGTGTCTGCAGCTCTCTGTTTAACATCGATGGCTGTTTTATCACAGCAGACAGAAACCTCTTCAATAAATCAGATGGGGTCATCATCCATCATCGAGACATCTGCACCGACCTCTCCAACCTGCCGCCGCTCCAGCGACCATCCTTCCAGAAGTGGATATGGATGAATTTGGAGTCGCCATCACACTCGTCACAGCTTCCTGGGATCGAGAACCTTTTCAATCTGACTCTCAATTATCGTCAGGATGCTGACATTGAAGTGCCTTATGGGTCCATCATAGCAGCAGAAGGTGAGGAGGACTTTATCCCACCCAGCAAAAACAAGTTGATCTGCTGGATTGTGAGCAACTGGAACCAGGACCATGTGCGGGTTAAGTATTACAATGAGCTGTATAAACACATTGAGGTTCATGCGTATGGACAAGCCTTCGGGGAATACATCTCTGACCAAGACTACTTCCCCACTATTGCCAGCTGTAAGTTCTACCTGGCCTTTGAGAACTCCATCCATAAGGACTACATCACGGAGAAGCTGTACAACCCGCTCTCTGTGGGGACAGTGCCAGTAGTTCTCGGCCCGCCCAGGCAGAACTACGAGAACTTTATCCAGGGAGACGCCTTCATTCACGTGGATGACTTCATGTCACCCAAGGAGTTGGCCGATTACCTGCTGCTCTTGGACAAAAATGAGGAGATGTACCTCAGGTACTTTGAGTGGCGTCGGCACTTTAAAGTAAAGAAGGCCTATTTCTGGGCAGAGCACACATGTCTAGCCTGTGATTACCTGCGTAGGCACAAGGAATATAAGGCATTCAATAACCTTGACAAGTGGTATTGGGGTGGATAGAGCTTTTAAGGGCTATGCAGTGCTTTAGGTTTTTTTATTTTTGTTGAAGGCAGTGTTTTAAGATTTTTCCTTCATTTGAGATGAAGGTAAATGTTCCTTGCTCTGTCAAAAGCCCCCAAATTATGTTTTTCTATTGCTTCAGTGGCCCGGTGACATGCCCATGTTATTTTGTTTTTACTTGCCAGCTAATTTCTTTTGCCTTATTTTGCCTTTTGCATTATTTTATATTATTTCTATAACATTTTTATTACAGCTACAGAGAAAGAATTACAAATGCACTAACTTTTTTTATTATTATTATTTCAACTATTATTTTTGCTTAACATGACAGCATTTGCTGCTATTTCTTTAAAGTTTTTGTTATTATGAAGGCGGTATTGTATGAATGTCCTTGTATAAAAGATTATATTCAGAGTGCAAGGTTGTTGGTTATTTTATAAATATCACCTTTTTTTGAAATGACGCACAGTATATCTTGTTCTAGTGTTGGCTGCAAGAGGAGACTAACACAAATGTGAAAATATTTATGTAATATTTATTCAAGTGAGGCATTATGTCATAAAAACAATTTCATCTGTGCTAGTGAAGCAGTCACCTATGCAGTGTTTACTGAACTAAAATGTGAAAGTTGTTAAATCGTGTCATGTACATATTGTGTAGTTATGAAATGATGTAGCTGTGATTTTTCTTTTCCACATTTTTGTATGTTTTCATTTGCACTGCTAATCCAACCGTTACCTATTGTAATGCTTGTACAGTAAGACAGACTGTCATCACTTTATGTGGTAGTTGATGGCATATGGTGATCATTACCCCACTTGTCTTTGACAGGAGATGTGACTCTGTGATGTGAGAGGGAGGTTACTATTTTAATCATGTTGTGAATTGTTCATTATCACATGTGATGTGTCACAGCGCAGTTGGATGATAGCACAATGCAGAGCCACTGTGCTGCAATGTAAAACTCCCACACAACTCATTATATGACATCCTTATTTGATGTGTCTGTAATTTTAACAAAATACAGTGACAGGAAAAAAAAGCCTAAACTTAACATACAATTGAATTTTTATGTTAGGCAGTTTTTTCCTGTGTACTGTACTCACATCTTACAATTTCACCTTTAACAGTACCACTGTATTTTTTTTTTTTTCAGCGGTTGTTACAATGTAGCTAAAGCAGTGTGAATTACGCCAGATACTGTAGGTCTAGGTGAGCTCTGCCCACATGTTTGGGGCTTGTTATGAACAATGTGAGATGTTGATGATTACTGCAAGAGGATCCAGGTTTGTGTCTTTGAATCATTATACCACGGTGTTGTTTAGGGAGTTGGCAGTTGCATGTGAATGCTGTTTTTCTGGATTGCCTTTTTCTTTTCTTTACTTTTTTTTTTTTTTTTTTTTTGGGTTGCCTTTTTTTTTTTTTTACTTTTTTTTTTTTTTTTTTTTTTTACTACTGTTTACAGCACAACGCCTCTCATGATGACACTGCAAACAGCTCTTCATCTGTAGATATTACAACACTCCTACAAAACAGCTTCTCCACTGAACAAAGCGTCTTAATAGCACTCTGTAGCTGTTGACAAGAAAAGGCTTTTTACAGAAGTCCTGCGTAAAACCATGTCAACGTTAGCCACAAGATTAGCCACTGGCTTCTTGGTCAAAATACTCAAAATGTGTCAGGTTATCATTTTGATATTTCTTCACCATCAAAAGGGACCATTGATGTAAATAATGATGAATCCACTTATTTTTCTTATGGGAAATTGTTCTAAATGCCATAGAGAAACCTGTATATAAACCTTGCTGTAAACTGAATCAACATCTGGATCAAACAGCCCACTAACACAGATCTTTCCTGTATGTAAACACCGTTAAAGCTCCAGTAGTGTCTGCATTTATGGGGAAGAGAAACAGTGTATTGTATATAATTTTAATGTTCATATCTTCGTAAGTGTTGTCAGGCAGTAGTGTGATTTTGCTGTACCTTTTTTCATCCTGCTGGTGCTTTAATAGACTGAATCAGTATGAAAGGTGAGACACTTGAAAAGGACAACTAGTGTCTGAGTCAAAAGTGTTAGTGTTGTAAGCCGAACGATTTTCATCAAAGGAGGCAATTTTACCCTGAAAGAAGTTAATCTGAGGCCGTAATACATTGGGTGTGACCCAAATTTAAAAGCTCATGCCCAAGCACAGCAGAGATATAGCACTTTTATTTGTGTTGTGTGCCTCAATGTGCTGGTGGCTGTGTAAGTCTTAGATGGAGCTATTGTGAGATCAGAAACTGTCAGCCAAAAGTTTGGCCTGCCCCACAGATGGAACTCCCACTCATGGTTTCATATTGTACAGTCTAATATTGGAAACAAAGGTTTCTTGTCCAATGTGGTTGGTGAATTTGGAACAAATATTAAGTTTTTCTGCGTGATTTCTTTTTCATCCTAACTTCTCTTGTCACTTTTTTGGTTTGTTTGTTTATTGCACAAAAACAAACAGCAGAGGCCGTGGCTTTCTGAGTCCCTGTGTCTGAATCTGTGCGTGTGCAACAGCACCGGAGAGTGAATCAGTAGGTCTCTGGATACTGTCTGACCCGACTACTTAAAAATACTTAATACTGCGTGGGATAAAATCATCTTGTGTGGTTGAACATGTAGGTTGCTCCATAAATGCTCATTTTCTGCCAGTTAACTGACCAGTAATCAGTGAGTCAAGTACAAGTTTTTGTTTTATTTTGTTTTGCCAAATCAGTGTATTTTGCCAAATGTGTAACTGTAGATGTCTGGTAGTGTCAAAGAAAATAAAAATCTGGATAAATGAGCAAACATAAATGATGCAAGCAGTACTTTTTTTCTCAGAGAGACAGCTGCTTAAGTATTTGATGTTACCAGTGTAAAAAAAAATGACAGACGGGAACTATTGTTTCTAATGATTCTGTTTTTGCTAAAATGTCAAATTATGACTTTTTATGATTTAAAGAGTTAGCATATATTTTCCAGTAATGTTTTGGTAAAAATGGGCTGAATAACTTAAGCTTAGCGTGACTGGGGAATGAGTAGCTTATCTCTCATTTGTATAAACTCTGAAGTGAACTAATATCTAATCTAGTAACATTTTTGGTGAAACAAATGAGATATGATGTTTTAGTTTGGGGTATTTTCTGATGTGTGTTTTGAATAGAGTCAGGCAGCTTCCCCTTAATGCTTTTGTGATAAGCAAATGGCTGTTGCTACATAATTACATGTTACTCCTGCAACTCTTGGCAAGAAGATTACTTTAAACTGAACATTTTTCTAGGGATACATAATATTGGACTATTTTTTGCCAATATCCGATATGCTGATACTATATTGGGGCTTCTTGGGCCAATAACTGATATCGATTTATACGTCTTTCATTTTGTCCACCTGCAGAGGTCAGTTTGCTGGTCTTGACAGCTTTTACAGGATGCTACCTAATATAGTGTTCTTGCAACTATATCAAATGTGATTTCCATTGCTGATACCCACACTGTTCCTCAGTGCCATGTAATGCAGGCAGCGGTATAAATAGCAATCCAAAAGCCTTGATAAGTGATTGATGAGAGCCAAGAGATGGTGTTGTGGTGGATACGCCTTGATCCTCTAACTGTTGTTAGTTACCCCATATCCTTACTAGCTTTCTGATATTTGCAGAAATCTCATCCACTACACCGTGAACATGAAACATCTTTGTTGACTGCCTATGCTCAATGCTGCGGGTCAAAACTGTGTGACAAATGTGTGTGTTGCCTGAATCAGTGGCATAAATAATGCATTGGTGTAAATTAATGTAAGTAAGTAAGTAAGTTCGAGTGGTGTTGGTGGGTTGGGGAAGTTTGTCTTACAGTTTGCAGAACCGAAGGCAGCATCACAGAGGAGAATTATTTACCCTCTTGCTGAGGACCAAAACCAGAAGTATTTGCATTTTAGCATTTACCACCTTAGCATTTTTATTACCAACATAGGTTTCACTGATAAAGAGAAATATGCTGTGGAGGCAGTATGAAACTAAATTGTATATTTTCTCTCTTGCTTTCAAACTGCTGGATGTGTAATCTTGCTATCAAGGTTGTCATAGCAACTTAACAAGCAATAATATGTCATTGTCATCTTCACAGCTTGTTTCTGCTGCCTCCGAAGAGCCAACATACTAGATTTGGTGTATAACTTATTCCTGTAAAACGGAATATTATAGCAACAGTAGCAAATGCTTCACCATTTACCTTCTTTTAAATTATAAATTTTGATCCTGGTGCATTTTTATCATCTCAGAATTTGGAGCAATTTCAAGAAACTCCAGACTGTTAATGTAACGGAAATTGTTTTGGCACAAAGTAGTAAGGATAAAGGTGTTATTTTGGGTGGTGCTCTTGTGACATGAAAAACAAGGTCTTCTTCTAGTACAGGGCTTACTTAGGATTGTCATTTTTCCTGTCACGTGTAGATTCAGCCTTATGGCCTTTGTGCTTTTGAATGCAAGCTTTTTTTGGCAGCTGTAAATAACTGATCATTATCTGACTGATTTAACACATCTGGGTAAAATTCTCACTTAAGTCACATGTTTTATACAGTTTCAGTTGTCTATGACTTGCTGCTGTCATGACAAAAAGGTAATCATTAGCTTCAGCTACACATTTAATCCAGATACCACAAAATCTGTGGGCTTGAAGGAGGAATGGGATCGTAGCGTATAATATTTTAAAGAGTTGTGAATTCCTAGGAGTAGACTACTTTCTCTCCTCTTTAGCAGTGGAGATCAGATGTCTGGCTCAGTAACAGGTCTTGTCACCCATGCATACCATGACTCACTTTGGTGAGAACTGGAAGACAGGGGCAGATTTAGTGGGAGCATTACCGCCTCCCCGAAGGGGTGTAAGGTTTTGCAAGATTATAGACCTAGTAGATTGTGTCCCCTCATCCCCAGGAAGCCCCTTTGTGGCTATCCTGTTCAGTTGAAAACACCATGTTGAAAGCAGGATCTGCACACTGCAGAAGACAGCCGAGGGCTTCTCAAAGAACCAGGTCTGTGTGAGACCTCTCATTTCCTACAAGGGCTCCCCCTCATCTCAACGTAATGATCCCACTTATGCTGTCATCACCATGCCAACAGCTGTCAACTCTGGGGTGGTGAGGCTTTTGTGCTCCAGAGAAACGCAACTGTGTCGTGTTGATCTGTCTCAGTCTACAACAAGTCAACACCTCAAAGGAGCCACCAAAGTAAATGCTTCTCTTCTTCTCAGAGATCATTTGATGAAAAGTGGGAAAACAGCCACTGACACCTGATTGTAAAGCCTGAATACATTAAGATAAGAGGACATCTGAGTCCAAGTCAAATAAAGGCCTATTTATTAGGGCTAGACAGGCCGCATACGAAATCTGTTGGCAGTTGCTCACTGGTTGACTTCAGAGGATTAAGCAGGCAAAAAGGAATATGCAAGATCAGCAGGCTTTTTGCTCTGCAGTGTCAGCATAGTCATGTAGAGGTTCATAATCCACGAGACAAAGATCAGCACCTGTTATCTATCAGATCAGAGCAGTTATAATACATTAAAAATACGCATGCATGACTACAGATTAAGCCTGACAGTATAAAGACAGTATACAGTAATCTCTGCTTTGATGCCACATGGTGAGATGCAATTTATTTTTCTCGATTTTCATATCCTGCCAGCACACACTGAGTTTTTGTTTTTGTTTTTGTCGGGAAATATGGGTCACCACCCTTGCGTGATGTCACATGATGACATACTGTGCAGCAATGCAGCAAAGATTAGAAGAATTAGAGAGACAATGACTATATTTGTCCTACAGCTGGTCAAAAGTTGATTTAAGGTCTGCATGACCACCAGATACCTCCTGAATAAAATACAGTGGCAAGTTAATCCAGAGCAAAAGATAACGTTATATAATCCATAGGATCCACCCATTTACAAATAAGAAGAACTTGGGTAGGACATGGGTTCAAATCAGAAACCTGTCTCACACCAGTGTTCCTGGTATGATTAAGTTTGTGCTGAAAGGGTTACATAACATGCATCTTGTAGGTCAAAAATAACACAGTCTTTGCCGATTCCTCAGAGGTTTGTAATTACCAACTTCATGCACCAAAGAGCCAGGTTCAAACATTGTCTGTTGATCCAGAGATTGACTGCAATGTATTTGTTATTAGACTACAGTTCTGGATTTTCTTTATTACTAGTCAAATACATATAACAACAGAGGTCATGCAGTTAGAGTTGCAGGATTCCTCTCAGCCTCATCCATGTCACTGACCTTCCTGTGTGTATACAAGGGATTAAGCCAGTGGGCTGGGCTGGTGGTCTTCCCAGGCTATTTATATAAAGATGTCCACTCACTGATCCTTTCAGAAAACTGATATGAACACATGTTCCTAGAATCAAATGTAATAAGCCCACTGTCTGTCAAAGACAAAGTAGAATTTCAATGGTATAACAATATGCATTTGTTCTGTATCTGATATGCATTCTTGGCCATTCCCAATTCACTTACAGAAACAATACTGATTGAGCCAAACATGAACTCAAACATTAAACACTTGAGCTGTACACATTTGTGATCATTCAGTTTCAGCACCATAGCAAGAGAGTTTTTAATTCCACAGGATTACAAGACAAATAGTATTTTAATTAAGTTACAAGATTATATTGCTATCAACAAGATGGTCACCATTAAACTGTCATTTCTGCTTCTCCTCTTTCAGTTGATTGTGGATGGATTGAACATTCACAGGCCTGCAATTTCTCCTTTACTGAAGGGCTGCCAAAGCACTCTCAATAGCCACTGTGAGGCCCTGGCAATATGGTTCACTACCTGGCAAACAAAAAAGCTGCTGGCACCTACCCTCCTATAAGCCATCTGCAACTGTTTGTGTGTATGGCAGGCTCGGGCAAATGCCACAAACATGTCCAGACACGTCAGGACATCCAAATGGCCAACTATTTGTACTGTAGCAAAGATATCCAAACAGATATGTCTGTAAAATTTTAAATATTTAGAGTCTTTATGATTATATTTAATGTTTTACTGACATACTTGTGTCAGGTATTGATAAAAGTGATCGTGTTAACACAGAAGTCATCTTTTGCATTTATCGTTCTTTCAGGATAAATCAACAGTGACTGAAATCACTTAGTGACATGTTGCCCATCAGCTCCCTTAAAAGGTGCAGAATGATGCAGTGGAGCATGTCCATTCTCCCCAGAGATTAACACTAATGAGAGAGACAGTATTTATAGAAGATGGCCCACAGTGGATACCCCTAATCCTGCCTCACTGCTTTTCATCCCTGCCCTACCTCTGTGCCCGGACTGCTCTCTCCGTCTCTCTCTCTCTGCAGACCCCAGCTTTAGCTTCATCCTCAACCTATATCCATCGAGGTAGAGACTCTCTTTTTTGCTTTTGCTTAGATTCTTCACAAAGAAAGGCAGAAAATTTGGGCTTCTTCCCTTGGGTGATGAGAGTTGTAGGATTTTGCCAGGACTGGGTATTTTACATCTGTCCCTTTTTTTTCTTTCTCCATCCATTTCTTCCACCCTCTGCTTTCTTTGACCTGCAGCTAAGAAAAGCAAACAACAATGTCCACCAGTGAGCGTTTTGACTGCCATTACTGCAAAGACTCCCTGCTGGGGAAGAAGTATATAATGAAAGATGACACACAGTACTGCACTAAGTGCTATGAGAATCTGTTCGCCAATTGTTGTGAGGAATGCTCTTTACCTATTGGCTGTAACTGCAAGGTAAGAGAAGTGTAATGCCCTGAGAGTATTGCTTTGATTTTACCAGTAAATATGTCATTTTGATAAAGTGGACACATTAGGTATCAGCCTGATGTTATAACTATTGTTGTTCCCACATAATTATAAGCATTCATGTTCTATGAAGAAACATTTTACCTCGTACAATGTCCACAAGTGCATTTAGTAATGTTTCAAACTCTATAGGACCTGTCCTATAAGGATCGCCACTGGCATGAGCAGTGCTTCAAGTGTGCCAAGTGCAGCCGCTCTTTGGTGGAAAAGGCTTTTGCTGCAAAGGAAGATTTGCTGCTCTGCACTGAATGCTACGCTAATGATTATTCCTCCAAATGTACCACCTGCAAGAAAACCATCATGCCAGGTACATTGTCATACACTGTGACATTTACTTTCATCACACTTCATTCACTGATGACCTTTTTGCACTCACTGAGCCTTATGTTCAATCATAATCTTGAGAATGTTAGTGAGCAAAATTATATCACACAAATCTAAACTTTAATCTTCCAAAATGGAAAATCTTAGCTTCTAGCTGTAGTTCTGTTTGATGGTGTGCCAGGACTGACATATTTTCTTTGTTGCTGTGAGTCTCTCAAATGTACAGCGAATACAGTATAAAGCTACTACCAGCAACTGTTGGCAACCATGAAGGAAGACTGCTAATGTGGATGTAGCAGGATCTGTACAAGTATACAAATGAATCCACTAAAACCAAAATGTGACTTTGAGACACAAAACAACAATAATAGAAGAAAAAAAAGCACATGAAAATATCAATTTCCTTCATTTAAGTAAGATCAGTTAATTGCTTTGAACTTGATTATGGTTGTAACTGTTTTGGTAAAACCCTGAACTACACAGGATATTGTTTCTTCTCTTTGTTTCATTATATGAATAAAATTCACTTTAATCAAAATGATGATGATTCACTTAATGATGGTCTAGTTATCATGGAGTTGTAAAGACTTTTCATCCATAATGATTATGGCATATCGTTTGAGCAGAGATACTTAAATAGTAAAAAAAAAAAAAAAAAAAAAGCACATAAAACACAGCAGTGCAGCCTCATCCACTCCAAAAATTCTTTCCAAGACGATTGAGATTGCATTGTCCCTGCCTACAGATAAAGCAGGACTATTTTAGGTCGCAGTGTTTTTCTGTCATGGAGGTACCATATGCTGACTAAGCTGCTCTCATCCCATGTGCCAGGTTCTCGCAAAATGGAATACAAGGGGAACAGCTGGCATGAGACCTGCTTCCTGTGCCACCGCTGCCAACAGCCAATAGGAACCAAGTCCTTCATCCCTAAAGACAGCAGCTACTTCTGTGTGCCCTGCTTTGAAAAGCAGTTTGCGTACCAGTGCTGCGCTTGTAAGAAGGTATGGTTACAACTAAGTGTTTTCACTGCAGTGGTCAGGCCACTTAACTCAGGTATAATAACCTTAGCCACAGTATGACTGTATGGGATAGGGATGCATATGAAAATCGTGTCACTGTGTGTCTTTCTGTATTTACTTGTATGTCTTGGGTCACTTGTAGGCCATCACAACAGGTGGAGTGACTTACCAAGACAAGCCCTGGCACCGTGAGTGCTTCCTATGCATCGGTTGTAGAAAGCAGCTTTCGGGTCAGCGCTTTACCTCCAGGGAAAACTACCCATACTGCCTTGAATGTTTCAGCAACCTGTATGCAAAGAAGTGTGTGGGCTGCACCAAGCCCATCACCAGTGAGTGTTCATTTACTCAGACCCTTTTCTCTTTTATTTGTGCAGGAACTGTCTGATGAAGAAGGTGGCATTGTGTAATGAACATTGTGTAAAAGCACTGAACCATGTCTTCTGTCTGCAGGTCTGGCAGGAGCCAAGTACATCTCATTTGAGGAACGCCAGTGGCACAGCGAGTGTTTTACCTGCATGCACTGCGCCATGTCGCTGGTGGGACGCGGCTTCCTCACCCAGCGCGACAACATCTTGTGCACCGATTGTGGCAGGGAGAAGTGATCTTTCCACAATTGGTCACAGCTTTATTCAAATCATAAAAAGCCTTCATATTCTGATACAGATTGTTTGTGTTAATGAAAAATTGCTCTTTGCATGTCTGATGTATAAATAAGCTCTGAATGCCAAAGGCTTATTTTTGGTCTTATAAAATGACTGTCCTCTCACACTGCCCACACACACACAAAAAGGGTACGCCCAAAAACCTGTGATGTTTCAAAAGATTAAAATATACATTGTATATTTTGACCATGATTTGTCAGGACAAGATTTCACAAACAACAAATATGCAACTTTTATGCTTCTCTCATCTGAAATACATTCTACAGATTGTTCCAATAAACACCTGACTATGCACATAATAGTGAGATGGATGTCATGTTAGGGTCTACTATTTTGTCTTATTTGCTCCAATTATGCCATCCAGAGGAGGAGTGTGCATGCATCTGTTTATATGGAATTCTTTAGAGGAGACAGACAACACAGAGTTCAAAATAACAAATACAACTGTGGTGGAAGGTTTAAATTCCAGATCTTTTATGGCCACATTGTCCAATGTCAGCCACCCTTCAGACAATCATTGCTGTAAAACAAACCTCTGCTGTGTTCTGGTTGCCTCTTGACCTCATCACACCCAACTCATGCGAACTGTAAACAAACTGAGTGCAACTATATATGGTTTTATCAGCATATCACTTGCTCTTCTACTTGTCCATTATCCACTGACCAAAGCCACCACTTTGGTCCATGCACAAGCCAAGAATACATGTGGCTGTAAATATGGGTGCCTCAAAATATCCGTCTTCTTCACCGCTCCTTGCTTTCCTTGGTGAGGCAGCTGGATGAGTTGTGTAAGTGTCCTCACATGACAGGATGAGCAACGTAAAATGCTGACATAGACTTCCAGTCAGGATATAGTCACATGGAGAGGTGAAGCTACTTTGCACTTAATGTTGTGGAGTATCCAGAGAAGAAGGGGGGACAAGAGCGAGGTAGGGATATCTCATTTTGTTTCACTAAGGACAAATGTTTTTGATTTAGGCAGATAAGGAAAGTAAAAAGTATTACAAGAGAAGAACTGTTTTCTTATTGGAGTGCTATTATTTACATGTTGCACAACCAAATTTCAAGAGTAATACACTTCTGCAATGGCATTTAAAGCTTTCACCAAAACACATATCTACACAAAACAAGAAGTGACAAAAGAAAAGGACAAATCCAGCATCCAGTGCCTTGAGTGCTATGATCGAAATGTGTACATTGGGACCAAGAATGCAACAGTCCAGCACCTCATCCTATCAGGCAACACAAATGGAGAGCTAAGTCCTGACCAGAACAACACCAGAGATGGTAGAACAAAAAAACTAGGATCAAACAATCCAATAGTCCAACTGAGAGCAGTCCCACATTTCAATCATTTGTTGGTTTTGTGGGATCGAAGCATTATTGCCCTCAACATGTTCTCCTTAGAACCTGTTCCTGCTCTGAAGAAAATCCAGCATGTGTCTTTGTTTGAGGTCAGCGGGTCATTGTTCACAGATCAGGGAGGATGTGTGGGGATGGTGACTTCCTCCAGCCGCAGGAAGCTGATCCATATACATGTGGTTCGAGTGGACAGGTGGGAGGTTGTAAAGGAGGTCCCACTACTTCAGGACCCTTTGGCCCTGGCAGTAGATGGCACCATTCTGTGTGTAGCTACCTGTGACAGGTATCTTCTCTACGATATCGAGACTGGGAGAGGTGAGGAGCTTTTTCCTCACCGTCACAGCAGACAGCAGATCATTGTTACCTCAGCAGGGAGAGGGGAATTCCTCCTGAATGGGCCTGAATCATTGGGTAAGCACTGCCAAAATGTTTATGGTACATTTTGTTCTTCGGGCAGCCAAGTATATATCTCCATGCTTCCTTTCTGAAGCAGCCAGTAAAACATCTCATATAAGCTCGCCATATATTTATCAAGCCAGAGGATTTTTGATTCACCAAGATACTGTGTAATTTCTTCACCATCATCCCTCAGGCATGTTTGTGATGAAGACAGGGACTTGCCAGTGTCCTCCCCTCCAGTGGTCTCCGGACGTACTGGCAGCCAAAGTGTGTTTTCCTTACATCCTCGCCATGCAGCCCCACGTGCTATTCATCTACAGCATTTTGGATCAGCAGTGCAAACAGACTGTGAGTCTCCATGGAGCAAAGGGTCTGCTCTCTACACCAGGTAAACCAGACGGTATCACCTGGCAGATTTTAAAGCAAGGACCTGTTGAAACTGTGGTCTTGTTTTAAAAGATGGTAATCTATGTCTGTCTAAACAATCATTCGTCCCGCTCCTCTACAATTCAAGTCTCTCAAAACAAAACATATACTTTATCTCCCCACAGGTGCTGTGATAGTGTTCACAGAGAGAGAAGTTTTCAGCCTGCGTCTGGTGCCATTGAAAGAACAGATCCAGGCACTCGTAGGTCAAGAGAAAATGGAAGAGGCATTACTGCTGCTGAATGGAGTTCAAAGCCATTATCCACTTAACTCATACAAGGTGAAATGTATAACGTCAGTATCTCCCTGCTCTGAAATCTGTATCTAACAAATATCTCAAAGAATAAAACTATTATATTAAAATATTTCATGGAATTACTGGATGGCATGCATTTATCAACAAAGTCAACTTTGTGGAAAAGGTAATATAAACAGAGTCATGAAAATGTCAAAACTGCATGGTATTTGTGAGTTTAGTGTGTAAAATGTTTTGCCCCAGAGATTTAAGGATAGTCACACAGTTTGCCTTTCAGCTCACATATTGGTGCATTAAATACAGTGCCATGTCAAGTATGTCTGGTTTTCAAAGAATATTTTTTCCCTAACAGGATCTGCAGAAGACCATCACTTGTCTCGCTGGATTTGTTCAGTTTTACCAGGAGGGTTTTTCAGAGGCCAAAAATTTATTCATGTAAGAGTAAATTCCTCTAACGTGACACTCCAGAATCAAAGGGTGCAAAATAAAACATAGCAAACTGTTTATAACTGTATGTCAACCCTCCATTTGAAAAATAAATAACAAACAAAATTACATACTTTAACCACTTAAACAGAAAAGGTGAGCTGGACCCCAGAGAAATCCTCCTCCTCTACCCTGACATACAGACTTGTCTCAGCGAAGACTTTCACCCCCAGTTTGATCAAGAGAACAAGGGCAGAGATCTCCAGATGCTTTGGCAAAAGGACAAAAACACATTTCATCACTACCTGATCTTCTTGAGAGATTTCCTTAAAGCAGTCAGAGGGACAGAGCAGGACTTGAAGTGCCCAGCAGAGGTGGACTGCGCCCTCCTGAGGCTGTACTCAGAACTGGGAGACACTGAGAATCTGCAACAGCTTGTGATATTTCCCAATGAGTGCAGGCTGGATTACTGTGTTCCTGTTTTAGAGCAATGTAAAAGGTGAAAAATTAATAGTTTATTGCATAGACCATAGATTATGGTCACGATCACACTTATAAGTGTGATATAATAATTTAGTAATTGAGTTATTTGTTACAGTTTGCACAATTTCTAATAAATTAATTGCTCTTTAATCTCTTCTTATTTTCAGATTGTTTGCATTGGGTTCCCTCTATCAAAGCCATGGGAAGCAAACTGATGCACTCAAGGTAATACCCCCAGAACTCTTAAAGTTTTTCGTTGTCTAGATGTGGAAGTGTTGTGATTTAGTGCATTGTTTTTGTCAGACCTGGATGAAGATTGCAGATGGCTCCCACAAAGATTCCTCATGCTCAGATGTATACGGTCACATTGTGTGGACCCTCAGTCAGCTGGATGACAGAGAGACTGTGTGGAAATTTGCAGACTGGACTCTGCAGAGAAACCAAGAGGTGCTTTTTCAGGTTTCATGCACTTAATATGACTGCAGAGGGCAGAGTTGCACAATACAATTATGCAGTGTTTAATAAAGCCTCAGATATGCCATGCTTAATCATATTAAATAGATTCCCTTGATTATGTGGCAATTATTGCTTATCATATCACCAGTAACAGTTTTTTTCTTGATGTGAAAAAGATAGGGGTGCAGATTTTCACCAAGCGTCCACCAGAGGATCGATTGGAAACACAAGATATCCTTGTTCTTTTGGAAAAGTACCCACTGGCATTGGTTTTGTATCTTGAGTTCCTAATACATGATTTGACCAGTGAGGTGGGTACGGCAGCAGCTACCTAATGCAATTCCCTGCCTTTATTAAATGCACTGAGACAAGATTTAATTTGCCCTCAGGAAGAAAGCCATCACAACCGTCTGGCCTTGGCATATGTTACTCAGATGCTGCATGAGGAAGAGGAAGCAGATTTGATGCAGACCAGGGGGAAGTTGCAACATCTGTTGTGGGAATCTAAATTCTATGATGTCTCCGCTGTATATGGTGTGTGTGTGTGTGTATGCCTTGTAAGAACATTAATCATTGTAGAATCACCCAGACGTTGCCGTTGCAGTCACTTTTCCTCATTTCAGAGAGAGTCAAGTTGACAGCCCTGCACAGAGAGAAGGCCATTCTTCTTGGTAGGAGTGGGGAACACTGCCAGGCTCTGCAGGTACTTGTACACCAGGAGCGAGACCTCCAGGCTGCAGAAGCCTACTGCCTTAGGGCTGTGAAAGGCCAGGACCCTGAGCTCAGACAGGTCCTACTGCTCACCTTACTCCAAATCTACCTGGACTCTGAGGAGCTCATCAGCACTGTAGTAGACCTGCTCAACAACAACCCTCAGGCGTTTTCTGTGGAGAAGGTCCTGCAGCTCCTGCCGGACTCCTGGTCTGTTCAGCTGGTCTCCCAGTTCTTGGTCAAATCTCTCAGGGCAACCCTCCACCAGAAACGGATGGTGATGCTGCAAAAGGCGCTGGCCCAAGCGGAACTCATGCAGCACAAGGTCAGCTGGGTGAGTTTAATAATACATTCCACATTTTGATTTACCTTAGCAGACATCATATGTGTAGTCTTGTTTGTGATTTTCCTCACCGTGTTACCCTTTTGCACTGTTCTCTGCAGATACAGGCGTCGAAAACAAAGTTTAGACTGGACAAAGAGCAGAAGTGTAAAGTTTGTCACCAAGTCCTCATGGAGCCACAGTTTGCCTGTAGCATGCATGGTGAGCTGATGCACTCTAGCTGCACTGGGGGTTTTCAGCATCATAAAGATACTGATGGACCAGTCAGCTGCATTTGCACACATGTGGAGAATATGTCTCCACATTGTTGAGAATCATTTTTAGCCAGAAAAGTGTCCTGCTTCCTGCTTCCTACCTGATCATTTAAGGAGATTAGAATATGTCATCCTGGCCAGGAATCACTTTATGGACCTTAGACCAGACATGTTCCCCAATTAGAAAAAGGAAAATACATTGTGTAAATAACTGGTTTCAAAAATGTAGACGAGCATGCTTTGCACTTTTTCAGGGCGGCAATGTCTGAGCCTTTTCTTAGAGACACTGTGGACAGCAATAACTATAAAGTGGATTGTGGAGGACACTCAGGACTCAGGGATATATATTCAGTGATCAGACAGTGGTGTTTGACATGAAAACCACCTGTGGTCACCCTGGTGACCGGAGGGAATTTGACCATCCTCCAATGCTGTATATGCATCTCCACATCACGGTTTCCACTGACTGTGTATATTTGTCTTCATGGAGCTGGAAATAGAAAGTCAACCAGCTGACATTTTTACATTCAGCCTGTGCTTTTATATACATTTATGACCAAGAACATGTTCAAAAGCGAAAGGTAAACAAATAGAGGAAGTGCAGAGTTTGGGGGAGTTTCTGTAATGAAATAATTTAACAAGCAACCACAGGTTATGTCTGTGCCTTGTATAAAATATGAAATCAGATTTTTTTTTTTTTTTCTTACTAACATCATCCCTGTATCATTATAGAACATCATAACATATATTCTAAATAATCACACACAAACCCATGTGTCCTAATTACAATATCCTGTAAATAAACATAAACACATATCATCAGTTGGATGACAGCGGACTTTAGATTTGTCTATTTCTGTCAGAATTTAATCACTGAGGCTAACCCCAACTGCCACCATTTCTTTATACTGATGCATTTAGGCACAAGATTTGAAGAGACGTCTTAAGGGGCTGGAACAGTGACTTGGCTGGGCTGCATATAAGTTTTTGGCCTTGAGCGAGTGACTAATTGCAGTGTAGATAAATAGAGAATAATGAGCATGTTGAAAGGCATTATCTATTTTTCATGCTCTTGCCAAGATTTCCCTCCTAATGAGGTTCATGTAAGAGTTTCTCATTGTTGTCACTGAGGGTCGAAAGGTAAATGAGAGTTGTGTTTTTGCAGACTGGGGTGTAATGATGCCTTTTGAAAGTGTAACTAGCAATATGAGACTAATTTAAATTAATATGCATTTAATTTGAGTCATAAATAAACAATCAAATGCCAAACGAGCTGGAAGAAATCATTTTTCTAAGTGTATTTCTTTTATGGGTTTGCAGAAGAAACTGCCAAGTAAGCTCCTCCATATTGGCTCCCTGTTATTTTTACAATTTGCATCTCATTTCTTCTCATTGTAAGCAGTCCTGGATAAACAGAAATGTATCTGTTTAGTAAAGGCATCAAGTCCTTGTTTTCATGTTTTGAGATGTGAAAGGAGCCTCTCACACTTTAAATGGACTGACTGTGACAGTTGCTTCTCTGTGACTGGCTCTGCTTCGGGCCGTGCCTGATGACTGGAGATCACTGGGTGGACCTTTGGGCCAAATTCCCTCCTTTCCTCTCTTGGACATCCTTTAGGGACATTAATGTTGTTTTGAACACTTGAGGTCATTCTGTGGCTCAAAAATGTTCTCATCCTTGATGTTGACCAATGGCCTTAAGTGACCAAAAGGTAAAAATATGCAGACACGAGTACAAATATACCAAAAAAGGAAAGGAAAAAAAATCACTTGGTGTATTTACAAGATTTGTTTTGTAATTTTCTTATCTGATTCAAGTTGTAATCAACCGTCCTTGGTCAGTGTAATTTGGAGCGTGTTGCCTTGGACTGTGGATCACTACAGGCTGCCCTGGGGTGCATGCTGCATGACCAGATGGTCATTTTACACATGAGGGGAATGAAGTGGATGCAAAAATCAACATTTGGAGGAAAGTATGGTGGGTACCCAGACATTGGTCTCCTATTATAAATATCCATGTCACCACAGAGTCAGTGCTAGGAGGGAAAATAGGAACAGTTTCTTCCTGTGCTTTTCTGAATTTAAGGAAAAAATGTCTGCTGTCTGGACTGTAGGATGTAATTGTTTACATGTTAACATTGTTTTCATGAGGCATGAAGGAAGCATGAAATACATGGCCCTGTTTTACCTATACATATACATTTTATAGAAATGACTCACTGTGTTTATGGTCACTGTTTCATAGTTCATAAAATATGCTTTTAAATATAAACAAATGTCTTTTGCATTCAAATGATTGTCAGATAATGCTGATTTAGCCTATCAGCTGCACATGATCACTGACTGTCTCTCTCTCTCTCTCTCTCTCTCTCTGAGCAGTGTTTCTGTGTCTGTGGTGACATTTTGTCACGGATGAGCTGAAGAAGCAGAAGAAGCACACAGTGCAAATAAAGCGAGGCACCTTCATACATCAACACTATGGCTGAAAACATGAAAGAAGCATCTCCAATAAATTCACAAGTGGATTTTACTGCTAAAAATAAACCTAGACATTTAGTAGGACTCCACAATCATTTTTTTATCACAACACAACACTTCAGCTTCTCACAAACATAATGGTCCAAAATTGACAATGCACCTGCGTGTGTCTATTCGCCTGTCTGTGGAAGTGAGGACATTTTGGCTGGTCCTCACTTTCTGTCTCCCCCTAAAAGGGCTTTTTCAGGTTTCAGTCCTGGTTGTAGGGTTAGGATTAGAATTGGGTTTAGGTTAGGGTAAGGGTAAGGGTAAGGGTAAGGGTTAGGCATCTAGTTGGGATGATTAAGGTTAGGGAAGGAGCTGGAGAATTTATTATGTCTGTGAGGGACCTCACTATGAACGCTGTACAAATGTGTGTGTGTGTGTGTGTGTGTGAGTGGGGAGGGGTGCAGTAGTAGAGACTCCAGTGTTTTGGTAATTACTTATAAGTCCACGGGGGGCAACAGAGGTTCTGCTCTGGAGTTTAATGTTTTCTAACTCGTTTCACACTTAAGTGTTTGCTAATTTTCCATAACATTAATAGTGATTTTATTATAATACAGTATAATATATTATATAGTATGTAATATAATAATATTCTAAATGCGTTAGTTTCTCTTTAGGATGCCAGAGATCACAGCCATAAAAATTGTTTAATGTTTTTATTACTGTTTTTATAATGTTTTTTATGTCTGAGGTTTTTATAATTTGGCCTGTGTGGGCTTCAACCAGGATTAGATAACTGTAAAGAATAAAATACATTTCTTCATGAAAAATGTTTAAGCAAACTAAATGAATATGCACATCTGTAAATTGATATCACATAGAAACTGAACATTTTATTGTTTGTTATAGTAATTGTGTGCAATGGGATTTAAATAAAATCACAGAATTTGCAATTATATAACATGAAGAAGGCCACAAAGAGAATGAGAACAAAGAGAAAGAGAATGTTAGAGCACAGAGTATAAATGTGTGGTTTTTAATATTTGGTACCTTTGAACCATTTTTTAACAATCATAAAGTTTTATGAAGATAGGTTTTCTACTATTTGGCAACAACTCAAAAAAGTCTCAGATTCAGATTCAGAAAATTGTAGCAGGTACCTCACTAAATAAAACCTTTGGGAAAGATGAATACACAATGCTTTTCTGTGCATCGTGCATCATATTTATAGTCAAAGCCACAAATTACTGTATCATGTCCCTCGTGACGCATTTTTCAGTCTTTTAGTGGTTGGTGAAAGACAAGGAGAATCTTAATTTGCAGCCCTTTTGGTAGCAATAATGGTAAGTTTGTAGAAAACCTAAATGATTGAACTTTAATTCCCACTTTACCCTGCAAGCAACACTAATTCTGTAGATATAGTAAGTATGGGAATAAATAGCCAAAGAGGATGATCAAAGAAAATCTTTTTTAAACCCCTAAAGCCACACTCTCATTTTCATGACTTGCTACCTTGAGGTTTGGCTGCATGCCACTGGGAAAAATGTGTGGGGTGGCCCACTGGAGACACAGAGGGCAGAGACGGTGACCACAGACACCCACCCTGCCCTGATCCATGGAAGCTTGGGTTATATACATCAAAACTGTATGCTATAAAGAGATACACCATGTATACAGAGCTGCTATTGTTCACTGTTAACCACTTTCAAAACCATTCGTTTGACTTGATGTTTTTATTGAGATATGTGCTTTAATTTTGTTTATACCTGGTACTTCCTGAATAGATACTGTTGCTGCAAAAATCATATGAAATGTATTAGGTGAAAGCCAGAAAAAAAAACTTATTTTTCCCAATGGTAGCATAGTTTGACTTGTTTTGGAGAACATGAGAGTTTTGTTGTTGTTGTTTTTCACATTTCCTGATGAGGTCCTTTGTGATTTATTAAAGCTGTAGTGTGTAACCTTTCAATATAAATGAATGTCTGTTACATTTTAAAGCCTTGTCCAATGAGTTTAAACAATGCTGATTAAAATTATCAGCTTCACATGACTATGTATTTCTCAGTTCAGTTTGTTCTTCGTGTCTGTGGAGACACAGAGTGATGGGCTTTACATCATGACTGACTGAGAGAAGGAGAAAGCATAACAGCTTTGCTGATAAAGTGAAATGACAGTAAACTTCAAGTAAAAGAATTTTCCTGGTTCTGTGAAACATCAGGGGGGTTAAAGTGAAACTTTGTCTAAGGAATAAACACAGGTTTTACTGCTGTTCTGCAAGTTGCCAATTGGAGGAAGTGTGAAAAATTGAACTTTTGTTTAAAGCTGACTCAACATTTTACATTGAATTTCTGGCCACTTGATGCATTTAAGTCCAGTATTTACTTTCTTTTAACACCAACTCCTGAGGGTTAACTCTAGTTGGTTGCCAATTGTGTTGGTCTGCTGTTTTGCATGGTGACATAGAGTGCAATGCTTTTCTTGGAGCTATTTATTTTTCTGAAAATAGCTGCCGCAGCCACAACCAATGCTACAATGAGGTGATGAGAGCAAACTTAAACAGTGAAGTTGCCCAGCAACAAGTTGGAATTTGTTGTAAAGCACTATAACGTTGATGGGAGTGGCAGATTCTGACAGTTTTCTGTATGATAATTGGCTCAAATGACACTCTCAGGCCCACATGCAATGATATCACCAACACTGTCATTAAAAAAATGATTTTCCTATTTCAAATGGTGTTTTGTTTTAGGTGTTAATCTGAAAACGCTGTTGTTCTGATTATATGTAGAGTTTACTCGTGTGGGCCATAAGTGTTTTTTATCACCTTTGTGACAGTTGAAACCTCTGGTTGACCTGGTGCATCACTCAGCCAATCAGAAGGACCGTTTCCAGCCTCATTTCTGATTGGCTGACAGACATGTTGGCAGGGAGATGCATTTTGTGCTTAAAACCACACAAACAGTATCTTATGGGTGATCATCTTCTTCTTTTTTACTTTTGGTTTTTTAAATGCTTTACTTATGTGTTACTTTGCACATACAACCAAATTCCCTTGTGCCTAAAATGAGTCATTTCACAAAAGGTTCAGGTGTTGGAGGCAGGTTAAAATTAAAACAGAAGTAGAACATAATTTGCCGCAATAAGCTTCATAAAGACCATCAGAGCAAGAAATCTCACAGGAATATCAAACTTTGTTTTTCAACCCAAAGTCAGCCATAAATAGATTCCTGAGCAACTTAACATAATGACCTGTACTGTGTATGAGTAATGACTGCATTTTAGATGGAGAATGAGGGTTTGCCTTTGGAAAGTGTAAGGTTTTTCTGGCAGCCTCATATGTTTATGGTGTTATTTTCTAAGAGTGGAGATGGAGAGTTAAATACTCGACCCCAGGGGTCTACTTGTGGTTGTCCACCTGTTTTTTTTTTTTTTTTCTTTTTTTTAATCTTCAGGCTTGTGTCTCATTTCTAGGTCTAATAGTCTTTATCTCTGGACCATTTGCAGTTCTTGGAACAGAAACAAACCTGTTTGGTGATTTCAAACTTGGCCAGAACCACCATCTGCTAGTCCTATTTGTGTGAAAAACTTCATTATTTGCATCATGATAACTTTTATTATCTTTCATTAGGTTCTTATTTTCTCACTAGACACACACATCACTAATTCTTCATGACCAGTTGGCCTAATACAGATATATTTTTTTGATTTCACTGTCCTGTAGCTGATAATGAAAGAGATTTGAGTTTAATTTGCTGCAGGTGACACATATATTATCATCTGTCCCATGTGAAACAAACTGACTCGCGTGGAGCTCCTTAGGGTCCCTGATATTTTCTGAGTTCTATCTATGAGACGGTGCCTTATGTGATGTTTGACATCACTGATTACAGAGCATGTGCCACAAGTTACTGTTACTGTACCCTGGGAAAGTTGAGAACATAGGATCATGCATAATTAGACATTTAGCGCCAATCCTCCCCACAGATGAACACACCCTTCACCACAACAGATAGGCCAGGGAGTTAAAAACGTCCCCTGATATCAACCACTGGAGTCTAAAATGCCTTCCCTCTGCTATCTAAGCCTGACTGTACTCTAACCCACACAATAAAAGCCCCAGGGGAGAAAGAAATTCAACACTAACCCCAACACGCCTCTTTGACCTTCAAACTAAAGCATCCGCACCAGGAATCTTCAGTAATCTGTATTTAGAGCCGAAAAAGTCCCATGAACTATCATAAACTATCATAAACTCAGACAAATTAGAGGTATATTGTGTTTTAGCATAGAATTACAATTCTATTTCTACAGATCGAACATCTCTGGAACCATTGAACGAAGGTTATTTCAAGGCTTTCATTAAATCTTTCATGAACCCTAACTACCAAGGAGCACAGAAGAATGGAGCGATTCTCAACTGACGTGAATTGCACGACATTTCGGCATTTTGTGGTTTCATAAACCAACACATACCCATGCTAGAGGGTATTTCAGGCGTGCCTGAGCATCAGCATCCAAAACAAAATGCAAATAACAATTACCTTAAAGTACAAAATGTTTTACAAACAAAATGTAGCCATAAAAAATTGCTTTCACCAAAGTAAAGGAATTTGTGAGACATTGCCCTTCTTTCCTTTTAATCTGTTAATCTGGTCCCACTGAGGACAGCACTGTAACTGCACTGATGTGTGATACCTAAAGAGGAGAAGAGTGAACCAGATTTTACATTTCACTTTTACAGATCCTGAGGAGTAGTGTTGCACTAGGGAAAACATTGTTTGAAGCCTTTTGTGGCTACAGAGGAAGCAGCACATAATTTGATAACACTAAGAAATGCAGTTTTAACGTTAATAAACAAACGACAGTGTCATAAAAACTGTTGTTGTTTTTTTACTATTTATTTATTTATTTACAACTTTGAAAAACAGCAGTTTTGCAACATTTCAGATGGCAGGAACTGATCAAATGCTTAAATTTAAATATGAGTTCAAAGTTCACACATAGCAATTATTTCTCAAAAATAATAATTTAAGGAAAGTTAAAAAAATTGTTGTATGATGAACTTTTCTTCATTTTCTAACTTTTGACTCATTTCTGAATCTGCTTGGTCCACCTTATGCTTCAGTATCTGTGATGGATCTCATATGTTCAGTCAGTGTTCGGCACATGGTCAATCAGTCATTATTGTGGTGAAAACACAATATATTACAATGTCCTCAAAAAAAAGCACTCTTTCCAGTGTCACAACAACTTAACTACTAAACCAACTCAAAGCCCTTTGACATAATGTTATATATTCCTAACATGTTGTTTAATGAAGCAGCAAAACCATGGCAACAGCCACTATTATACTGTATGTATGACTAAACCAGACCAAGCATGTTCTCAAGTCTCATAAAAACCTGGGGGGAGTACTTTTGAGAAGCGCTGTGAATATTTTTTTGTCTCTATGCACAATGAAACTTAAAAGTATGTTGTAGCAACAAACACATCACTGAAATGATATAAATAACTTTATTTGTCTGTATTCTGTCACTTAAAATCCCTATATCATGACAGTATGTCTGTGTCAAAATCATTTTGTTGCTTTTTCTTAGATAGTGTACCAGATTTGTTGGTGGACATAGTATTAATCAACACATCTAATTTGGAGGGGTATTACAAAATACCTTTTTAACCTTTAAATCATGAATAAAAAAGGTCTATATTTGCATATAAGGAGCTGCATATAAAGATTAATTATCTATGATGATTGTGGTTAGTAATGTCAGCTATATATCTTACAACTGTCTGTGATGCAAATGCATTTGATATGTCTGTGCACTTCTGAGTGACTACAGGGTCTTTTTCTTATCCTCGAGGTGATTACTGACATTTACAGTTTATTGCTGCATTTCGTCACATCACAGCTTGAATCAGAGTTGGCCACACCTCGCTTTGAGGAGAAGACTGATTCAACAAGCTGAAGCTTATGTGAAGCCAAACTAGAACAGGCTGACAGACTGGAGAGACTGGGCAGCTTTTTACTTTCCAAACAACTCCAACCGGCTTATAATGTCAGGTTTTGGCACATTTCCGACCTTTAATTTGAGAGGGTGTTTCACTGTCACGAAACCTTAGAGATAATGGTGGGTGAAAGTATAGCCTACTCTGGCTGCATGTGTACAAGGCGTGGAATATAATTAGTTTAATTTCAATGAAGCAAACTGCTTGTCTGTGAGGTGTAGGTGGGTTCATACAATCTGCTGAGGGGCTTCACACCATGTAAATGAAACAGCGGTGAAGACCTTTTAAATTAGACTCCAAATATGGAGTTTTGTTTAGTTTTGAAATCTATTGTTTAAGATTTGTCAGGAGAGTGGTAAAAGTGTTTTTTTTACACTTAACAACAGACAGAGAAGCAGGAGGAGGAGAGGGACAATTCCCTGTCATTAGGAATGTAATGAAATGATGCGTGACGTCAAACATTTAACTTTGGGTCAGATAAACATCCTTGAATGCTCTTGTTTAGCGAACATATTCTGAGTACTGTCTCAATCAGGATATGACTACAGATGGTGCACAGAGGTGTATATTTTCAGTTTCATTCCATATTCTTTTACGACTGTCTCAACCTGAAGTGCCTTGGGCCTTTAATGTTCACCGTAGCATCTCTGTAATCACATTGTGAAACATAATAGTCACAGTGAGGCACAGTGTAACCGAAATGTCTGAACTATCAAATGAGAATCAGAAGAGTCGCTATGTTGCATATTTTATAACAGCACTGGCTCTAATTGCTAGTAACTGGAAACGGGGCAGCTCACTGATGCTGTGTAAGCACTGTCCACTCTCTGACGACTGAGTTTCCTTTAGTTACTAACATCCCACAGTCCAAAGACATGCAACTTAGGTTAGTTTGATAAGCATGGGACCAAGATTCGTTTTGTTTATGTGTGTGAATGTTGTTCCTGTTGCCATCTGCTCCGAACCCAGTGTCACCTGGGGTCAGCTTCAACCCTCAAATGAATGTGTAGGGGAATTATAGAGCTCGTGAAGGTTTGATTCCAAACATTTCTGCTAGCTCGGTGAGTAAGCTCTTTTAATATAAAGATGACATGCAATGGCCACATAACCATCAAAATATTTTCTAAGTTGCTCTCATCATGTAAAATAATGACCATATTATGTCTTAAAGATTATAAAGGTGTGAGTACCTCCCTATACTGTAAAATAAATCTTTACATGAAATAAAAAAAGGATTGATTTCACCAAAACATATGGTCACTAGGTATCGTGTGCACTTCTGCTGCTGTAGCCCATCGGCTTCTACTATACATTCAACAAGATGTTCATTCAGAGATGGCATTCTGTATACCTTGTAAAGAATGCATTCCTGAATTACTGTTGCCTTTCTATCATCTCGCACTAGTCCGGCCACTCCTCTGAGCTCTGGCATCAACAAAACATTTCCACCCAGAAAACTGCCCATCGCCGGGTAGTTACTCTTTTTCGTACCACACCCTGTGAATCCTAGAGCTGGTTGTCTACCAATCCATCTGGCACCAACAACCATGCCACTTTCAAATTTACCTAAAACTATTCTGATGCTTGCTTTAAAATTCAGCAGGTTGTCTTGACCCTGTCTACATGTGTAAATGCCATTTAATCAGCTAATTAGGTAACCGTTAGTTCAACAGGTGCAGGTGTAGTGGCTTATTCACTGTCATGACAAAGTTGCAGCCTCATAGACAAAGCGCTTGCACAAATTGTACAAGTGCTAACCCTGTTTTGAGGATTTTTTTTTCCAAGTTAACATGTTTGATCATGTGTCCGTCCCTTTACAAGACAGCCACTCGTCAAAGCTGCTGCCATTTAAATGCTGCTACAGGAGTTTCCAGACATGGTTTCAATCCACCTGTCTGCCTGGCACAAGATAGGATTCAAGCAGCATCTCAAACCACAATTTTATTCAACCACAAGCTGTACACACACTGGCCAGAATGTAACTCGACCAATGTAAACACTACAGGAGGGAAAAAAGTGCACCAGTTGTCAGGGTCCGGTTTTTTCCCTGCTTCCTGTCTCTTATTTTGTTATGTCTTTTATTTCCTGCGCAACCCTGTCTTTGCTTTTTGATTTCAGGAGACTTGACCAGGCTGCTGGGTGGAGTCCCTCCTCACACACCTGCTGCACATTTCCCTGATTTCCCCCCGGCCTTTATCAGCTGGTTCCTCCTTGCAGCAGGTGTCAGCGCGTCACTCATGTTACCCGGTACTCTCTAGTACTAGTCGCTACTCTGCTCTGCTCTGCTTACTTCCATGCGGTTTTATTCTCATTTTCTAATTCATGATTTTTCCCCTTTTTTCCTAGTTACCCCGGGAGATGCTCGCCCAGCCAGCCTGTCAGTCTCCTCGCTTTTTGTTCCTTCTTAGTTGGCTCGACTTTTTCTGTTTGTTGTACTTTTTGTAATAAATCCCTCGCACCTTGCCTTTTTGCAACCTGGCTTCCGTTTACCGTTTGTTCCATACATGCCCAGTGTGAAAACCTAACACCAGTATTAGGACTGTAATTCTCTCTTCCCCTACCACATGATCTCACATTTGGCGATTTTGTTTAAAATACAGACTTTAAATGTCTGAGAAAAATACCAGTTGGAATCTCTTCAAAGTTTCACACAGTATGTGTGCAATTCAGCAGAACTAACAGTTCACCTTGTGCCATCCAGATTCAACTGTCCAGCTCCAGAGAGAAAGACGTATATTTACAGGCTTTGGATGTGCCTTAAAACCAAAGCCCTTAACCTTCAAAAAATGGTATTTACAGTAACTGCATTATCCAGGGAAAAAAGAGATTTGGTACGGGAATTATAGAAGAGATTAACAGAGGATCTTTGTCGGGAAAGAAGGTCAGAGACCCAAAATAGTCATCAGGCCTGTCCTAGAAAGATCTTCCAGCAAGCTGTCATTGCAGTTAAATCTATACATGAAGGAGAGCTCACTGGGAAGTGACAGTGTAATTATTATGTTAGAGGGAAGGGAAAGTTCTACATGTGGATCAGGCTGGTTAACAGGTCTACAGCCGTGGTCACTTGTGACAGCAGCAGTGTGCTGAAAATTACAGAGCACAATGACTCACACTCTTTCTGTGTTTAAGACCGTTTGGCTCTGTTTGGGACGGGACAAGCCCTCACAGTAAAACAGGCACTTCACCGAGAAACTGTTGGCTCATCAAAATAACAAACTCTTTGTTCTGCCCTGCAACATTGGCCAATGCAGACCACCCGGAAACATTTATTTTTTCTCCCATTTTATGTTGATGAGATCGTAAAGAAATGTGAGCCTTTGCACTCCACAGGCCACACTGGTGTATAATAATGAAGCTGACCCCCTAAGAAGCTACTGTGGTTTTCATCTGTAAAATTACCTTTTAAATATATACATAATTTAATTCAACCCAGCCAGGATTCAGTCCATTAGATATCTCAGCTTTAACCTTTTCACAAAAAGCCTTTTTATCAAGTGCATGTCAAAAGATTTAATATTACAAAGGTGCAAGTTTCATGTACGTCATCCTGAACCCTGATATTACCTGCTTTAAATGGGGAAGGGGTTTAATGGCTCGTTTTAAAGAAATGCAGGTCTAATAGCTCCTTTTAAAATGAGCTCAGCCATAACATTTTTTTGTTAAGAGAGTTAAAAATAACCTATAATTTCAAAGCAGCCTGCAGAAATGCAAACACAAAACTATGAGCTGTTACATTTCAGAGTAAATGTCCACCAAACACGGCACAGTCAAATATAGCCTGCGAGTCTTTTTTACACTTTCTAGATTTGTTTTGTCTCAATAGTTTCAAATGACCTGTGTTTAGAAATGTTTGGTGCTCAATGGTTTCCTTTGTGGTGGGTGTTCACAATGTACAATGAGGTCATCAAATACTGCGAGACCCTGTTTTTTTTTTTTCACGATCACTGGCCATCCCTGTGAGGCAAATATTTTTTGTATTCAGGATCCACCTTTCATCTCATGTCTTCAAAATATTCGGAAAATATGAAGCCTGGTCCCCAAAACCCCTTGCACAAACATAATGAGAAGCCAGCTACCAGAACGCAAACCAAATGAAACGAAACATTTCATTTGTGTGTTCTTGTCTTGATTTATTCTGGGATGTTCATGTGTCTGTGGATTACCACCAATAACAAACTCCTAAACATCTGCACCACACCAGCTGTTTAGATGGATATTTCCTCTTGAAAAAAGAGCGGGCCAATATTTTATGGTAAGACAACTGGTGGTCACATCTGAGTTCAATTAACTAACCACCTGCATATTTATCAATTTTATAATGCTTCGAATCTGTAGAGATTAGTTGGTGAAGCTATTTGATATTAATGTAAAAATAAACTACATCTACAAAGTAAACACACTTAATGCAAACCTAAAACCAAAGACCTTTGACTCAGGTTACACCAGAGGGATAAGCCCACCAGTGGCTTAAATATTTACTGTGTGTCTGTTTATATTTGATCTGAGGGAGCAGGAGAAATTGTCCACAGCAGTCATGTAAAACCATCAGTGCTGAAACAATTAATTAATTAACATAATCACACGTATCTTTAAATTTAGTGTTGGCTGCAACCACCACTGTCTTTGCAGGACTTTAATTAAGTTCAGGGAACAATTGTGGTTTAATGAAATGGCAACTGGTTGTGATGTCAGCCATAAGAATCTGAACTGCTGTTTTTAAAGCCTCCAGAGTCCTGATTTGGGACTTCATTCTGTTTGGCAGGGTCTTGGGTTGCCAATTTCTTCATATGTGACCAAAATCTGGCCAAACCTGTACCATTGTTTTCCATTTCCTGAACTGTAGCTGTGAACCACGCACAGCCTTGGGTTCATGCCATCTTCATTAATACTAATATTGATTTTAATATTAATGCCAGTTGATGTTAGGGTTACTATAACTATAACCTATACTATAACCTTCTTTTCTATTAGCTTGTGTTTCAATTCCCACTGTTTTCTACATTTTACATTTCTGTATTTTCTATGTTTCCACTCTGTTTAAATTTAATGTTTTGATTGTAATCTGCTGAACTTGTTTCTGTACATGTGCCATCTACCGCATGGCTGTCGGTTCTAGAAGAGGGATCCCTCCTCTGTGGCTCTTCCTGAGGTGTATCTCATTTTTTCCCTGTACAAGGGTTTCTGTGGAGTTTTCCCTCACTGGGTGTCCAGACTTTAAAACCCTTCGAGGCAAACTGTATTTGTGATGTTGGGCTACATAAATAAATTTGACTTCACTTGACTGCTGACAAAGACCTAGCGAGTTAGACCATTAACTCCTAAAGAAAATGTTTTATGGTATAAATCAAGCGAGAAGTAGCTTTCCCCATGAACTTCCATTAAACTGACCTCTTTTCACAACCAGCAGAGTCACACCCTCGTGGGTGTTCAACATATTCTCACTTCCTGACTGACTTCACCGAGGAAACTGGAAGATTCGTTTAAAAAGATACATTATAAATGTATATATATATATAGTATATATGCAGTTTAATGTAAAGAAATACATCTGAAGTCAAGGTGAAATTTGTCATCATAACATATAATTAATTTATTTAGGCACCCATTACAGGTCATGCAACATAGTAAATAATATTGTATCTGTTCTTGTTTTGATTGTTCATATGAATGTACACACGTGCCAACAGATTTAATACATATTTTAGGGACAGTTTGTTGTTCAAAAATGAAAATAAACAAGGAATGTGTTTGTTTGACAGAAACATGTACGGGAATAAATGTTTTCCATTTTCCAGTTCACTGAATTGTTATTTACTGTGGAAAGAAACTCCTGCACAGAAACCAAAGGGATGTCACTCTAAAACTAAAGAAACCTTTCCATCATGTATTTAGATATATACAACTACACATTCAAGTACATCTACCTTTTCCTTGCTGAAAACCCCCCAAAAAACATAAATAGGTGCATACTTTCACTAAAGTCCAAACTTAGTGTATGTATGCCGGTGGCTTTAAGTTTCCACATCACACCTATGTATATTACACATTGATGCCACAAATCATCCATGTGCAAACTGTTTATATACATCATTCTTTACAAAGACACCTACAGTAAAACAACACATTTTCTAGCGATTACAATGTTATTTCTGGAGCATGGACATGATGATTTTGTTTTGGTAGATTTTATAACATGGAATGATTCACGTTTAGGTGCAGCTAAGCTACTGTTTCCGGCTCTGGTCAGAGTAACAGCCCACACGGCGTTCATCAGCCAGCAAAACAAACCTCAGAACCACACATGGGTCGAGCCTTGACCCCGGCATTGTTTTGGACATAACTCCAGCTAACTTCCTGTGGTCATATCTTTATATATGAACAACTCATGGAGAGATATGTGAGTTGTGTGGGCACTAACTAACACTTTTGCTCTACCACTTACTTTGAGACAGACCAAATATAGTGTAGGTTACAGAAACAACACTTGTCTTGTCTCCCACAAGTCATTATGGTGCAGCTCTAACTATCTGCTTTAGCAAGTGAGGTGACATTGTGACACTGTGTTGTATAAACATTGTTTCTTGGTTGTCACTCTATATTTCAGGCACAGAAGTCTCATTTAGTTCTTGACACACTTAAGTCAAATGTAATTATAAACTGACAACTGCAATATAAATCCACCTCTGCACTGATGATGCACTTTACTCAGTAGGGTTTCCTACCTCCTGTCTTTTATCAAGACTTTTCCACACAGCCTGTTTTTTTTTGGCATTTGTTATAAAAATCGCTGACACTGCCTGATACAGACAGTGAAACCTCAAATTTTTGCAGGCTTGATGTAGTGGATTAGTCATTATCCTTAAATACAGAACACTGCCACCTATACTTAAGCAGCCAAAATCCCTTTTAGGTGGTTTAATTTAACTTTGATATCTTTAAATGATCCCACAATAAGCAGACACCTGAAGCAGCTTGTCTACTGGGGATTTTTTTTCAAACTTTTGGAATAAAGCACGAAGGGAATGGAAAGTTATAATGAAATAGAAGTAAAGATTATTTCCTTGCTGGAGGACAAAACCGGGAAAATAGCTATTCTGACATTGTTACCTTTGTTCTTCATTGTGTGCAGTACCCCATAAACTATCTGGCTGAGGACCTTTTGTTAAAATTAGTTTCTGGCTGCTACAGCTCTGAAAACCCTGATTTCCTTGGGTAAACGAGGACAAAGGGGGGAGCCGCCTCAAACCAGCAGCTGAGTCAGACCTTTCCAAAAATAAATTTACAGCAAATTAAACTATGAAAGCAAATCAAACAATCAAATAAGATTAAGTAGCATTTGACTTGGTCGACTGGTAGTAAGCAAGTTGTTGCTTTCAGAAGTGTGTCTGACAGAGACTTCACATTGATAACATCAACACAAGCAGCCAGCGAGTGCAAATTCCCAACTATTTCCAACTTATCAACCTAATTACATAAACACTTTATATTTTTATACAATGAAAAGCCTACAGGAAAAACATTTTTAATCATGCCTGGTTGTTTGTTGAAGAAGGGTTGCACATCAACACACTGCTTCACTTTCATGTAATGCTTTCACACTTGAGAACTGTCACATCCTCACACATACCTCCAGTTTCCTGACTTTCTGTCATTTTAAACAAGGCTACCACACCAGCACCATCATTTTTTCAGTTACTTTTACACTTCCGGCTCCTTTTGGGTCCATGTTTGTTTTCAAGACTCTGTAATTTCCCCACCAATCACTCACACAGGCCCCTGTCAACTCTGCCATTCATAAAGTTTAAAGTAGCTCTTAGTGGTCCTTGGAGTTTATTGAAACATTAAATTTGTATCCCAGCCGTGATGGTGTATCTTTAGCCATTGCTTAACTCACGTGCTTGGTCAGGTCCCCTCACATCAACCACCAATTATGTTCTCCTCTTGGGTGTGGGTTGAGCTTCAGTCAGCATGGTGAAGAAACCAGAAACATCAATTCCTGGGCAGTGGAGTGAACAAAAACAGACAAAATGCAAAAACCTTTCCTCAGTCTCTGTTATCATTGTCGAGTACAAGCACAAACACCACTAACATTGCCAGGAAAACTGCCCAGCTGGGGAATTCAGTGTGATCTACATGCTGTAGTTAGATACGGATCAAGGCCTGAGCAACAAGCCAGACCTTGCAAGGCCAGCTTTTGTCCTCAAGAGGAAGACCAGATGAAGAAATTTTGCCTTGTCACAGATTCCCATGCATGTTTTTCTCTTTCCAAACATTAATCAGTAAAAGACAAAAAAAAATATTTGCATCAAAAAAATTTAAATTTAGACTTTAGTAGCCCTCATGTGCTTTTGGGAGCACTGGGGTGTGTCACATTCATAAGTGAGTCATTTTCTTATTTTTCCTAAACATGTAAAATGTTTGTGATGTCACATTCTATATGAAGTGACAAGAAACTGAAAGCATGTGTGTGTTTTACAGTGAGAAGGTTTGTCAATATAACTGCAAAGCGACGTCAACGCCTTCAGTTTGAAGGCTGTTAACCTAAATTCTAATGGTTATTACAATAAGGCCCGGCAACCACTTCAAGCATCTGTGGTCCTGTAATGAGCAGAGCAGAGACAGGCCTGCCATGCACAGTCACAGCCTTCAATTCTGCCACTTGAAGCAAAAGGACACAAAGTCCTTTTGAAATGAGCGTGGCAACGTGTTTAGAAAATAAAAGATATGCTGCAAGGTTGTAAACAACTTCCAAATTACACCGTTAATTCAAGTCTTCCTCAAGCCAAAGTATACTCCGTTTTCAAGGCTCAGCATGAATGTTTCCTTAGATGCAGGTTGTTAGTTTTTTTATACATAAAGAGATGAATCATTGTTCTCTGAACATTGGACTAAAAATGGAGGATCTCTTTTGCAGTGGTTTGTCCTTGTTTTCCGAACCTATAAACATATAAAATCCTAACTCCACCCTCTCTAGCTCTGTCATTTCATCTAAACCGGACTAAAAGTGGAATGGCTGGGCCTCCTCTTAGGGCACAAGCATAAAGAGTTTTTAAATAATACAGTATAACTAAAAAATATATAAACCAGTGGCACCAGGAACGTGTGGTGTGGTGTTGACCAGCAATTTATCAAAACATGGAGCCTCAGTGGCTAAATAGCTGAGTAAATATGATTTTGCTCAAGTGCTCAAGTGATAAAGGGAGAGCAAACACATGCAATCAAAATAAAATGGTGCATTTATGATATTGGACTTAAATGTGATCCTCCTCCAGCCTGGGTTACACTGTGTCACATGTGTACATGTAATGTGACAGGTCTCTATTATCAGACCACTGTGATAATACTCTGGGCTTTAGCTGTAAGCCATCGCCCCTGTCTGTGAACCAAATTCCAACCATTTAGAAATTAAGATCACAAATTTTGTTATGTTTTATTTGACAGGAAGAGCAAACTTAAACAATGCTTGCCAAACTTGATGAAGTGCTATAAGCCAGAGAAGGTAGCACTTTGGAAAATTACAGATAATTTGGTCTAATTTACAAAAAAAGTGGGGTTCAAACAAGTTCCATGTTGTCGAATCTTTAATTATACCCCTGTTAAAAGATGCTTGTCACAGTCACGTGTAGAACCGACGCCTCTTATAGAAACTCAGTCAAGCCCTCGATCGTGCAATTCATCACCATCATCTCTGCAAAATGTACACATGCTGTCAGCAACATTCACAGCATATACATCATGAGAACACAGGAAGACCATGTACCATAAATGGCCCCATGTTCAGGAAGATTTTGGGATGGAACAAAAAGTACCCTACACATCGTTTAGGGCTGTTTGTGTTTGAGAACATGTGATTATTTGGGTGTATGCATTTCCTATGTGGCCGGCCTGAAATTGAGAAATTACAGTTGGAGGATCTCAAAGTAAGCAAGGCAAGGTGGAGGGTGAGGGAGGATAATGCTGGAGGATAGAGCTGATAGAGGAAATATAACATCATGAGAGAAACCAGCTGTAATTGTACAAATAGGGCTGAAACCTCTGGGGATGTATATTCTCTGTGGGGGCCAAAAATATGTGACCACAGAGCCCCTTCTCCTCGGCAGCAGCAGTACACTGTATTTGGCCTGTGCAGAGGTGTGGTTCAATAGTAAAACCTGCCCTCTGGTGTCCAAACATGAGTAGTGCATATTGGGGTTGTTATGCACTGGGTTGTATTCACAAGGCTGCACAGGAACAAGCCCAAATGTTTTTCCAGTGACTCCTTATATAATTTTATTAGCTGTTTTGAGGGTGAAACACTAACAAAATTACACAAAGCTAAGAAAAAGTATTCGTCCTGGAATAGAGACCGAAATCAAAGCCACTTTGTTCTCTATTAGCCACAGCTGACCAAATAATACCCCAGGAAATGTACACAACTAAATATATGAGAAACTAAACTTGTCAGTGCCTTAAATAACAGCATTAATAAACAGAATTATTTGCACTCAATCTCAACTAAAGAGATCAAACATCTACCTTTTCATTCATGTTTGTCTCATGGGCAAACTTTTACCCACCATTTCCCTTGTTTACCTGATCATGGCAGGCGTTGAGGTGTCCGGACATTTGAGACAGGAACAGCTGGCTGGACCAGATGCAAATTTGGACTCATGGACTAGTAACTGTACATCCTCAATGCAGGCTTTGTGAAGCAGCACAGGTGCCTCTACAAATCTGGTATTTGGACTATTTACAGACGTTTTTACATTCATACACAGAGTTTCATAAACATGTATTATAAACATGCCTTGAGCAGGTTTTAGTGTTAAACGCTCTAAATACATATGTAACAAAGCTAAAAATGGAAATGTGTCACAAGTTTATGTTTTTGTATATTTGTTTATTTTCTTTTACTTCATACATGATTATTTTGTAGTTCAGAGAAGGACCGAAATAAGTGGTAATCATGTGTCTGGATATTCAAGACACAGAGGTATCCTGATGTGTCATGACTGCTTTGGGCAGATCAGTCTGCTAATTACAGCCTAGCACTGAGGAGGGAGGTACTTGCATGGTGGGGGCTCTTTTTTTAATGATGCGAGGGGTAGATATAGTATAAATACCCACATCATTGTAGTGAAAGGCAGCATATCCTCAGTTGTGCTCCTACCCTAAGGATATACAGCAGCACCAGAGGCTCATTGGTGCTGAGGAGATTGTTTTTCCCCCTTTGGATGCCGGTATGTGTGTTTCTCTTCTTCTCCTAATGCTTCTATCTCCAAAGGAGATAGAGTCTTTGTCTAGGCCTACTTTTTAAACGGCAAGGTGAAAAATGGGGTCACATTTTGGCATTCTGGGTGTTTCCTGGGTCTTTTTTACTCAGAGAGTCTTGAAGGATTCAGGATGCTCTGACCAAATCCAAAACTGAAACGCATACCCTGTTACTTCTGTCTCCTATCTTATCCCTTTTGTTGTTTTCTGAATTTCTGTTAAGACATTTAACTTTTGCACTTGACTGAGAAAGTTTTTTCTATCTGTGAAAAATAATTTACTAAAGTTGCTGACACTTTGCATCAGTAGGCTGACTGTGCTGATTGCCCCCTTGCCTCCCCTGCAGGTTTGACCTTGCAAGATGGACATACGAGTAGCAAGCATCCTTCTCCTTGTGGTGACAATGGTAGCTGCCCATGGGGAGCGGTATTTGGTGAAGAAGGTGATGAAGGCTGCCCCTCAATACCAGCCCTACTCTGTGAAGAGCCAGGGTAAGAAATCACAAATATTCTACCGTCTACTGTCTCTTTTTTTTTTAACAAAACTCATTGCATTTCTTTTTATTTTTCAATGTCTCCACAAAAATAAAGCCTGTAAAATCATGTTTTCCTCTCTAAAGACATTTTTTTCGATGAGCAACATTTCAAGTCTAGCCTTACCTTTAAATCTTCAGTGTAAAACATGCATCTTTGTTGTGGCCAGTGTGGGCAGCATAACTAGCCAGATGGGATACAACCACAGCCAGCTGCACTTAACTTTGAAAACCCAACTCCACCTTACTCTAAAACCTCATTGTGCTTTGATTGGTCGACTGTGTGCATGCTTCTCTTATCACACAGTCCATTTAGATCAGCAATTTGAATAACGACACACATTTACTCAGTGCAGAGCTGTGCAATTTTATACAGAATGTCCTAGGATTTGACACATAGAACTTTTTTAGTGTTTAACTTTTTTCAGTTTTGACTGAGCCTTTTATGTATTTTTATATTTGTTTGAACAATCACATTTGCTGAATATTTATGAAACAGTTTTCAGAATATTTATAATTTCTCATTCATGAGGTTAATGCATGAACTATGTAACTTTTTCTGTAAATGTCTTCAAAATGTAATATCCAATTTTGTGTCACTCATTTTTCTGTTTTTGTATTATGTTGGTTTCATGTGGAAAGCACAATATTTTAAGAGGCATGTACAACTTTTCTTTTTTTTTTTTTAGTCAAATCTGGCATTCATATTTGCAAATTCTACTCGATGTAATTATGCAGCATTATGGATGCCAACTGCTGTTAAACAAATTTTACCAATTTTAGCTGTAAATGTTGCCAGTTTGCTTGCTTCCATTCACAGAGAAGAAACATTTCAATTATTTTATCACATAAATGAAATTGGTTTTTCCATACATACATGTATTCTTAGTAAATTCAGGGTCATGCAAATTTGTATTTACTTCAGTTACGAAAATGATTACACTGGTACAGTGTTGAGTGTGGGCTTAAGTAAATTACAAAATGCAAAATGTTACCATTATTGTGTCATGAAAAAAATATACCTCAATTTTTATTTGAGAAAGTAGCTGTTAGTGAATTATTTTTAGTTTGACACTGACAATTAAAGTCCGGTCACCCAGCAATGTGGTTTGTTTGGGTGTGCCTGCTTAACACACAAGTAGAAACATCTGTTTTCCTTCATCCAGACAGAGCTACAGTCAGCCAAAGGAGTAAGTCTTTTACACTTAAACACATGTGACCACATTAAGGCAACAAATAAAATAGGCTCCCTCTCATTTAAACCTTTTTTACAAACATGCCCTACAGATCGCTTTAAATTAATTGACCAGTACTAATAAAAGAGAAAAAAAATTATAAAAATGTCTACAATCTTTTCAAAAAATATTTTGTGATGTATATATATTTCAAGAAAGCTTTGACAATGGTCCACATTTGATATAAAGAATTGGCAAGATGACAATAATTACAATAATATTCATCAGTGAATCAGCTGAATCAACCATGTAGTCTTACCTCAAATAAAAATTTATTCATGAGAAGAAAATTTGCCCACCTCCTATTAAGAGTCAGAGATCATTAAATTAAGAGCAGTATGTAAATTACTATTTTTATTTTTGAGGCAACACACATGAACACCAACAAAGTACACAATCTTTTCAAAAGTAAATATTGTACAATATTGTTTATTTAATTCTTGATACCATATCACACTTTTGCATTGACCTCAAAATGCAACACACAGTTGATTGTTTTCAGATGGTGTTGTTTTTGTTTGGTTGGTTTTTGAGGACACTAAAAATGCTAAATTTTCCCTGTTCACAGCAGTGGCAGGTGAACCTGGTGCTCCAGGTGAGCCCGGCCCTGAGGGACCTCCTGGCCCTCCTGGGCCACCAGGTGAGAGTGCCGTAGGTCTGCCTGGCCCCCAAGGACCATCTGGACCCCCTGGAGCCCCTGGACGTTCTATTGCTGGAAAACCTGGATCCCCTGGTGGACCTGGCAAACCTGGTAGAGATGGAGCACCTGGTGAGAGGGGTGAACCTGGATCCCCTGGATCTCAGGGACCTAGGGGAGCCCCAGGATCCCCAGGAAGCCCTGGACCCGCTGGCCTCTCTGCTACTGGAAAGCCTGGGCCTTCAGGTCTTCCTGGAGCAATGGGACCTAGAGGAGAGCCCGGTCTGAAAGGACACCCAGGTATTCCTGGATTGCCAGGTGCAAAAGGTGATAGAGGGGTGGGAGCTCCTGGACCTCAGGGTGAGACTGGACCTGAAGGACCCATGGGCCCACCAGGTGAACCAGGTGCTTCTGGAGTTGGAAAGCCAGGAAGAACAGGTGCACCTGGAGAGCCAGGAAAGTCAGGTAGCCCAGGTAGGGATGGAGCCCCTGGCCCCATGGGACCACAGGGACCTAAGGGACACACTGGTGCCCCAGGTGTAGGTGTTGCAGGTAAACCAGGTGAGAATGGTGCCCCAGGTATGCCCGGCCCAGTTGGTCCTAAAGGCCACCAAGGACCTGCTGGTGCTCCTGGTGCTCCTGGAGCCCCTGGATATGGAAAGCCTGGTCCAAGTGGACAGAAAGGAGAGAGAGGATTTACAGGTAGCCCAGGTGCCTCAGGTCCAAAGGGTGATATAGGTCATACAGGATATACTGGTGCTACTGGTGCCACTGGCCCCATGGGTCCTGTTGGACCTCAGGGTGAAAGAGGTTCCCCAGGTGAACCCGGTGCTGTTGGCCCTAAAGGGGACACAGGTCCAACTGGAGCTCAGGGACCTAAGGGACACAAGGGAGATCAGGGAGCGCAAGGTTTCCAGGGCAAGCAGGGTTACCCCGGTGCAGCTGGTCCTCCCGGATCCAGAGGAGCCACTGGAGCCCCAGGAGACAAAGGTGACGTAGGTGCTCCAGGTATCCCAGGTTCCCCAGGTATTCCAGGCCCTGCTGGACCCAAAGGTCTTCCTGGCCGTGCAGGTGAACCAGGTTCCTCTGGTTCTGATGGTGCTCCAGGTCCCAGAGGCCCTGCTGGTCCTCAAGGTCCTTCTGGTGCCCCTGGCCTTAAAGGACATCCAGGTCTCCCTGGTGCTCCTGGCCCTGCTGGTTTAGCTGCTAAGGGCATCCCAGGACCTCAGGGCCCCCCTGGTCTGCCTGGTGAGTCTGGTGCCGATGGAGAACCTGGCCCAGCTGGACCTCCTGGTCCCCCTGGTCCTCCCGGTGAGGTTATGTTTGAGAAGGGAAAAGGATACAGTGAGGTCATGGTCAAGGCACCCATGTCTGCTTTCACAGCATCTCTGGCCACTCCTTACCCTGCTGCTGGCACCCCCATTAAATTTGACCAGATTGTGTACAATGCTGAGAATCACTATGACCCTGAGACTGGCATTTTCACTTGCCAGATTCCCGGAGTTTATTATTTTGCCTACAGCATCCATGTTAATGGCGCTCACGCCCTAGTTGCTCTGTACAAGAATGGTCAGCCTGTAATGTTCACTTATGATGAGTACAACAAGGGCTTCCTGGACCAGATGTCAGGAAGTGCTGTCCTCTTGCTCGATGAGCACGACACAGTCTATGTCCAGATCCCTGATGATGAGGCCAATGGTGTCTTTGCTGCCGAAAATGTCCACTGCTCTTTCTCTGGGTTCCTCATTGCCTCAACGTGATACGTTGATTCAATAGTTCCCAAAAGCCAACCAACTAAATTTGCAATCTATTTCTCAAACTAAAGTAAACTCCCTGTTCATTTTTCCTCAGCCAAACTGACAGGCAGTTCACCCTTCTTTGAGGAATAGTAGCATCTCGACTTGAAAAACTACAAGAAATAGGTGCTTAGAAGAAGGAAAACTAATTTATGAAACCAGGTGATCAGGGATGGGGGAAGCAATCCACAAAGTTACCAGTGAGCTTTTGTAATGGAGACAACATGTGAAATTGAGGTGTTATAACTGTGTTGTGTCCTGACTTTTATTCCAATCTGTTTCTTTTATATTGACTTCAACTGGTGAGTCTTAACTTAGTGTTTGTCTGTTTTTTTTTGTTTGTTTTTGTACAACCTTGTTTTTGTTTGGATGACCAATAATCTTATTAAAAGTATACAAATACTTTCTGTGCAACATGTCATAACTGTTGTTCTTGTATGTGACTTGAATATTGTGAAATGGTAATGGTCAAATTGATTGTTATGATGAAATTAAGTCACTACAGTACTGTCATACAAACACCAACTGTTTAACAGCAACATCATTATATCCCTGAACATGCATTATGTCATGTAAAGCATAATGATCAAAATAAAAGATGTCTTAATAAATCTTCTGTCTCATACATTCATTGTCCACCATCTGACACCCTGTAGAGGTACAGGTGCACAGGTACACTAGTCCATCTCAGTCCATACAGAGACGAATAACCATGCTCTCTCACATTCACACCGTGTTTTGGACTGCGATGGGGAAACCTGAGTATCAGGATAAAACTTGCATGCAAACTGAGAGGCCCTCAATCAGACACAGTCCTGGATCTGTTTTACTGTAGGGTAACTATGCTAGCCACTATTGTACTGTGTGACCCCTCAGTCTCTTCAATTCAGTTGATCATTGAGTTATGTCCACTTAAATTACTTTTGACCATGATCATTACAAAACCACACATTTTTATATGAAACAAAAACTAAATCACTTGGAAGGAAATGTTTTTGTAGCTTCCAGCGCAGTTAGAAGTATTTCCTGTTAAAGAACACTTCAATATGTTAGCTTGACCATGGATCTGGGAGATTAATGGCTTGTTGATTCAATGGTGGGCTATTGTTTTTGCAGTTAAGCACAAATTAACAGAAGCAATCTGCTAAATCTGCTAAATTTATTGTACAACACTAAATCTAAGATCTACCAAGAAACAAGGAAATGACCCATGATCTCCAAAGTAGTCTGTTAAAATGTCTGAAAAACATGTATGTGTGTATATATATTTGTATATATATATATGTATGTATGTATGTATGTATGTATGTATGTATGTATGTATGTATGTATGTATGTATATATATACATGTATATGTGTATATTCATTCTTATATATACAGAGAGAGAGCATTGTTCTTTATTAAACAGATAAGAATAATACAGTATTGGCCAAGAATAATATAACACTTAGGTACCATTCATTATAAAACATAAAAATGCAGATAAATTTGGCCTTTTTGGCCTTGGTAAAGGTTGTACTTTTCTATTTAAAGTAATGACTTCACAGCAGAATGCACTTTTTCTACAATGAGAGGTAAAGTTACTCCTTTTAAGTCCTTATATTATTATGTGATGTGTTATTATTTTATTGCACTATAGCATTTTATGTGTGTCCATGTTACTTTTTCTGTAATAAGATACATTTTAGAGGCTGGAGTAAATCTTAATTTTAAAAGCAAGGAGTGCAGTTTTTCTTTCCACTGCAGAAGACCTCAAAAAGAAAAAAAAAAAAGAATGAGTCCATTATACACTGTTTGCATGTAAAAATCATTTTGGATGTTAAAAAAAATGTAAAAATGTGTTTATTCATGACCTATGTATTTTCCTACCTTTTGGTTGTTTTGAATCTGTTTATTCCATGCTGTGAGGCAAATACGGGGGATCTGATGTATCCAAAGTACACCTGTTATGTGTTTACACTTTAGTGTCTTCTAGTAAAATACATACCTTGAAAATATTGTAAAGTACAGATTAAGAGTGGCACAAACTATAAAATAAATGACTGTGCTTTCCAGAAAACTAGATCGTGAGAACACCATTTAAAAATGTTGCAGTGAGCTCAGATGATACAGGACTTGCACTGGTTCTAATTATCGTGAAAACAAATTACCATGACATGGGGCTTCTTGGGTCCCAATTTGCCTTGCTGGTAAACAATAAACAGTTCCTATAACTGAGATGGATGAGATTCAGAAATATGGATTTTTTTTCCCACATGATGGCTACTGGTTGTCTGCTTGGCAGCCAAAGTTTACAAAAGCTACTCTACCGTGCAAGTCAGAATGTGGGCGCGCTGAAAATAGTTAACATGTGGGATGAGGGACAGGGATGGTCTTCTTGCAAGGCAACAGCTGTTTGATGTTCACTGCGAAAGAGCAGGAGATGGTGGTTAGGTGAGGGGCCCAAGGGACACAACAGAGAGGCTGCTGGTTGAGGGAAACCACTGGGGATTGCCATCTGAGGGGACAGCCATTCAGAGATGTGGTTGGTGCAAAAGGTGGGACAGCAGGAACACACAGACAGAATGCTGACTCCACAAGCCACACTCCTAAATTATCTGCTGCATTTGAAGGAATATTTAACTTTGATATATTTGTTTTTTAGAAAGCTCACATGTCTGGATCTATTTCTAGGTACTGTATCTATTCACTTGTGCATCCATCTGTCCAAAAGGAGGCTAACAAAGAAACTGAAAAACTGGTTCAAAGACATCCTGAGGAGAATGAGGAGCAGTGTGTGGCATGATTGGATATACTAAGGCCGTAAGCTGCATTAAAGACTATGGGCAGGGGGAAGAAAATCCCATAACAACCTGACCAAGATAGAAGTGTAGACCAGGAAACAGAAATAGAAAAATTATTTGTAAAACACACCCTTCTTGTGGCGGCCAGAGCTGCAATACACAGGGTTAAACTGAGTACAAGGGAAATAGACGGGTGGAAATGAGCTTGGGCACTGCAGCTGTGGGCGGCCTAAAAACATCCAAATTTGCTGCAATCTTTACTACTCTTAAAAAGATTCCGGTGGTTTTATGGAAGAAAATTCTGACGTGATGATGGTGGGCGCAGGCATCAGTTAGGTCGATGCGGCAGCTGTTGGCTGTAGATACCAAAGTGCTAGACAGCGTAAAAATGTTTGTTTCGAACACTATCATTTATGGTGAAAAACCAGCAGCTCTGTGATTGAATCATATACAACTCACTCCCAGATCTCATCACATAATTATGTTGTGGTTCCTAAAAATACTGTAGGGCAGCAAGTACATCTCACTTTGTGTCACTGCAAATTAGGCTGGATGGATGGATGGAAACATTTTATGATGTGATAAGATGTATTTTGGTGATCTACCTTAATTTTATCACCAAATATGACTGAAATGGCTCCTTATATAAAGTGTGATTTATTCTAAATGTTCAAAGAAAAAATGACATGTACCTTTCCAATATTCACTTTGCATGTTCCATTAATTCATATTTCAGCATATGCAATAACAAAATCAGAGTTTCCCACCAAACTACATGTGAGGTCATACCATTTCAATTGGGACTAAATTCGACTTAACTTTTTCAATCCTGCTCTAGACATCCCTTTTCTTTCAAAACTACACTACACCACATGAGGGCACTAGAAAGTAAAGTATCCATAGGTGCATGAATTTGCCTGACACTGATCTCCACTACAACATACCTGCTTGAAGTCTTCCTCCTAGCCAAGCTGGTGATATTTGTGTCAATTATTTGCTTATAAATAAATGAGCTCAGAGTGCCAATTCACACTTCATTCCTTTATTCGTCAGTGCTCACAGAAAACAAACTGAACACTTGGTGGGCAATGTCACATTCTCAAATTGAATATAAGGTGAAGTCTTTATGTACAAAAGACGCTGTTTAAGTTTGCATCCCTGACCCATCGACGTTTGTGCTCTTGAACAGAGCTCTTGAGTGGTGGTGTATTCATCACAGCTTGATGCAAAGTCTGCTTAAAACATCTCCCAATTTTATTCAATCTTACAAATGGTGAAAAACAAGAAAAACTTCATTTACAATGGGTAATCTGTTAAAAACTTCAGTCATTTAGGTACATCTCAGTCATAAAACCAGTAATATCAAAGTCTATACAACGTGCATTACTACTTGAAGTCTTGAAATGGTGGAATCTAATGAAAAAGTGATAAGCATCTATTGTTTCCACAGTTAACTAAATCTAGTTTAGTCAGGAATGGTTGTGTCCACAGGAGCATTGAGCTTAAAGAGTTGTAAACAACTGTACACTGCAAAGACAACATGTAAAGACTTGGTTCAGGGTGTTCCCTTTAAAAAGATCACAACGTGTCAGATATTGCAGAGACAGCTTTAGCTGCTACATCCAATTGCCCAGCACCAAATACTTAAGATTAAATATGTCAAATTCAGCAACGTGTCAACACAGTCATGGTTTCATGTAGAAAATCATTCACACCCACATTCACACTTTCACACTCGCCCATACCACAAATGCAAGCACCAATGAGCAGTGAAGAAACAGCACACCTCCTGTCCATCACTGCCATGGACACTGCAGTCATTATGGATGGGATGATTTCAGAATAGTAAACAAAAACACCAACAAAACAAAAAACAAAAAAAATCCCTGGTTTTAGACAAGTCCTCGCATTCCGTCAGACAGGCTCCTTCATCTCCTTCATTCCGGTGTCACGTTCAGCAGGATTACTCAGTGGCAGCTGTGGCTTCAGGACTGGCTGCTGTTTCTGGTTCAGTGGGTGACGCTTCAGCTGGTTTCTCTTCTCCTCCTGCTGCTGCAGCAGCTCCTTCTGCCTTCACCTCCTCTTCATCCTTTGGCTCCTCAGCTACAGCTGCCTCCTTTGCTCCTTCCTCACCAGCCTCAGCTGGCTTGGTCTCCTCCACGGCCGCCTCCTCTGATGCCGCCTTCTCTCCCTCGGCTGGTTCTGCCGCCTCTGCTGCTGCTCCATCCTCTGCTGCCTCCTCAGACTCCTTCTTGGTCTTCTTGAAAGAGAAGCCGCTCAGCTTGAAGGAGGGTTTTTTGAAGGAGAAACGCTTTTTCTTCTGTTTGCCATCCTCGCTGGTAGATGGAGTGCCCTCTTCAGGCTTGGCAGAAGCTTCACCGTTTGTCTCCTTCTCTCCATTGGCCTCAGCACCCTCAACTTTCTCGCCTTCTTCTTTTGGTGCCTCCTCAGTGGGAGTACTGCCATTGGCCTGTACATCAGCTTTGTTGGCCTCCTCTGTAGCAGGAGAGGCATCACCATTGGTCTTGGCATGGCCATTTTCCTGGAACAAGAAGAATAAGAATGTAATTCCATTATCACTATATTTTAAAGCCATAAACCAGCATGTACATGAAAATGTGGATGAAAATCTGCCTCCTGCTACATGTGGCGAGCTCAAATTCTATAAAATGCACCAATTAGTATTAACCAATATAAGAAATGGCTCCAAAACTGCAGCAGCATCTGTTACCACGAGAGTGACGACAGATCTGTGTCTTGAAGCAGTAGGCTATTCAGTTAAAATGCAGTCCCGGCGGCATCCAGTAGGTGGCGTTCAATGTGGCTGGAAACAGGAATTTTGCATAATAATGGTCCATCTTCTAATTTCGAGTATAATTAAAATAGGTGTCCTTTTTTTCCACCTCAAATCAAATAATCCCCAAGTCGAATTTCGACGCAATTGAGGAATTTATTGATTGTGTTGATTCTGTGTGCAGAAAAACACGGCTTCTTTCTGGAACCTGGCAACAAAGGCGTGGTATCATTTAAGGGGAAAAAAGGCCATGCCACAGTGGGAGTGAGCACAAACCTCCAGCTGCACAAATTCAAATCTCACGAATGATCACTTAGAAACAAAAAAAAGCTCAGATCATCCGTGGACTTTATTTATGCTAAGAAAATTAAAAATACAATTGAAACAATCTGTGATAAAGATTCAGATTAGTCATATGCTGCATAAAAAGACGATGAATCACGATATATAAACGTATCAATTCGTTGCTGTTGTGTAGAAGTAACGTGGCGACGCACATTTTTCAAACAAAGCAGTCGCCGGTGAAAACAGATACTGCATGTGGCCACTTTCCCTGAACGCCGGTGCGCGTGTGGACGGACCACGCCATTGACGCAACACATCGCTGCGTTAAAACAAAAAAAAATCCGCTTGAGCCATGAATGTGTGGACGATTGAAAAGTGATTTACCTGTCCATTGGTCTTTGCTGCAACAGCCGCACCTTCTGCGGGCTTTTCCACCGCAGCTTCATCCTTCCCAGCGGTTTTGGAGATTTGTGCTCCCATGCTTTTTTGGCCCAACAAAGGAACCCGACCGACCAAATGAATGAACAAAGACCGCAACGCTTCCTCTCCCCAAAAGATTCAAGTCAGACGCCGCCGACACCTCCTTCTACAACCGTACAGAGGACTCAGCCCGAAACCGAAGTGACCGCAGTGTAAGAGCCGGCGCAAACAAATGTGGCGAGTGTGCAAAAAAGAAACGCGAATTCCAATTTTTTTCCCCCGAGCGGAGTTTGTAAATGGAGAAATTGGCCCAGCCGCAAATGAGATGCGGAGTACAACGCCCAAGTCCGCTGATGAATGGGCACTGGGGCTGTGACGTCACAATCCGCCCCGTCTCCACCAATCACACGCCTGGAATCCAACGAGGGCGATGGGGGGAGGGGGAGGTGAGGAGGGTGGTCATGGACAATGGGAGAGAGACACAACAACATGGCCTACAACTTGTGTTTTATATCCATGTTAGAGGAAACACAAAGTTGATGGCTTTTCTCTTTGGGCTGATAGATTAAATCCCACCATGATTTCAAAGAATAAACTCAGTAGATATATTCTCACTGTAGAAACACTGAGGTACACAACATACACTGTTAGTTAGTATTTACAAAGTTGATGCATTCTTTTGATTGTAGTAATTTATGAACATTTGGCATGTCCATTAGATTTAATTGAACCTCAGTTTTGGTGAATAATCATCCTAGAAATACTCCTTCCTGTATTGAGGTAAATAATGTTTATAGAAATATTTAAGGGGAAATGTTTCTAGATATGTTCTTCAGTTATGTCTTTTTTAAAACATAGACCTGTTTTAGTATTTACAGTGTTGCTCAGTTTTCTTTTAAATGTAACATTTAATAAAGCTTGACACTGTCTAGTAGATTTATTTGAACCCTGATTGTGAGGAAAGAATATCATAGAAATTCCGCCCTGCACTGAGGCAAAGTATTTTTAGAATGTTTCTTTGTATGTGTCTTTTGTACTTAAAATGAATTGCATATATATCTGTATCAGTATTAACAAAGCTGATCCGTTTTCTTTTAATTCTAAAATTTACTGAAGCTTCACAGTAGATTTATCTGAAGCCTGATTTCAAACAATAAACCTTGAAATGTCCTTCTGTCCTGAGGAAAAAAATATGTAACTTTATAAATATTTATAAAGTTGATGTGTTTTGTTGTTAGTATCTTGTCAAAGTATGTTTTTGTTTTTTACTATTTACATCCTTGAGACCAAGCTCAGCTGGTCTCAAAGTTATATCATCATGCAGCCTCATGACAAATGTTCTACTCAGTTAACAGACGTCTCCTGTGTCCACAAGCCCCTGTGCCCACAACTTGCATAATAGTGTCTTTTCTCCATGTTGCAGCTGGAGCTTCCCAGTGACCCAGATATAATCAGAGTTTATGGTCCTTTTGCTTCTGCTGCTGCTCCCTCCACCCAACAGCCTGCAGTGCTCTGACTCTACCACCAGCCACAAGTCTCCTCTCTCTGCCATCACTGCATGACCCACATCTCCATGGTAACCAGTCCAAAATGGCCCCGAGGAAGAGACGGCCGCACATGGACGGCTCAGCAATTGTGACTCCTGATTCAGGAGAAGCAGGATGAGAGTGACTTCAAACTATATGCAGCACAGACGACAATATGCGGATTACGCTGGCTGTCTTTCCCCCCACCCCTCTCTTCCTCATCATCATAAATAGGCCATGCTCATTGTTGTGATATTCTGATGACATGCAAAGCTGTGATTATTATGCTGAGCCACCGTGAATAAGTGGACTGGACAAAGACAAAAGGCCATGAAACGTTTTCAAAAAGCACTATGATGTCCTGGCATTCCTCTGCCATAAAGGCACAGTTAGTTATAGTCTGTCAATGTGTGTTCATGTGACTTTAAATCAGCAATGAAATTCATGATGATTTATAAAAAGGTAACCATTTAATATCTCAATGTTAAAAAAAAACAAAAAAAAAAACAGATTTGGTTTGTGTACTTTGAAGCTGTTTGGATTCTGCTGTGTTCACAAATAGAATAGTGTATTATTTTGTTTTATTATTCTTCGACATGTTTTTGTACATGTCTGTAGGTGAGACTAAAGAAAATGTTCCTGTTTCAGTCAGACAGTAAAGTTCTATTCTATCTTTGGGATTTGGGGCCTTTGCTCTCACTGACTCAGTGTATGCCTTAATTTCCATGATTATTTTAGTCTTGCATTTTATCAGTTTAAATACATGCAAAATTGGAGGAATTCAGGAATGAAGGGGTCAGCATTGTAACTGATTAATACAAACCTGAGCATCACTTGAAAACACTGTGATGCTCTATGTGAAGTGCTATTTTCACCACACCACTGTTCCCTTTCAGTGGCTGTTTGACATTTGCTGACATTTTTCTGTCTCAGTGTGATGCTTCAGCTGAAAGATGTTAACACCATAATATTGATGGAAACAAATGGCAAGACAGTTTCAGCCTCTGCCATCTTCATGTCTCTTAAAGATCAAAGCATGTGTCTGTCTGCGATGAAAATTCAGCAGGTGATTCCATTCACTGAAGCCCTTTAGGTAATAATAAAAATCAGCTGCTGTTGTTCCTGCTGTCAGAACAAAAGCTGCACATCTGAGTATGAAATACAGACCACAAAAACAACAGTTTTTAAAATCCAGTTTAGAGGAGTAAAACAATAAGGCAAAGTGAATTCTGCTTGACTTAAACAAAAATAGACAGTTTGCCCACCTTGTCCTGTTTTTCCAGTCACTACATAGACAAGGCGGTGTCCTACTATACATTGTAATTTCTGGTTGGCGGAAAACGATATCAATCATTCCCTTTGGTCGATGTGGATCTGCATCAGCCATACGCAACAGCATCTGCGTCAAGACCAACATACGTAAACCGGAAATCTAAGCACATTTTCATTTCAAAATAAAATTACAAAGATGTACATTTGTTTCAAACCGTATTAGAATTGTTAAATAGATTTACAATGACTACAATCTTCGGTTGAGTTAATTAATTGCTATTTTTCTTTTTTTTTCTATGCTTATTCTTTATAGTGTATGGACTCAAGGATACTGCATTTTGTTCTTTTCATGTTTTTGCATGGTCAGACTGACAATAAAGTTTCCTTAAATCCTTCAAATTATGAAACCTTCCTTTAGCGTTTAAAAAAGTGAAATGTTGCATAAACAATGACAAATCATGTGCAGTTCAACAACTGTAAATATGTGCAATGTTTCACTTAATTATTAAGCTTATTATGTACTATTGTATGTACACTTATTGTACATTTGCATGTGAATTATATTTACATTTCAGGTAAAAACAGACACTACATCTGTGTATAGAACATACTATATATAAACAGGCATATCTGATACATGTACATGAAGAAATTTTACGGTTACAATTGACGTGACAAAAATACATATATTTTTACAGAGAACAATCTATTCATGTACCATAGGAATATATATAATTACTCATGCCCTAACCCTAACCTTAACCTAACCTCAGCCTAACTTTAAAACATGTCTGTACTTTAAAATGTATTTATTTATGTTATGGTGACTTGATTTTTGGGTGAAACCCTGGACAGGCCCCTGATCACTATGATGTCATTATTATTATAATTATTATTATATATTATTATTTATTTTATTATTTTTTGTGTTGTTGTTGCTTTTGTTGTTTTGTAATCATTGTAGTTTGGGCATGTACTTTTCTGTTTAATTCTGTAAAATGTTACATTAGAGTGGAGGCTTGAAATAAGAACAATAGACTTTCTTCCTCTCATTGTCGCTTATTTTATCCTTTTTGTGTCTTTTCGAACAGTTCCAAAAAATGTCAATCTTAAGACAGAAAGAAAGGTTTTATTGTGAAATTCTTGACCAGAAGTGCTTTATGCCATTATCGCGAGCTTGTCACGAGCCGCCGTCGTCATCATCTGTACGCACGGCGGCGACAGGACTTCTTGAATCGGCAGGGACGAGTCTCCCTCCGCTATTCCGTGTCATTGCGAAGGAAAAACATAGACCTTAAGTAGAAACACATCACCGGATTCCCCAATCAACGCAAGTCTCTCTGGAAACTCCGATGGATTAACCTGATTTTTCTGCGGTAAGTTCGTTTTTTCCCTCCCTAACCTTGTGTTGAATTTCAATTGCTGCACCGCCTTGTCCCCTGTTCTACGCTGCCAGATGAATTCCTCTCGGGAGAGCGGAGCAGATAAATAACACACTGAAATGTAGGGTGTTCACGCCTATGGCCTTTGTGGGGACCCGCTCGTGCAACGTCCTGTTTTGTCTGTGTCCGCAGGAGGTCGGGTTACACAGAATGGGTGTATAATTGTGGATGGTGTGTTTTGCGGTGCTGTGATTGTGGAGTGGGGGCTTGTAGTGTTGCAGCAGCAGCAGCAGCAGCAGCAGGGGTGGACGCGCTGCAGAGCAGAGCTGACCACTGAGGCCATCCAAACACACACACACACACACGCAATAAACACCACAGCGGCCTGCAGACAGTCTCCTATTGATTTGTTCCCAAATAACCAATGAACTGCCACATACTCGGAGAAAATCACACTGTCCGGCTGCTAAATATCGAATCAAATGAATGTGTTATCTAATGTGTCTGGAGGAGCAGCCATCCATTTCAACACAGGGATGAGATACTGTGTGTGCATGGTCTTCCTTATGTTGTGGGGACCTTAATCTGCTTACACAATCAAATCATGAGGATTTATCTTCTTTAGTGGACAAAATTCAAGTCCCCATAATGTAAATTACATTACATTTTAAGGTGGTTTAAGATGTTTTTAAGTTGGGCTCCGGTTAGGGTTAGGTTAAGATTAGGTTAGGGTGCTAGTAATTAAGGTTAAGCTTAGGGTAAGTCTCAAGGAAATGAGTGTAAGTCAATGCAATGTCCTCTGAAGTCATGGAAACCAGTGTGTGTGTGTGTGTGTGTGTGTGTGTGTGTGTGTGTGTGTGTGTGTGTGTACTTGTATTTGTTTTCTTTTAAGGACCATTTTTGGTATAAACATGAACCTTGTCAGGACCAGTAGTCCCTTTGGACACAACAAGCATGGTCCTAATAAGGCAGCACTTACTTTCTGTAGATCTTTGCAGATTTAGGGCTGAGATTTGAAATGTGGTTAGTTTAGGATAAAAGTTAGGCATTAAATGGTTATGGTTAAGGCTAACGATAACCCTTTAGGCTGTCCTGATTAATGGAAGTCAATGCAGAAGAATAGCTTCACAAACCTGTGTGTTTGTACTCATCTTTTTATCTTCAGGATCACTTACCCTCATTTGAATCCAAACCTAGTCCTAATGAGACAGAATCTCATTTCTGAGGCTGTGGTCAAGGTAAGGGTTATGTTAGGGATAAGTGTGTGTGTGTGTGTGTGTGTGCATGTCCTTATTAGGCTGAGTATACATTTAATTTCAGTGCCATTGTTGTGACACGTTGACAGTGTGAGGTCCTCACAACTTCATATGTCCTTTTGATTGTTAAATGCACACTATGTAATTCCTGCTGCCAGCAGTCTCTCATTCAAAACAATAACAAAAGACCTAGTTGGATGACATCAAGATGCAGCTTGGGATCATGGGAATTGTTGTCTTGTTTGGTTCTCCTGTGCATTGACAGTTTGAATGGAGTGCTTCATCCATTGGTAAAAATGCTCACAGTAGAATGACAAAAACAGTCAACAACCCACTGGCTAACTGGAAGTAGTGAATATTTCTTTCCCCGATGTGACTTGCCCCGGAAGTAATAGCAGAGACAGTAAGGTGATATGTGTAGATGTATGGAATTGTATGGAATGGTTGGAAAAGTGCTAGAAATGTGTTCAACTATATATATATATATATAAAATAAGCTTAATCATTTTCAGATATTTTAATTCAGAAATGTTACATGTTACATTGTTAAGACTTGCATAAGTCAGTGCATTATTTTCCTAAAAATGAATGTGCACACTTGTGTATGTGTGTGTGAAGTCATTAACTGGTAATGGTTTAGGTTAGGGATATCACTTTGTTTAGGCTGTCCAAATGAATAAACGTCAGTGCAAAGACCTTAAAAGGAGTATATAGGTGTATGTGTGGAACTGATTACATTTAGTGCTCAGATTTCAGTTGTGGTTAGGTTATGGGTATGGTTTGAACTGGTTATTCTTAAGTTTAGGTATAATGCTTTGTGTAGGCAGCCAAATGTATGGAATTCAATGCTAAGAAGAATAACTGCACAAACCTGTGTATGCATGTGTGTGTGGGAGCTAACCTCGATGTGTTGTGCTTGTGTGTTGGTTTATAAATATACACACAGCAGCAGCAGCCTACAGCTCTGAGTTGTCATGAATGACTGCACAATTGTTGTGCGTGATATTTATCAATTTTGAATGAAAGAACTCGCACATTATGTTTTATGGACCATGTACATTTACCTCCAGGCACTCGTATGTCCTTACAGTAGAATCTACATGCTGGCACAGAAGCTGCCACTTGTGAATTCAGCGTGACAGGTTTCCTTAATATAGAGCATGTCAAATGTGTAGGTCAGATGTAAAGCTCAGTAAGGGTTTAAGTGATCTCTAAAGCTAAAGTGAAATGTGCTGATTCACAGAGGGTTCTTTCTGGTCTTTATGTCACTCAACAAATCAGATTTCCACATATGGTCAACTACTGATATTCTAAATCTATATTAGTTTTTAATATTTGATCATACAGTATATGTGATGGTTTGCCATGTCTCCTTGTCTTAACATTATCTTAAATGGAATATCTTGGTTTTTGACTTTAGGTTAAAAAACAAGATATATAAAGACATTTTTGGAATCTGGGAAATAGTAACAGGTTTGCGGTTTATTACTGTTATTATCAGGTGTAAACATGGTTTGTTTATTATATAAAACAAGTGAAACATCCTTTGGCATTTTACTAAAAAAAAAATTAAAGTTTATTAAACCAGGTAGTATTTAAGCATCTCTCAACTGACAAATCCATCAGGACTGCACACACCTCTGACAACAATAAATCCAGATTTTTATCTAGATCCCCATCAGTTTTTACCTGTTCATATACAGTATATTAGCAATCTATCTATGCCCAATTTATTTCTTATCTCTGCATTATTTATTGAGTAATTGATGAAAATTCAGTGTCATAATTAATCTACAATCTTACTCTCGCTAAATTTAAATAGATTCTCCTTCCCTAGCTCACATCACACTGTACCTCACTCTCAAACAGAGTCAGGGAAGGGTGTGGTCATCTCCACACTCCCAAGAGGCATGACCTGATCAAAATGCCTTTGTACGCACTTGGACAGACATACAACCAGTCAGACCACGATGATGTATGCAAAGCGGCAGAAAATTTGCCGACAAACGTGCTTGTTGTAGTTTTCTAGGAGTGATGGCTATCGAGTAATGGCATCTAATGACTTTTGCCCTGGGGAGCTCCACAGAGCAAGTTGCTTAAAATGGCAGCAACAGCCGAATTGGAAGACGGCTTCTCTCCAGCGGCCGCCATGTTGGATGTACACCAAAGCTGCTAGATGTTGTTTCTCTGCTGTCATCATTGTCATAAAGTGCACCTCTTGTGTTCCAGAGGGAAAACACCTCTGTGATTGCTTTCCTTTTTTGGAGATTGTTTAGTTGACCGAAAACGGTGTCCTTTCCTGACGTGTTTGAAGGGTGAAACCAAATCGCTGGCAGATTCGGCTGGGTTCTTCCAGGCTAAGATTCTTTCTAAGTCCAGCATCTCACTAAATTTCACAAACAGATAAACTAACAAATAACACTGAAAACATAGCATGACCTTGTCTGGGGAGCTGTACATGCCGTCCTTGTGGCCCATGCCTCAGTTTGCACTTTCTATCCACCTAACTTTCGTTTGCTTCTACAAGAAATCTTCCAATGTACATTTCTGTCGACCCACAGCGTCAATATTTCCAGTGGATTCTTACACTGACCATTGCCCTTCACTGGCACAAGACATGGAAAGACTCATTTACGTTCACCAGTGCAGACTGACAGACACAAGAAGCCGGAGCCTGCCTCTGATTTTGTGAAAAAAGAAAATCTGCTTATTTGTTATTTTTTACCATTTAAATAAAGTCCAAACCCTAGGCACAAATCTCACAAAATGAATGGAAGTTTACAGTAATCTCAGTGATTTAACAACATGATTCAACTTCGACTGTGAACATTGTGACACTGAAGCCCAGTAAGTCTTAAGCCCACACATACATACTGTATGAAGCTCAGCTGTGGGTTCTAGAACGAGCTGTGTTCATTCACTACTTGAACGCTTTGAAAAGCCTTAACACTGCGTTTCATTGTGCAGATAATCTTGCAGCTGAGTGAAATGTGGCCATTGTCTTGTTGTTGATACACTGAATGAACTCACTTATTCAACACAAGCAAATATTGTAACTATTCAGAGAATGACAGCCATAAGGAGGAGGAGGCCGTTCCAGTAAACACACCGGTGACGTTTATATGAATCCAAATGGCAGACAATCAGGAAGATCCTCACTGGGTCATTTCATTGATAATCGTTTTATTTCATAGTTGTATAAGGTCATTGCGAGTTTAGTAGGATGGCGGTGGGTTTGTTGACCTTGTATTGTGGCCTGTCAATGAGCTGAGTGTTAAGGGACCCCCCCCACTTCAATTTAAACAGACTGGCCTTGTCTTGAATCGCAAACTGAGTGATATATGAGTTGAAGATGGAAATAATAACCAGTTGAAGGTCCTGTGTGTCCAAATTTAGTGACATCTAATGGGGCTACAAATGCAAATCTCCTCCTTTCACCCCTACCTTTCTCAATCACACCGGGGAGCTATACCAGAAAGGATGTAAATATTTCACAACTGTTTTTACTTTTCCACTCTATCTGCTGTTTCATCTTTCTTTTCTGTTGGTCTATGCATCATGTTTATGTGGGCAAAACCCATCACCATAGTTTGTGTTGTAAGCTTCCGTGTCAAGATGCAAAGCACAAATCCATTGCTGCTATAGTGAGCTGGAGATGGCAGCCTTCGTAATGCAAGGCTCTTATCGCAAGTTCATATAATAGGTTTATTGTAAGGCTATGATTTCTTGTTTTACGCTTATACAAATGCACTTACAGTATATTCAATTTCCACTAATATAAACTCCTGAATGTCAAACACTGGACCCTTAAGCACACTCTCAGTTTCTGTCTTTTTACAGTAGTTTAAAATTTAAAACACCAATAAAGAACACAAATGATATAATATCAACTGGTTACCATTTGGAGCATAGTGTTGAGATTAATAATAATAAAAAAAAAACGGTACTTTGTTTCATTGCATTGTTGTCCAAGGATTTTCTTCAGTCTTTTTTTTTTAAGTAAACTTAATATTTTTGACTACAGGACTAAAGATTGAAATATAGCAATTAACATATGAATTCATAATAAAAGGCATTATTAGAAACATTGTTTAAGTGTACTTTTTAGTTTTTACTCAGTAATGTTTAGTATAAAGTGTCCAGTATCAGTGATAAATGTACATCATAATTTCCTTAAGCTTAAGTGATTGTGTTCAGATTGCTGTTCAGTAGTCAACCATTGATACAAAGGAGGAAAAGAACCACACATTTGAAGCTTGTTTGGTATTTTTCTGTTAGCTGTCTAACTTGAAGGATTAATCAAAACTGGTTGATTCCTGTTTAATTAAATCAATTTCCAAGCTCTACACTCAATTTAAAGTGCTTTCAATTTAATTAATTCACACTATTCATTCACATCAGACTGCACATATGTCCACTTCCCAGGCCTCATTGACTGTCTCCTGTTTAATCCACCAGTTTCACTGTGCGACCCTGACATGTATGTCCACTTAATTTAGTTAGTTAGTTTCACCATAAATGGCTGAGTATCTCATTGTGGCTTCAGCTCTTTGTGTGTGTCTGTTAATAAAGATGATTAACACTCATGCACATACAGCATCAGTAGGCCTTCATTTCAGTAAATGAATTTCCATTTGAGCCCGACAGTTGTGACTAATGACCCTGACCCTGTCCTGCTGCTTTTTGTTTTATAGATAACACTGGCTTCTTCTCTTCCCGGTGGGAATGGACCCTGCTGCAGCTTTGGCAAATCGAGTTCAATACATTTGGCCTGACATCAAAGTCAAATTTCAGACACATCTTTGAGCCAGTCAGAATGTGGAGTTTCATTCATGGCTCTGCTCATCGAGTCTGACCACACTTTCCCCTCGTCTCTGCCTTATGCCGGTCACAGTTACAACCAAGGCTGTACATGGGCTAAAATGTTTATTTATTGTATCAGTATTGATATCTGGACTTTGATACCAATTATTGAACAATTTTATTTTTCAACACTAATTTTATTAAATCAGTTTCAGCAAAAAAACAAAATTACACATCATGATAAAATTCTTACGTTTTATCTTTAGAGCTCAGTACAACAGCATGCTACATGCGTATTGGCTCACTGGCACTGATGAGATGAACTCCTTAGGAACCAAAATTTGATATCGGATCACAGCACATTTTCAACATTAGGTGATACAGAGGTAGTTTGATACCCATTCGTTACCAGAGAAATATTGAAGTTGGATACCCGGCCCGAGTTACAACACATTAAGTTGCTTCTGTGCTGTCCCTGTTAGACCTCCCTCATCACCCCAGTGTAGTCCCCTCTCAGGCAGGCTGTTTATATGGGTCAGAGAATATTGCATGATGAGCATTCTCATAGGCCGAGGTGGTCCTGCCATACACAGGCTGTACCACGGAGAGGAATGAAGCCCTGCAGCTGCAGCGCAGAGTCTTCTTCTCCCTTTTTCTTCTGGGGGGAAGTTGTGCCACAGGTTTATGAGGGTTAGAAGAGGCAGGCCGTCATCTCTGTGTCTAAAATGATGAAATGCAGGGAAACAAAATCCATCGCAAATGAAAAGGTTGTAAGGCTCTGTCTTGACATTTTTAGTGTTTAATCACACGTGTAAATGAATCACAGAAGACAAGTTGTCGTTCTGATCTGAAAGCCAGTGACAAATGAATTTCTTATTGCGTTATGTACGACGTTGATGTACTGGAAAAGTATTCAGGCTGCATGTTGCTGTCAATTACACTGGAGATGTTTCTTTTCCCCATTTCTTTTATTTATATATATTTAAAGAACAATGTTAGATGGGCTGAAAAACAGGTTACTTATTTATAATCCTCACAGGCAGAATGAAGACGTCAGATCTCCCCTCATTTACTCAGATTTCTCCAGTGCAGTACTATTTCAATCACTGCAGAGCTGGAGCCAGTTTGATTAATTGTTTAATCAATAAATTGCCTATAATGTGTTCTTGTCTAATCGACATTTTTATTTTGAATAAATAAGACACTGCTGTGTTGTGGGTAAAATCAAGCATTTCTACACATTCCCCTAAATGTAAATCATATAAAGGAGGATGCTGTGAAAACAAAAAGATGTAAATATAATATTTCTTTTAGAGAAGCTTCAGTCCTCCTACTCCGTCGTGTATTTCAGTTTGTCGTCTCAGCTTTGGTTGAGGCTTTCACTCTAATGGTACCACTGGGCTTGTTTCTCCTTCTGGGTATTTTATATTTTTTATTGGCAGAAATTAATCACAGAGGTCTGTTCTCTGCAGTGGACCTCATCGTAGTTAGTTTGGTGTGGATTAAATAATGTTTTGCACTGCTGCAATGCTGTGCACAGGAGGTGAACTGGGATTTGGTGGGCATATTTCATTATTCAGATTGCCTCCTAAAGGTATGTACACATCAAATGTATGGTACCTTACAGGGCTATATATATATTTTTTAATCTAACTTTGTTTTTAAGCTTTATGACAAAACAAAACAAAACGGCAAAATCTTTCAAAAATTTGCGAGACAAACATTCAAAATAATTATGAGTTGTATCTCCAAAACATATTTTTCATGCTCTTTTTTGTTTTATTTCATATATCCTCCACATGAGGGTCTTGGAGGGGCTGGAGCCAATCCCATCTCGGGGCCTCCATTCACTCTCACATTCACACCTATACAGTACATTTTTTGAATTTCCAGTGAACCTGAATTTGCATGTTTTTAGAATTTGGGAGGAAGCTGAAGAACCCAGATAGAACCCATGCACACACGAGGAGAATATGTGTTTGCTTTCTCCAAAATGTGGCCCAATATGTTTTTCCCGCTTGTGTTTTCTGTCATTCTCATTTTAAATGGACAAAGAATTGGTGTCACAACATGAGTGCTGACCAGAGCAGGTTCTGAATTGATCCCATTTGAGTTTTCTTTTTTGACTATTTGCTCCATATACAGTAACTTTGCAGTGTGCAACAAGCGACACATCTGTTTACACTTGTTTCTGATGTTGGCATTTCTTGCTTGTAAATGTTATACAGGCCTGAAGGAATTCAATTTACTGTGCAGTTTTCCTTTGAACATTTGGCTCCTTTAAGACATGCCTCTGACTAAGACGACATTTCAAAGGAATGGTTTGCAGACAATTCCTTCCAGGTTACCTGTAAATTGTCACTTCACATTTTAAGTGAATTGCGTTAGGGCTTAAACTGTTTTAATCATCTTTCAGTCCATTACTTTATTTATTATTAATTGAATTTTATCTAAAACGCAAATCTAAATCACAAACTACTATATTTGGTAAAACCAGGAGAGGTTAAGCAAAACATTGTAAAACCTCTGATGATCTAAGCATACTTATATTTATTTATTTATTTAATAAACTGGCTGATATATGAACCGTTGTTTCAGCTCTTAATCAAATTAATTGAAACTCAAAATATCTTGTGGCTAAAACTGTTGCTTCCACCTTTTCGTCTCACCGGCAAAATCATTTTAATTAGAGGATCAATCTTGTTACAGTAATATTCCACAACAGAGGCACCACCCGCGAGTGAAAAACTGTTCAATGATAATGAATTAAACAGAGCTTTTAGTTGTTCTAAGAGTGGTGCAATCGTTTTCTTCCTCTTTCCCTCCATCTGCTGCAGCACTGGTGTTTGCCCCAAGCACCATTTCTGTAAACAAGCTTCCTATCAAAATGTTTCGAGACAGCTGGCTGCTAATGAGGCTGAAGAAAGGTGATGGTGTTGTGTTGTACTCTCATCAGTCCTGCTTTACCAGGGAGAACAGTGAGCCAAAATATGTGCGAGTCTAACTTGCAAAACATTAAGGCTCTTCTTCATTGGCAGAGCAGACTCATCACACAAACTGGTTTACCTTTGCTTTAGTGAGGCTAAATGCCCCATTAGCCCTCCTCATTAGAGTTTGTGTAAAGGCAAAGAGTAGATTTTCTGTGGATTTTAACTGAATCTATAGACGAATGTGTGTCTCCTTGTAATGCAACCAAAGTAAAGGGCCTGCCAACTTGTAAATGCAATAGCTGGAGGTAAAGTGTAATTATGCAATGAGATGGAAAAGTAAACCATAAGAAATGCTGTTTAATTCTTTTGGTGCAAATTCCTATTCTTAAGGCTGGTACTTCAGTGCCTTTGTGGTATCAACTGAACTCCCTCTGTCTTACCTAATATTTGAAAATGTGTTCAGTATCAAATCTCTGCACGTGTGGAGAATTTTAACCTTAACATATTTTGTAATTTGTTGTTAAAATTAAATACATAAAATTGGTATTGGAAAAAAGGATTGTTCAGGAGACTTTATCGTGAAAATGTTTAATCACTACCAAATGGTACACAGTTGTTGATATCACCCATGAAAATCTGAACTCCCATTTGGAAGCCTTCTGAATTGTGATTTGGCCAGCACCATGTTGACCTATTGTGACCAGACATTCAGAGGTGTCACCTGCAGTCAGACTCCTGTGGGACATTAACTGCTGTCACACTGGAGTCCACTTATATGTACCATACTTAATCATCTATTTTCTTCTGAATGGGACCTTAATTTACAAAATTTACATCATGTTCTATTGAAGAAGCACGGAAACTGGCAATTGGGACCATTAACTCCCCAGGAAAATGTATACTGATGTTATAAACGATAAATGATCGTGGGTAGGTTCATTTTACCATAGACTTGTGGGCTTCTTTATGTAGTTAGACTCCCCATCCTATTCTCTGCACATTATCTCAAATCATCCATCACTGTGTACACATATTAGTCAGTGGTTACATTAGCTTTACTCTGCACCTTTGTCACATTATGTCCTCCTATTAATTAGTACTGGGGTTTGAAGTATCATGTCTAATTTCAGCCTAATTGAAAGGATTTTCATAAGGCTCTGCAGCTCTCAGAGGAAACGTTGACATAATGAAAGATTGAATCCTAATTTTCCCCACAGAAACGGCTTTAGAGCTCTTACTTTACCAAGGTGCTAATTCCATCTCTGTGTTTCCTCTCTCCAACCAGAGAGAGTAGAGAATGGGCTGTGTCCAATGTAAGGATAAAGAAGCAGCAAAACTCACTGATGACAGGGAGACCAGCCTCTCGCACAACTCGGGATACCGCTATGGGTCTGACCCCACGCCACAGCACTACCCCAGCTTTGGTGTCACCACCATCCCCAACTACAACAACTTCCACAGCGCCACCACACAGGGGGTGACCGTCTTCGGAGGAGTCCACACATCCTCACAGTCTGGGACGCTTCGGTCCCGGGGAGGAACAGGTGAGGTTAAAATCTATCTTCTCATCTGATCCTTGGCAAGAAGGCAAAAAGAGTGAAAAACTATTCTTCCAAGACAAGGTGACACTGTCACTGTATAATATGTAGCTGTCATTAAATAGGGTCAAATTAGAAGCAAAGCAATAAAAGAGAACTAAAACCAGTCATTTTGCAAAGTTGTAAACATCTCTGAGGACCACTCACTGTCTGGCTCTTATCCAAAATCCAATAAAAGGCTAATGCCAGCTGAATCTGTTGACTAACCAGTGTCTGTGTTAGCCTGGTGGAGAGTTTTCATTTTAAATGTAAATGTATTTGAGACAATGGATGATCTTAAATTTACTCCATAAAATCGGAAATAATGAGCCTGTTTGTTCAGTTTTGTGTACAACTTGAAAGTATGCCATACGTTTCTCATTCGTGCACACGTGCTGTGGTGAATATATTTTTTTGCAGAGGATAAATGTCCACTGGCTTCAAGTTAATGGAAACTACAATGACCTAAATCATCACTGGTGCTCTGCGAGGCACATCTGTCAGCCAGAACGATCAGACATTGGGCTGATTTGAGCCAAAAATAAACACTTTCTGGGATGAGATTGAACGAGTCATGCATCTTTAGACTTAGAAAAACTCTTTCTCTTGTGAAGGTAAATTGGTGCGCAAAATAACATGCTGTGGAGTCAGCTCCATCAGTGCGTATGAATAAGAAATTACACCAGTAGGGCACCAAAAGGCAACATGGAGGTTAAAAGATAAAAGTTAACTGTGGCAGAAGTTGAGCAGATGCCTGACCTGACCCTTCTGTGAGGACGACAGCAGGTCTGCCCCAGAGACAGAGTGCACTTATCATCATTATATAGCATGATTCCATGATCAGTGCTGGGCATCATGAAGTGCACTGCACCCTCTTCTTCCTACATGGTAGCTCAGGTTGTACAGGGACAGATGCGGAGACTTCAGAGTGGTTCCAGGTCACAGCAGGTAAATTTGATTGCCCTCTAATTGAGACCATTGCAGCATTAATTCCTCCCTTACCATTAGAAGATAATTTGTGTGATAAAGAGTGAAGTTACTTTTTTTACGGTTTGTTTACAAAAAGAAACTATATCCTCTAATGGCATGTACTGCAATTGCCTGCATTGATTCATCTGAGGCACCTTGCTGTGTTGACTTTAACAGTTAATAAAGCAAAGCAACATATTTACATATATGTTAGAGAAATTTGAACTTTCATTTGCAGTATTTGCTCTGCCTTTAGCTCTGTTAATGTCTTCACTGACTCTCTCTGTGGCCACAATGCTTCAGTAATTAACCATTATCACTTTCTGTTCCATTTGATGGAGATCATGTAGCTAAAGACCGTTGATCATCAAAAACCTTTGTTTTACTTACTGAAAACAGATGCCAGCTGTGGATAAAAACCAAAAAAAGGAAAGCAATTGATAGCATGTGTTTTATTGCAGGTGTAAAAGCCTGAAAACATAATGACCACCATCTAAATAAAGTATATTAGAAAGTATATACTATATATTGCAGTATATACTTAAATTTAGTTAATTAGTTCTATATTGACAAACACTATTAAATAAACTTTTGAAGTAAATTAGAATCAGAAATTCCTCATTAATCTGCAGCAGTAAATCTGCAGCAGCATGACTTAACATAACCCTGTTATGCTTAGAAAACATTTCTTCTTAACTATATTATAAAATGTAAGGCTCACTTTTGCTTTGCATTTGTCAGCTGCTGGGCACAAATGTTTGCTAAGAAATGATGTTTGTCTGCCATAGTGCAACAAAAATGGAAGCAGGCAGCTGTTTTCTTCCCCTGTTGCTTTTGGTTGTTTTCACCAGGTTTCAGAAAATGCTGCTGCTCTAATACTCAAGTAACCATGGAAACTTGTACTGTGTATTAAAGAAATTAGTTAAACAAAAACGTAGTCTCCTTTGTGAGGATTTCCATAACTAAAATGCAATTTGCTTATGGGTATTAATTAGTACAGGACTAGGAGTAGGAAACATTTGGTTGACTGAATGATGATGATCTAATGTCTTAGCTCATCTTAACAAAATTAAATAAAAGTACATACATAGAAAACATTAACAAAATAAGGCTTAAAATTTTCTAAAATAAAGCATCAGAATGGATGTAAAAAACAAGCGGTGGCAATTCTTATTGCCTTTACATAAAAAGAAGTCCATGTGTTAGACAGATACACAACCCCAACTACAAAATCAGAATGAAAATCCCATTTATATCATTCATCTTCTAACCACAACATGTAACGATTTGTTTTCCCGCAGGAGTGACTCTGTTTGTGGCTCTTTATGACTACGAAGCCAGGACTGAGGATGACCTCAGCTTCAGAAAGGGAGAAAGGTTCCAGATTCTCAACAGCACGTAAGTGTGAAAGTATCTGTGTGACACCATGAAGGCTGTCGCTCGGGTTTCCCTCCTCTGTGCGTTTCATCTGTCCTGAATTTTCTGAGCACTGCACATGAAAGGAAATGGTGTTTCACAGACACAGATGGGAGGAAATGAGTCTGTGATCCGTTCTAGACTTGACCCTAAATGTAGGTTCATTTGTCACATTTCAATAAGAGCCTTTCCACTGTAAGCGTATAGGATATGTCTTATTAGAGGTTTCATTTAGAAATAATATTAGAATACAAGCAATAAATCTGTGCATCCACTTGATATAAATGTTTAGTCATGCATAAATTTGAGCATCTTTCTCTTTTTTTTCCCGACCTGTCTCCATCTCTCTCTTTCTCTCTGTCCAGTGAGGGGGACTGGTGGGAGGCTCGTTCTCTCACTACAGGTGGAACTGGTTACATTCCCAGCAATTACGTAGCTCCGGTGGACTCGATCCAAGCTGAGGAGTGAGTAAAACTCTTTTATAAATGAGCTTGTGGTCACACACGGCCTCAGAGACATGGTATCTTCACCAGCAGAGATTGTGTCATAAATATTTGAGAGCTCTTCTCACTGCTCTTTGTTAAGTCTAACATATTGGCACGTACACAAAGGAGGTTGATAATATTTTCTTTTTTTTTTTTTTTTAAGTTCAAACCCAAAGTTATGCTTTCTAATCTGACTCCATGTTTTATTCCTCTACAGCTGGTATTTTGGTAAATTGGGTCGAAAGGATGCAGAGAGGCAGCTGCTCTCCAACGGCAACGCCAGAGGCACTTTCCTCATCCGCGAGAGTGAAACAACCAAAGGTATCTTCACTGTGTCTTACACGCTGATATGTGAATGCTTTTATGCTTTATACACACGTGAACAAACATGTATTAATGTGCCAATTAAATACATTTTATTTATTAGACATTTTATTGAATTTATCACATATTGCAGCTTAAAATTCAATTCAGTATCATGTCATTACCCTTTCTGTTGCCCCATATTCATTGCCCTAAATCTTTTGCACATGTTGCTATTTATATAAGCTCATTAAAAAACTATGACACACAGCCCATATTCTGTATTATCTTATGTAAACCAAGTTGGTTTACATAAGATTGGTGATTAGATGTTTTCTTCTTATTTATTTAAGTTGAGCCCTTTTTTGTTGTTGTTTTTACACATTGTATTGCCTCTGTTTCAGGGGCCTACTCCCTTTCCATCCAGGACTGGGATGACATCAAGGGCGACCATGTCAAACACTATAAGATTCGTAAGCTGGACAGTGGAGGCTACTACATCACTACCAGAGCCCAGTTTGAAACACTGCAGCAGCTTGTACAGCACTACTCTGGTGAGCCAGTTATGATAAAACACATCATTTTCCATAAACATCCACTGTATCTCTCTCTCTAAAAATGATTTAATACTTCTTTAATGTTTGGTGGATCCAGCTAGAGCTGCAGGGCTCTGTTGCCGTCTGATTGTGCCGTGCCACAAAGGCATGCCTCGTTTGACTGACCTGTCTGTCAAAACCAAAGACGTGTGGGAGATCCCACGAGAGTCTCTGCAGCTCATCAAACGTCTGGGAAACGGCCAGTTTGGAGAAGTATGGATGGGTGTGTACTTAATTTTTTGTCAATCTCTTTTGGCATGAGCAAAGAATTGGACGGCAGTGAGCAATACTGGAAAACATGCTGTATGTGTTGGATCATTCAGAACGAACACCCAGTGTTTTTGCTTTTCAGTGACTGCATTTTGTGATGATGTCTGTGTCCATTTTGACTGAATCAAGGGGTTTTCACCCTGGGTTCAATCAGAAATGATTGAACCCAGGCCTTTAAATCAGTTTAAACTTTGTATTTATGCTTTTTGACATTAATTTGAGTTCACATCTAGCAAAATGCTGGATGCGCTTCAGATTTTAAGATTCCTATAAGTGATACAAACATGAATTATGCTAAGAATTAACTTTGAGAATAGATTCTTTTTAAAATAAAATGAAACAATTTTATTCTCAAAACTGAAGTTACTGATATTGTAAATGTTAATATTTAAATTGCACTGTATGTCAGATTACTGAGATGTCACTTTTCTTAATAAACAGAGTAAAATTATAATGTAATAGTATTTTTGAAAAATTGGTTGGATGAAATTATATTAGTTAATTAGTTAATTTTTCTGTTGTGAATGGGGTATAAAATAGTTACTATGTACAGTATATTGCCTTACATTATATGAAGTGTTCCCTGTTGATCAGCTTCATGGCTTATTTAAGTGTCATATTTAACCAGCCACCACGCTGTTTTCTGCCATTTATACTCTCTACTCTATTAAAAACAAACACAATTGAATTCATATTTATAAATATACATAAACATTTGATTAAAAAAATTAAATGCATTTATGTTGATATTATGCGTACCGTTTTTAAAAAATGTGAACATGTCATTTTGAAAATAAAATTCTGAAGAAATATCAGTCTCTGACCTGCGGAAGACTTTTTTGATTTTCTTGTCAGGCACATGGAATGGCACCACCAAGGTGGCAGTGAAGACTCTGAAGCCTGGCACCATGTCGCCCGAGTCCTTCCTGGAAGAGGCTCAGATCATGAAGAAGCTCCGACATGACAAACTGGTGCAGCTCTATGCCGTGGTGTCTGAAGAACCCATCTATATTGTCACTGAGTACATGAGCAAAGGTACAAATGGACACTTAAAAAGACTGTGAATTTAACATATGCACATGTGCACACAACCTACATGGTGTGTACATAATTTATACATCTGCAGGGACATGACGTTATGTGGCCTACTTTACATGATGGGCTTTTGTCCACATTACTGTATTGTGCACAGTAGGTGTGGTTCTACCGGACAGACCTTGCTAAATAAGCTTTGGTTACCACGGTAACGACTAACAACAAAAGCTTGAGCCATGTGTAACTTGTGGCAGGAATCCCAGAATTAATGTCACATTAACCACAACATGTTGCTTAACTGTTTATCCAAATCTAAGCTGAGACACTGTCAAAAAGCACATTCTGTCTTTTCATATGTGTCTTGTCTTTTTTTTTTTTTTTTTTTTTTCAGGGAGTTTGCTGGATTTCCTCAAAGATGGGGAAGGGCGAGGTCTCAAGCTGCCAAATCTCGTGGACATGGCAGCTCAGGTACAATGCAGAAAATGACCAGAAATCTTAATACTATGGACAGACAAATCTGAAGGAGATTTTTTTTCCTTTGTCTCAGAGCATAATTTACTTTACTGTAATCATCTCCAGATGTTACCAGTGACTTTCATTAGGCAGCAACTCATGTTTAGCAGACTAAAATGGCAGAGAATTTCAAAGTCTGTTGTTAGGCCATTGTTGTTTATAATTCTGGTGCTGGTGTGTGATTGCCTAAAGACCAAAAGGACAGCACATTTTCAAGAAATGGTTTATTATGAGTCTCAGCAGTTTGTGAGTCACTGTTTCCTGTTGGTTAGTTGTTGTCTCTGACACTGTAGTTTATTTTTGTAACGCAATTTTCCACTCAGATAAAAGGAACATACATTTATGTAAAAATACTTTGCTGAGAATCATGTGAAAGTTTCCAGTGATATTCAATGATAAAACAATCATTTGTTTCGTAGGTGGCTGCAGGTATGGCATATATTGAGAGGATGAACTACATCCACAGAGACCTGCGCTCTGCCAACATCTTGGTTGGAGACGGTCTGGTGTGTAAGATCGCTGACTTTGGTTTGGCCAGGCTCATTGAGGACAATGAATACACAGCAAGACAAGGTAGGCCACTTGAGTCAGGATGCACCAGCTCTGAAACATGAGTGGGGTGAAACAAAGGCAGAACAAGCTCTGCAGTTTAAAGAATTAACCCCAGTTTTTTGAAACACAAGTGAAGCAGTGAGGTACTGAGACATGATGAAAGAGTATGGTTGGAACATGGAACTAGAGTTTATGGTTGGAACATGGAACTAGAGTTAAGCTCTGCAGGCTAACCTGAGGCATAAGGGTAAGTCTGTGGTGGTGGCAGCAATTTGGCAACAGAAGTTACACACTGGAGCTTTAACTTGTGTTTGGGCTCTGAAATGTTTTTTGTAGTTTTCTCTTGGTCCCCTGCCACAGCATCTTCTAAAAACCTCTTTGTCAGAGGAAAATGTTGTCGGGCTGGGAGATAATTTATTCCATTTAGTCAATTCCAACACACACAAATATACCCACACGAAGTACAGTTAAGCAGGAATGTGTCCTGGTGACACCAGTGGAAAACAGAAGTACATGCAGTTGCACTGTGGTACAAAATCAACAGATTATCACATTTATACAAGGGCACTTTGAAGAGTAGAGCCTATGTTATAGAGCAGAGCCTATGTTATAGTAATAATAATCTACATTTTATGTATCTTACTGGAAGGAAGTGGCCTTAAGCACTTGAAACATTGAAATCCTGACTCTTTGTTGGCAGGCATGAACCACAAGAGGATGACTTCCAGATTCTCTTAGTCACTCTGTCAATATGTTGAGTCACTCATTTGTGAGTGTTTAAATGTGTACTTGTTTGGTCTGTGTCAAATGCAAATTGAGCTGGAGAGAGTGAGTAGAATCTCTTCTCATGTCTCTGTACTAATGAAATTGCAGATAAAGGAATAAATCCTGACAGAAAGCACTGACCTACTTACTCTGAGGTTGTTGTCTCATTTAATCTCTGCTGAAATCACAACAGTTACATAACACTAATGACAAGTGTCAACTACAAATCCCCTTTAGGTGCCAAGTTTCCCATAAAGTGGACCGCTCCTGAAGCTGCTCTCTATGGGAAATTCACCATCAAGTCGGATGTGTGGTCGTTTGGTATCCTGCTCACAGAGCTGGTGACCAAGGGCAGGGTGCCCTATCCAGGTGAGTGCTCAGCTCAGTGGATTATGTAATCTCTTCTCAATTCTAGTTCATTGCTTGTGCCTGGTTGATTCAGTGTGTGTGTGTGTGTGTGTGGAAGTGGTTGAGTCTTCTGGGACAATAGCAGTGCTTCTGCAAGCTAAAAAAAGAGCAGCATGTTGTATAATTCACAATACAAGGTGCAATATGTAGAGAATGGTTCGCAGCCACTTACATATTCAGATACAAACACTGTGCCAACACTGGATTTTTTTTTGTTTTAGCAAAGCTATAACCATTCAGTATAATTATCAATCAGGAACACATCCAGAAATATGGGAAACATGTATGCAGTTCAGAATAACCATTTTTCTCAAAATGTAAATAGTATTTATTGTCAAATGTGACCCTTAGTGTGACCCTTACTCTAACTATTAAACAATAGAACGACTCTGGCTCTCATAAAACTGGGGGGAGAACCATAATTAATGTAATTGTTAAACACCAATAAACCTATATGGTTAAAATGCAAATTATAAAAAAGATTTGAAGCTAACTAATTTAAAAGGCAATGACTATTGCTAGGTATAAGAATGATAAAAATCTGAAATATTGAAAATAAAAGGAGAAAGACAGAAGAGGTCAGTGTTTGTGAAAAAGGGTTAGGAATGAAAGGCACTTAGTTGATGTAAAACAAACGTGACGGTTTCTTGTAATTCTCTGCATTCCTCTATACAGGCATGAACAACCGCGAGGTACTGGAACAGGTGGAGCGAGGTTACCGGATGCCATGCCCGCAGGATTGCCCCACGTCCCTGCACGAGCTCATGGTGCAGTGCTGGAAGAAGGACCCCGAGGAGAGGCCAACCTTTGAGTACCTACAGGCCTTTTTGGAGGACTACTTCACTGCCACCGAACCCCAGTACCAGCCAGGGGATAACCTCTGAGCTCCAGTGCCCTCATCTCATGTCATTTCACTGGCTTTCCACCAGAGGGAACCAGACTCCACATCTCTCTCTCTCTCTCTCTCTCTCTCTCTCTCTCTCTCTCTCTCTCATCCTGCAACTCTAATGGTCTCTAAATCTCATTGACTGACTTCTTGACTCCCAATTTTCACACTTAGCATACACACACACACACACAAACAAGGGGACAGATGTCTGCTCAGTCAGCAAACGGACTCAAATCAAATCAGTGGCTGTGTTTGAGGTGAGAGATAATGACTGAAACGTTACAAATGACTGCCATGGATGAAGTTGTCTAACTTGTATGTAGTGTAAATATGAAATGCTTGTTTACTTATCTCTTGTTTGTTTCATTTTATATTACTTTTGATATTTTGGGAGTATGTGGATTTTGTTTTTTAACCCAAGGTTAAAGTTATTTCAGATTTACGGCTCATAGAGAAACACATAGGCTCGCAGTTGGTAACAAATCATGACACACTAATTGTAGGAATGCTAATAGTTAGACAGCACGGACAGAGATATCGCAGACATTTGTCTGGGAGTCCGCTGACCTTTTTTACGGGATGAATATGAAGAATACTGCTCTCCTCTTCTCAAGGAATTTAGATGTACTATTAACACCTGTTCTTGCCTTCTCATGTTTAGTAATATCTCTTATAATGTAAGGGAATGCCTTCATGCTTTCTACACACTAACTTAGAGCTTCATGGACTCTCCTATCCAAACTTGTATTGCATCTGCACTGACATTAAGTGCAATCATCACTTCAAAGCTTCAGTCTATTCTATTCTATTCTAAGTAACTTTTATTTTAGCTTAATCTATGGGAGGTTATTTCCTCCCCAGTTGCACCCATTGCTCGGCTGACTGCTTATTATACTGACGGAGCCTTTTTAAATGTGTGATTTCTTAATGTGTGGCAGCAGGCTGTAGAAGAATTCTGCATTGTCATCATTGTCAGATCAAAACAAACTGCCACATGCAAATGGAGAAAGAAGGATGTGCACCCGTATTTGTCTCTCCATAATAACATGTTGTTTATGAGACCAAAAATGTTTATTTTCTTCTTTAATGTTTTAAAGATTTCATAATTATGTGACTTATGTGACCAGAGAAATCTTCTAATTCTCTTCCTGCCTGAAAAGGACCATTCCAGAAGAAAACACCATTAATGTGTGTATTTATGTTGCTTCTTGTGAGTGGAAAAGTAAGCAAAATCTAGGTTTTGTATCACATATTTACCCTAATTCGGTAGAACACAAAATGACTTTTGGCCTTTGCATTATTTATTGTCTCTGTCTCTTCTTGTACACTTCTGCTTTTGAAATAAAAAATCTTGCCATCATCAGCCTGTGATATAGCAACAATCAACACAAGGTCTCATGACTGCTCATTTTCTACAAAGAACATTAAACACCACGGGGTATGTTGTTTTCTTCTTCCACTGTGGTGTCTTGTGAGAGTGAATGTGGTTGTTTTTGGGTTTTCCTTCAGTCTGAACTTGACACAAACAACATGGTGGAACTTTGAATAAATGATAATCATCTAGTATAATCTATATTTATAAGTTTTAACCGCATGCCCTACTTTCATATTTATGTTATGTCCTTAATTTTTAACAGACTGCCTGAACTCAAATTCTTCTGGCTGAGCAGCAGTGAAACTACATTCTTGACTCTGATTGGATGCAGCTGCAGCATTTGAAAAAATTTGCATATAGCAGGCTTTCACACACAAAAGCCTCTGCACTGACAGGTGTGCAAAGAATCCAGCAGAGAACAGGTAGGAGCCTATCTCTCTCTCTCTGTATTCATGTGGATCTTAAATGGCCTGTTTTGTCCTATAATATGCCATAACCATACTGCCATTTTGTAATTTATGGGAATGTAAAAATAAATACTCCCTCTACTTCTGATTTGTTTCCTGCAGGACTGCTGGGTGCGCTGAAATAACCAGGTTAAAATGGCAAAATCGGAAAAAGAAAGAGTGTTTTCCAGTACAGATGCATCTAAAACTTCCCGTCAGCTTTGGAGCACTGAAGTCACCACAAACCAGATATTGTATGCCAAACCACATAATGACAAAGTCACACCAAGCTGTTTCACAGATGCAGAGTATTTCTGCCAGAGGCAATACAGAGGTGGACAACTGAGAGGTTGGCCGGATGGTTGGCTGATGTACCACACACAACCAGAAGATAGAGGAGCAAATTTCTATCACCCATATCCTGCAAACACCAGGCAGAGAGACATGAGAGGAGAATGCAGCTGCTGGGACTGTGGACTAAACCGATGTGGAACAACAGAGGCAGCAAACAGAGACACATATGGGTAACTGAGTAGAAACTGTCTTATGTATATGTTAAAAAAAAACAATAGAGTATAATCTGGATTTGCCTCAAGAATAAAAATAGTTCATGTATTTTTGGCACTCAGAGGGGAAGATAAATACAATGCTCCTCATCAGAGTGATGAAGAGATCGAGCCTCCACTGCCACTGAGATCTGATGACGAATGGCAACAATACAGTCCCTTTCATTCTCACCACTACATGCTCAGTAACCATGGTAAGATACAATGCTTTTTTTCTTTTAGTTTTTACCTGTGTTTTTATTTTATTAACAATAATGTTTAAATTAGACATATAAAAACCCTCACTATAAAAACAGCAATGTAACAAGAACAAACAACTCTGCAGTGGATCTGACAGTTTAGACACTTTTGCCTGCAGGTGCCCTGTTGTCTCAAATTTGAAAGAGTCATTAAATAGCACAGAGAGCAGAAGAGACAACATAACGAAAGAAACAGTTTAAATGAAATAATAAAGTAAGTACATAATATCTGAGCAACAAACCTACTTTGAAAAAGTCGGTGAGCAGAAAACATTTTTTTTTCTTTTAAATGTATAAGGAAGGGTTACAAAATTCACTGAAAATTTAAAAATGCACAGCATGACTGCCATTATAAAAATATTTTTGGGGCTTATGTATTTAGTATAATGGTTATTGACAGAAATATTACTGTACTTGAGTTGACACAAAATGGCAAAGTAGTAATTTGCCTCACAGCTATTAGATATGAATAAAATTAGTTTGTATTTCATTTTATTTAATTAACTGCTATATCAGGCATTTTTCTTATAGATTATGTAGATAAGCCATTTTTCCTGCACAGACAACCAGCTATAGGCACATGTGCTGTCACACAAAAATATTTGAATTGTTTCTACAGGCCTACATACGGATGTCAGGTGTCACTCTGCAGGAACAGGGCATAACAGCCCTGGCCATGTCAACAGATACTGGCCTCAGCCACACCAGACAGTGAAGAGAGGAGCCTGCAATGATGTCCAAATGTGGTAAAGCCAAGAATGTGTTTTACAGGCCATTTCTCAAACTTCCCGCAAGATTAAATATCTTTAAAAAATGCAGGGAAACAGGGTTGCAGCAGCCTCTCATTTGAATATTACACAGATCTATCACGTCTACAGAATTCATCAGAACAGCTTTTACTTATTGTGTTGCTGCTTCAGCTTGCATGACAGCTGTATGAATGACAGGATGGCTCAGGCAAACGTCTCAGTGAACGTGCCGCAGTTCTCCCTCCCCCCTGTGGAAGGCATTACACGGTTCAGTGTGAGGAACCTGAGCTCAGAGGGAGCAGAGGCACCTGTCTCACATCCACCCGAGACGAGAAGAACTGTCGATCTGCCAGATGATTGCCGTGAGTCAATTTATTCCTCAACTTAAATTCCATCGAGTAAATCCTTTTATTAAAGGTACAGTGTATAAGATTTAGCGACATCTATTGGTGAGGTTTCATGTTCTCACCTCACTCTTTTACCTTTGAAGCATTCAAACGTTATAATTAAAACTTAAAAGGTGATTAGTTTGTCCATTAAAAACACAGTGGGCCAACATGGTGGCTGACAATAAAAACAACATTTCAGGTAATTAAATTAAGTCAAAAAATGGATTTTATGTGATAGTATAAACTTGCTAATCCTGTTCAGGGGCTCAGTGAAATAAGCCAAAAATACAGACAGAAATACCGACCTCAGGTGTCACTTCTGTTTTTGTATGTTTTTTTTTTTTAGTAGTAATAATATAAATGAAGTTATATTGTGTATTATTAATTGATAATAATAATCAATAAATTAATTGCCCCAACTAAAATAATAATAATTTCTGAGGTTTGATCCTACAGTCTTTTTCCTTTTTCAGGAAACATCTTTATTACTTATTCATCGGACGTGTGCTCAGAGATGGTGCCTTTCGTAGACTTTCTCACAAAGCAAGGTTTTCGTCCCACTGTAAGCTTCAAGCCTGGATTAATAAAAAATCTAGACTCATTTTAAGATTCAATAGTTCTCCTAAAGCCCTGACTTCAATTTCACAGATTGACATGTTTGAAAACTCTATTAGATGCATGGACACCGCCAAGTGGAAGGACAGTCACTTAAAAGATGTAAGTGAAAAATCCATTTTTAGCAGCACTGTTATTGCACTGTTTCTCTTTTGGTTTGTGGTATATTACAGTATTATGTCACTCTGTGTATATTTTTCTAACAGCCATCAAACTTAATAATCATTGCCATCAGTCCGAAGTATAAAGCGGACATCGAAGGACTGGAAGTTGACAGCCACGGTCTGCACACTAAATATATTCACTTCATGGTGAGACAGTATTTGCTCTTTATTTAAAGGGGATACATATAAGATATGCAAACTGATTTTAAAACAGGTACTGCCCCCCCTCAAAAAATAAAACATACAAAAATTGTAAATATTGTTACATTTACAGTATATCCCTTTTATACCACCCACAACATAAACATAAACATAAACCATTTGCAGGCTATAAATTAAATTTCAACAAGTTAATCAAACGGTATGTACTGTATTTCCATTTAACAGATTTCCTTAATCTCTGATGACATATCGTGGTCATTTTATCACGTAACACAATACATTTCTTAGATAAAGTCTAATTTCATCAGATGCAGAATGAATTCATCCATCAAGGCAGCATGAATTTCAGATTCATACCAGTTCTCTTTCTCAATGCCTCCCAGGTCAGAGAATCACACACTCACAAGTTTTGCCTGAATATTTAACTCTTCTTAAATGAATGAAAATACATGTATGTGCACCTTAACAGAAGCATGTCCCAAGCTGGCTTCAGAACACGCATGTGTACCGCTGGCCACACAACGCGGAGGATTTGTTACTGCGGCTACTGAGGGAGGAGAGATATGTTCCTCCTCCTGTGCCTATGGAGCCTCCCCTGATCATCAGGCCTGTGACACCTAGTGCTGCAACACTGTGATCATGTTTGTATCTTTGTTAGATGTGCAGTTTATAATCCTCCCAAGTTCCCAATTAAGTTTTTTTTTTTTTTTTCAAATGGTTCAATAAAGATTCTCTGTGTGTATTTACACAGTACATTAAAGCTGCAGTGTGTAACTTTTAAGTATTAACAAATGTCCATTAAGTTCACATGATGATGATTATTATGAGGACTGAACAGCTTAAGAGGATTTGAAGATTAAAACCTTTTAACTGAGACATGCTCAGGTAACTGTATTATAAAGTAGCTGGTGAGTCTAACTCATAATTTTGGAAACATGCTTATTTTTAAGCTGCAACATGAAGCCAAATGTAAGAACATGCGGAGGAACATCTGGATAACAACAAACAAAAAACGGGAAGGAAAGGCCATAAATGTTGTAATCCAAATGTGAAGAATTTTTATGATTGTTGTTTTCCATTCCCTGTTTCTGGCTTTGCTCCAGTTTAGTGAGCAGTACAGTGCATCGCCAGTAGAGGTGCCCAATTCAGCCACCTGATCCCACACACACACACACACACACACCCCTCCAACCACCAAAAAAGGCCTGCCTGAGTGGCTGGTGTGTGCTGAGCTCAACCTAAGAATAACCTTCTTTCTGGGGGATAACGTTACCTCTTAGCCTCCCAATCTTCTGCTCTGACCTATACCCATGTGAGGGACCAATAACACAGGGGGGGGATTTTCTGTTTTATTCACCCAGCCCTGTGCTTAGCTTGGCTCTTTCCTCCCCTGCATCGCTTTTCTTTGCCCCGCCATCCCCAGAACCCCGTCTGCAATGCTGCCTCGCTGGCAGCTCCAAATTCCCCAACACCTCTAAACTTCCAATTTACATGTTTCCATTTCCTTTTTTCATTGGAGAAGTTTAACCTGTGGATTACATGGATCAGGAAACAAGACTGTGATCATTACTCGGAAATGGAGTAATTTATTGCATTTTCTTTTTAAACTGACCAGTGGACACTGATTGGATTTATACTGAAGCTTTGATTTTTCAGTCAGTTCTACATGAGGAGGCTTTGCCCCCAGGTCAAAGGATTGTACATGAAATAGGTCACCATGGCTGAAGGTAGGACTGTTGTATCTCTACTTCCTCCAAAATTGCCAACATTTAACTGCTATAGAAAAGAAAGCCTTCGTAATATACTGTATGTTCAGCTGGTAATGAAAAAAATGGAAAAGTTATGATAGGGTGTGTCCTTATGTGTTGAAAGTTGGTTGCTATAAATAAAGGATATCATGTAGCCAAAGTATTAACATTGCTGTCTTGTGACAGCCATGACTGTGCTGGGATTGACCTCAGGGATTCTGGCTGTGGTTAGAGTGCTACTCTTTTTTTTTTACAAAAATTAAATCTAAACGTGTATACAAGTCAAAGCACTACCAATTTTAGTTAGTTCTAGTTAATATCAGTGCAACAAATGAAAAAGATCCCAAACACACTGTCCAAACACGACTGGCAGAATCTCTATGTTTGTTGGTTTGAGTTCTATGCACCTGTCCCTGAAGATGTGCAAATCCTCCCGTTGACCGTTAACATCGTTAATATTGTGCTAATGTGAGCTGGACAAGATTTCTGTAGTTTTGTCCAGTGATTCCCAGGGTTTCTAAAAATGAGCCATAAATCTTACAAGGGGGTTGTAAAAAGATAAAAAGATAAAAAGGTCTGGTTTGCAAATCTGTTTCTAGCTTTGTGAATGTATGAATTTATTTGACATATATTGACATGAAACTATTATTTAAATTAGAAGGGGAGTTTAAGCACAATGACAGAAGCTAATGTCTGGTTTCATTTATTGCAATAATAATAATTTTAAAAAATTTCAATTTGTAATAAAATTTCAGGCTTTAACTAATCATTGTCTATGTGAAAGTAAACATTTTTCCTGCATACATTCTTAATATTCATGATATTTGCCCTGTAAATTGTTTGTTTTGAGTGTAAAGGATGTCTTTTTAAGCCTTAATATACGAGGAAGTGACTTACAAGTATGGCATGCTTGGAGTTCAGTCGCAAGGTGTCTCTAACACCCTGACACCAGGTCCAAGTTGGAAAGTCACACTCTATTAGTTAATGATGGCAAGGCTTTTATTAAATGTCATTACAGTCACATTACATTGCTGAGTGGGTGAGAGTAATATGCAAATAAGTTTGTACAGTCTATGGAATCAAAGTGGAACAGCTGATTAACGCAAACACATACGGCCCATAAAGAAAGCTATTTTTTTAGAAGATGCTGCAGCTTATTATAAAAATAAAGATAGAAAAATATATTAGGACTTTCGCCGTTTTAATGGTACACATCACTCATTACTTACTAATCCATTTTAAATGGAAAATAATGATAGATAATTATTGTTTGGCATATATTTAGCAGTGCTGCAATTATAAATGCTGATTCTGATGTAGTCACAAAAATGTGCACTCACTCACTCTCATCCATCTTCTACTGCTTTATCCTCCACTTGAGGATGGTGCCTATACCTCCAGCTGACATGGGGTGAGAAGCGGGGTACACCCTGGACAGGTCGCCAGTCCATCACAGGGCCACACAGAGACAGACAACCATTCACTCTCACATTCACACCTACGGGCAATTTAAAGTGTCCAATTTGCCATATTTTTTGACTGTGGGAGGAAGCCGGAGAACCCGGAGAGAACCCATATGCACACAGGGAGAACATGCAGACTCCATGGAGAAGGACCAGGTCTAGTGTGCTAACCACTACACCAACTGTGGGGCCCCAGTAATGTGCAATTTATGAATTATTTGTCTTGCTCTGGTGTTTTCAAAATATGGTGAACCAGTCCAATACTTGTGTTGACTGTCTAGTCTAAGTTCCTGTGTTTTCGTTTTGGGGGTTTTAAAAAGTGTTGGTGTGTTTTGTTTGTCTTTGTTTATACAGGAAGTAAATCTGCCTCAGCCACTGGGCCGAGTGGAGCAGGGGCTCAACAGACGAGCTCTCTCAAGTCCAAAGGTCTGGGCCTCCTCAGAAAGCTGAAAGTGTCTGTGGAGTTGTTGATTGCACTGGCAGCACTGCTGTCCTGGGTGGTTATGGGAGTGGTGATGTTTGACTTTGTGGAGTACAAGGCAGTTCCAGGTAAATCACATGACAAATCACTTTTGTTCCACATTTCTTCAGTTGTTGTCCTCAGAAGCACAGAATGGTCAGTGTGTGTTCGTTTTCTCAGATATTCAGCAGATCATTACTGACCCACTGCAAGCTGTAAACGACGCTGTTGATGAAGCATCCAGTCTGCTCAATAAGTTTCAAGGTACAGAAGAGGAAAAGCATGCGTGTCACATCCTTTATATGTTTAACAGCATGGGTAGTAACACATAACTCTCTTTTTGGGGCCTCCAGAATGTGCACCTGATTTAAGTGACCCCAGGTCTACTGCCATTTACGTAGCAGAGGAAATATCGGAAGCAAAAGATGGATTTGTTCGATATTTTTCAGACGAGGAGGGTATGTTGACTCACTTGTAGACACTTTCATGACAAGAACTTTTCAGGATCAATGTGATATAAACGTTTCCAATAATCTTCCTCCAAACCACAGGAAACTTCTTCCTCAGCTACATTGACCCCGTCGTTATTGGCAGAAAAGCTTTCCACTCAACTAATGACTTCATGTGTGGACTGATGGGCTCATTCAGAGACACATTGTGTTCTATTGTAGACACTTTACTGGATACTGTACAGAATATAAATAAAGGTAAGTAGTTTTTATTTTAATAGTTTAAACCCAAAGCTGGCCTTCCCTGATTCACACATAAGTAAATAACATAAAGTGTGAAATAATTACAGAGCATGTCTTCATCAAGACTTATTAACCTTTAAGTAAATCTTAAATTTCACTTAGCTTTTATCTGGAGCTCTAGTAAGTTAATAAATAATTTATAAAATTACTAAACCAGTTTTTGCTTTTCCTAGGAAAAATTGACCTTAGCTACATAGACCCTGTGGCCACAGGCAGAGGTGTCTTCACTGTTACTAATGAATTTATCTGTGGAGTAGAGGACTACATCCAGAATGTGCTCTGTGCCATTCTGGACACTATTCTGGATGTAGTGAAAGGTATTCACCTCTCTTTGTTTAACACCAGTCTAATCAGATACAACTAACTTCTTAAATTAACACAGTTTTGCACATACAGTATTTATTTGTTTTCATTTGTTTTCCCTAGGAACCACTGACATCAGTTTCATGGACCCTGTGTTAATTGGCAGAAATTTCTTCAGTGCCACCAATGACACTGTGAGTGGAGCAGTGGGCTACATCCAGCAAAAACTATGTGCCATTGTGGACACTTCACTGGATATAGTAAAAGGTCGCTGCAACTATGGATAAAAAAGATTCATTACAAACTTAAAGGCTTTTCTCTTTTGTGGTATATAGTCTTTTCTGTTTGTTTCAACAAAGCAAACAAACTCACTGTAACTGTGTTGTTCTTCTAAGGAACCACTGACCTGAGCTACATTGACCCTGTGGTCATCGGCAGAAATGCCTTTAGTGTCGTAAATGACTTTGTGAGTGGAGCAGCTGGATACATCCAGGAAGTGCTTTCTGCGGTCTTGGATGTGATATTGGACACATTAAAAGGTGATATCTGCAATCAAATCTTTTAGGTTTTATGCCTTATCAGTGTCCCATTAGTCTACTTACATACTGAATCGCCAGCCTGACTGTTTTGACCTCTCTATTGATCAGATATCCAGCATGCTGTGGGATTCAGTCCCATATCGGTTCTGAAGAGAACAGCAGAAATCACCACAGAACAGATAAACATGCTCGTCAGCTACGTCTCTTCATCAATGCCCAGCGGTCAAGGTCTGCTTTAACAAGTGGTAACATATAATTAACACATGAATGCATCTTGGGCTGGATACTGATTCAAAATATTTGATACTGTATCAATATTTGGGGTTCAGTACCAATTCTTGAAAGATGTTTTTTCAATACCAATTTATAAAAACAATATTACACATTACTCTGAAATTTTGTATTTTTAGCTAGTTCTACTTACTTACTTTCACAATTATTCCATGTACAAAATTCATTCATTCATTAAACAAGCATTAGCTTTTCAAAACACAGCACACACAACACCCACACACCTCATGACACCCAGTTAGGAACACTGTTGGAACGCTGCATATTTATTGGCATGGTAATGATGAGCTTTATTCCTTAGGTATCGAAAACTGATATCAAATGACAACACAATTTTCAACATTTGATACCACAAAAGTATTCAAGTCTGATAACGAGACTACATGCTCATTTTTCAGGGATCATGCCAGAATTGTCCATTGACCCCATGAAAGTTGTCGACGATGCTGTGTTGGAGTTCACAGACAAGAAAGATTTGTTCCTGGCTTACATGACAACCATGCTTGTTGGTGATCAAGGTATATTTTGCTTTCGCTTCATACAAAAACAATTACTAGTTCTAATATACTACATCAAAAATACTTATGTAAATAGGGACAGATAATACAAAGCTAATTTTAGAATTTACTAACACCCACATGCATGTTGTCCTCTCCTGTTTTAGGTGAACCTGTTGCCACACCAGTGGTGAATGTAGTGACTGAAGAAGGTTTTACTTTTTATTACACCCTTAAAAAACTCATTATATTAGCATGTTACTGTCATTCATTATTCCCATTAATACTCACTCAGTATCAGCACTTGTGTAACATGTCTCTCTTCGTTTAGGTGAAACAGTAGCTTCTCCAGCGGATATAACTTTGTTGAGAAAAAAAGGTGAGTACTTAAATTGTTTAAGTACAATGTGTTACATTTTGAAATCATTACTTTAAAATCACAGCTAATTATTTGTGAAATGTAGGTGAATTTCTGCCACCTCTGGAAAAAGGTATGTATATTGGTGAGACACACTTTACATGGTATATTTGGACAGGTGCCGTGTTGCCAGCAAATAGTTTGCATAGATTTGTTTTTTCATTTGTGTGACTTTTATGCATGATATTTGATTTTCTTACCTTTTTACATGACCCAGTTTAAAGTCTGTCATGTTCAGTGTAATACAGCAACTTCATTTAAACCTTATTTATTATGGCATGAATAAACACATGTTATAATCACTGTACATCTTTACTGTAATAAATGCCCATGTGCAACCAGGTTTTTATGGAATCAGTGACTGCATCACTCTCTCTCTCTGTTTGTGATACTTAATGTTACTTGTCAACTGTACTGTTTGGTGGATGTGGCAATTCATGCAGCTCATCATGTTTTTGTGTCCTTTCCTTTAAAAAAAAGCTGCGCTAATGTGTAAAAATGCACATTGTACATTTGCCTTTAATATACACTATGTCGAGTTGCAGAGTTGCATTTCTCTGTTGAGCTTTCCTGTATTTTCCAAGCATCTTCTGTGACTGAATGATTGGCATCTGTTTTTCAACATCTGTGATTAAGCTGTTGTTTGTACTGAATGATGTGTGGATTTTGTGTGGAATATTTAATTTAAATGTTTAAATGTCTTTACAATTTTCTCATTGTAAAGAAATCCACTGAAAAGACTTGAACTAACAATGAATCTGCCTAAGCCTGATCACAATGACAAACATTGTTACTGTATTTTATTTTCAGTGAGCTCTATTGACATTAACTCTTTGAGATACAAATAAAAGTTAAACATAAAATTGATACTGAAATAGCCACTAAATTAGGTATTTTCAAAACAAGAATTTATACAGCTTTATTTAAGATTTTGACAAACTAAGCAAGTCATTTTTGGTTTTGGTGTTTTCATGGGATTTGTTGATTGTATGAAAAATACAATACCTTTTAAAATAATTTTAACACTACAAAGCAGAAATCACTAACTGCAGCATGTGTTACACTATTTAATGTTATGAGTTGTCACTGTCATTGTTGCCATTTCACCTCATTAAAATCATTAAAATCTCTGAACTTTTCAAATCAGTTTGGATCAGAATCCATGTAAAATGCCAACATATATAATTTTCAGAGAAGAGCTATGAAAAGAGTTGATAATACAGTTGCAGAAATGATGCACGCTGCCGAAGAGGAAGCTGCTCCTGGTGCAGAGTTAAATGAAGTCTCAAAGACTGATGAGGAGGAGGAGGCTGAAGTTACTGCAGAAGCTGTCACTGAAACAGACGTACAAGAGAAAGAGGAGGAGGATGGTATTCACACATTTTATCTTTCTTGTCACATTCATCAGTCCAATAACAGGCACAGCAACTAAATCTGTCACTGTCATATTATTAGCAAAACATGTCCACCTTGAAGAGCATGATGATGACAGTGCGGAGGAGAAAATAGAGGCGGGTGAAGAGGAGAAGGAAGCACAGGAGGAGAAAGAAGAGGAGACAGAATTAAAAGCAGAGGGGAATGTAGTAGAAATACAAGAGGGAGACATTAAAACAGAGATCATTGACACACAAGAGGAGAAGCGGAAGGAACCAGACGCAGATGATGACGATCATGAGGAGGAGGAGGAGGACCAGGCCAAAAATGAAGTTTTGGGTGAAGAAAAAGAAGATGAGGCCGAAACTGATGATTTGGAAGAGGAGGAGGAGACCAAAACTGATGAATTACAAGAAGAGGACAAAATGGAAGTTCTGGAGGAGGAGAAGGAGGAGGCCAAAACTGACATTTTGGAAGAAGAAGTAGTAGAGGAGGAGGTAGTGGCTGTCGTGGTGGAGGCCAAAATTGAAATTTTGGAAGAAAATGAGGAGGAGGAGAACGAGGAGGCCAAAACTGACATTTTGGAAGAAGAAGTAGTAGAGGAGGAGGTAGTGGCTGTCGTGGTGGAGGCCAAAATTGAAATTTTGGAAAAAGATGAGGAGGAGAAGGTCCAGACTGAAGTTTTGGAAGAAGAAGAGGAGGAGGAGGAGGCCAAAACTGACATTTTGGAAGAAGATGAGGTGGAGAAGGCTCAAACTGAAGTTTTGGAAGAAAAAGATGAGGAGGAGAAGGAGGAGGCCAAAACTGACATTTTGGAAGAAGAAGAAGAAGCAGAGGAGGAGGTAGTGGCTGTGGTGGTGGAGGCCAAAATTGAAATTTTGAAAGAAAATGAAGAGGAGGAGGAGGAGGAGGAGGCCAAAACTGAAGTTTTGGAAGAAGAAGAGGAGGAGGAGGAAGAGGAGGAGGCCAAAACTGAAGTTTTGGAAGAAGAAGAGGAGGAGGAGGAGGAGGAGGAGGAGGAGGAGGCCAAACCTAAAGTTTTGGAAGAAGAAGAGGAGGTGGAGGAGGAGAAGGCCCAAACTAAAGCTTTGGAAAAAGAAGAAGAGCAGGAGGAGGAGGAGGAGGAGGCTAAAACTGAAGTTTTGGAAGAAGAAGAAGATGAGGAGGAAGCCAAAATGGACGTTTTGGAGAAAAAGAGGGATGCTAAAACTAAAGTTTTGGGGTGGGAAGGGGAGGAGCAGGAGGTTAAAACTGAAGTTTTGGAAAAAGAAGATGAAGAGGAGGAGAAGGGGGCAAAAACTGAAGTTTTGGAAGAAGAAGAAGATGAGGAGGATGATGATAAAAAGGAGGATGACACCAAAACTGAAGATTTAGATGAGGAGACCAAATCCAAATATATGGAAGAAGAGGAGGCCAAAACTGACATTTTGGAGACAAAAACAGAAGAGACTGGGAAGAAGGAGATTGAAAATGACTTAAGAGGTGAAGAAACCATTGAAGCAACGGAAACCAATGTCAAAGATCAAGTTAAAAAAGAACTAAAAAAAGATGATGAAGCTACAAAGGAGGAAGGAGAACAACATGACAAAATAGAAGCTGGGATTGAAGATGGTGATGAAGATGAGGACAAAGCACCATCAGTCCAAAAAACTTCTGAACTTTTACCGGCTGAAATGCTCTATGCCAATGCTATATCTGATGATGAAGATGAAGAAGACATGTCAATGTTTCTACCTGATTATTATCATGACGGATACTCTGACATTGTCACTGATCATGATGAAAACGACAGCAACAGTGAGAGCAGGAAAACTGATCCCAAACAGAGGAAGACATTTCATATTCCCTCTGAGACGACAAGAGGAGTTAGGCCCAGATCTGCTCACAAAGAAGAAGAAGAAGAAGACACCCACAAACATGACAAAGGTACAAAACTCGTGACATTATCATCATCATTCTTGTTTCATCACTTTTTCATTATCAGGTCATGAAAATGTTTCTGAGTGTCGAATGCTTTGGTAATGATAAATCAAAACAAAGATTTGGAATGATGTTGCAACATGGTGTCTTTTAACATCGATGAGGATGTAACAGATGCTGTAGTTGTTCAGTGACATATGAAACATGTTTCATATTCTCAATTCAGTGCTTTTTTTACTTGACATTGTGGTTGATTTTTGACTTTAAAAGCATAGTTCAGGTTTTTAAGGTTGTGGTTGATGAGTTATGGACATATTATAAATAGTGACTTTGATGAGTGCACACTCATGGCTGCCACCAGTGATAGAATGCATTTTTAATCCACAACTGCCTCACCAGTAGGTTTAATATGTTGTCTTTGGACTTCAGTATATGAATGTGAATATATGAATATATGAATATATGAAATCCTTCTTTCAGATTTTCTCTAACTTACCAAATGAGCCAGCTCCTGTGTGCAATTATTGACTTTGGGTCAGGAGCCTGTGCACTTTCCAAAGTTCAGGTCACCCCAACCTGGCCGCCCATTCAGTGTCCCCCCCCCCCCACCAAAAAAAAAAAAAAAATCGTAATAAGTATTGACATAATAATATGTCAGTACCTTACAACCACACTTCAAATAACTAGAATTATCTCTTTAATAACTCATCTGATAATGTGAAGAATTTTGCAAAAACATTGGTGTGTTTCTTTAAAAGAGAAGCTGTTGATTGAACTGGTGATGAAATAAAGTTGGCTCCAGCAAGGTCAAGTATGTTTTATTTAGATCAGAAGTTCATTTTTAAATTAGGTGTTAAATCCCTGAGTGGAAAGAGGATCTGCAGACTAAGACAGACCACAAAACCAGTGGGTTATAGTGGCTTCATCACTTTCAGATTTTGATGACGCGTGCAGATCTATTTTGCCAAGTGCTACTTAAGTGATCCTCCCTGTCACTGTTCTTTTAAAAGACAGGCTATTGGTAGTAGTCTGGAACAGATGTAAATGAGGCTAAAAAGTGGAAGAAACTTGGATGAAATGAAAATCATTCATTAGTAGCTACAGTACATACTGTATATATGCAGTCTAGCTGTACAAATGTTATCATTTGTACAACTAGACTTTTGGTTTGTTATTGTCTATAACTTGTGCTGTGCTTTTTAGTGCTGTAGTGCTTTTAGTGCTTATGCATGCATGACCAGTAGTCATGAAGATTATTTTCTAGGTCTGATATTGGTCATTATTATAATTATTGCCTTTGTTATATACAGTACTTTACATTTTTAACCATCTGTATTGTATACTTCCCAAGAAGTTCCCAAAGAGGCAATGGAAAGACATGAAATAAAAGATGTCAAAGACACCATAATTAAAGGTAAGGTAATTAATTAATTTTATTTTTATTGTTGGTATTAAATTGTAAATAACAAGCTCTATGTGCACAGACACCTGGTAGATGTGCTTGATGAAAAATGAAAAAAAGAAAAAAGATGTAAAAAAGAGAAACAGAAACAAAACTAAAAAAAAGGAAAACATGAAAGTTTCATTATTAGAAAGCTTGCCAATTGTGTATAAAACATTTATTTACCTGTATGTTTGTCACAAAACATCACAGTACATGATAACTGATGGAAATGATTACTTTTAGATAAAGATGAAATGGAAAAGTTCCCTAAGGAAGAGATAAAATTCAAGAAACCACCAAAAGAGGAGGAGGAGGAGGAGGAAGTTAAGAAACCATCCAAAGAAAAAGTGAAGAAACTCCTCAAAGAGAAAGAAAAGAAACCTTCCAAAGAAAAGACGGAAGTCAAGAAACTTCTCAAAGAGAAAGAAGACATAAAATCTCCCAAAAAAGAGAAATATGTCAAGAAACCATTTAAAAAAGAGAAAGAAATCAAAGAACCTCCAAAAGAAGAAAAAGAAGTGAAAAAGCCCTTAAAGGTGAAAGGAAAAATCAAGAAACTACTCAAAGAAAGGAGAGACGTCAAAGAGCCCTCAAAAGAAAAAAAGGAAGAGGTCAAAAAACAACTTAAAGAAAAGATGGACATACAAATACCTTCCAAAGAAAAGAAGGAAGTTAAGAGACTACCTAAAAGAAAGAAAGAAATCAAGGTACCAACTAAGAAAGAGGAAGAAGAAAAGAAACCACTTAAAGAAGATACAAAAATAAAGTTAGCTCTCAAAGAAGAGAGTAAAGCAAAGAAAACACCAAAAGAAGAATGGGAAGTCAAGAAAAGAAAGGAAGATAAGAAAGAAGTCAAGAAACCGCTTAAAGATGAAGAACTCAAACTCAAGAAAGAATTGAAGAAACTTCCTAAAGAGGGGAAAGGGGTGGATGAGAAAGAAATAAAGAGGCCATCCAAAGAGGAGGTGGAGGAGCCTCCAAAAGTAGAAAAAGAGGTGAAGAAGCATTTCAAAGAGGATGAAAAGATACCACCCACAGAAGAAAAAGAAGTCAAGAAACCATCTAAAGAGAAAAGGGCGAAGCCTACTGAAGAAAAGACAGAAGTCAAGAAACCATCTAAAGAGGAGAAAGAGGTGAAGCCCACAAAGAAAGAAGTCAAGAAACCATCTAAAGTAGAGAAAGAGGTGAAGACTCCAAAAGCAGAAAAACAAGTGAAGAAGCCCTCAAGGGAGGAGAAAGAGTTTAAGATACCACTCAAAACAGATTTACTGTCTAAAGAGAAAGAGGTAGGGAAGCCCCCAAAAGAGGAAAAAGAGGTTAAAATACCACACAAAGAAGTCATGAAACCATCTAAAGAGAAAAAGGTAGAGAAGCCTCCAAAAGAAGAAAAGGAGATTAAAATACCTCACAAAGAGGAAAAAGAAGTTAAGGAACCATCTAAAGAGAAAATGATAGAGAAGCCTCCAAAAGAAGAAAAAGAAGTTAAAATACAACACAAAAAAGAGAAAGAAGTCAAGAAAGATGGGGAAAAGCTTAAGATACTACTCAAAGAAGATAGAGAAGTCAAAAAACCATCTAAAGAGGAGAAAGAAGTTAAGAAACCATCTAAAGAAAAGAAAGAGGTACACAAACCATCTAAAGAGAAAGAGGTTAGGCCTACCAAAGAAGAGAAAGAAGTTAAGAAGCCATATAAAGAAGAGAAAGAGGTGAAGCCTACCAAAGAAAAGAAAGAGGTTAAGAAACCATCTAAAGAAGAGAAAGAGGTGAAGCCTACCAAAGAAGAGAAAGAGTTTAAGAAACCATCTAAAGAAGAGAAAGAGGTGAAGCCTACAAAAGAAGAGAAAGAGGTGAAGCCTACCAAAGAAGAGAAAGAGGTGAAGCCTACAAAAGAAGAGAAAGAGTTTAAGAAACCATCTAAAGAAGAGAAAGAGGTTAAGAAACCATCTAAAGAAGAGAAAGAGGTGAAGCCTACAAAAGAAGAGAAAGAGGTGAAGCCTACCAAAGAAGAGAAAGAGGTGAAGCCTACCAAAGAAGAGAAAAAAGTTAAGAAACCATCTAAAGAAGAGAAAGATGTGAAGCCTACCAAAGAAGAGAAAGAGTTTAAGAAACCATCTAAAGAAGAGAAAGCGGTGAAGCCTACCAAAGAAGAGAAAGAGTTTAAGAAACCATCTAAAGAAGAGAAAGAGGTGAAGCCTACAAAAGAAGAGAAAGAGGTGAAGTCTACAAAAGAAGAGAAAGAAGTTAAGAAACCATCTAAAAAAGAGAAAGAGGTGAAGCCTACCAAAGAAGATAAAGAGTTTAAGAAACCATCTAAAGAAGAGAAAGAGGTTAAGAAGCCATCTAAAGAAGAGAAAGAGGTGAAGCCTACAAAAGAAGAGAAAGAGGTGAAGCCTACAAAAGAAGAGAAAGAAGTTAAGAAACCATCTAAAGAAGAGAAAGAAGTGAAGCCTATAAAAGAAGAGAAAGAGGTTAAGAAACCATCTAAAGAAGAGAAAGAGGTGAAGCCTACAAAAGAAGAGAAAGAGGTGAAGCCTACCAAAGAAGAGAAAGAGGTGAAGCCTACCAAAAAAGAGAAAGAGTTTAAGAAACCATCTAAAGAAGAGAAAGAGGTGAAGCCTACAAAAGAAGATAAAAAGGTTAAGAAACCATCTAAAGAAGAGAAAGAGGTGAAGCCTACCAAAGAAGAGAAAGAGGTTAAGAAACCATCTAAAGAAGAGAAAGAAGTGAAGCCTATAAAAGAAGAGAAAGAGGTTAAGAAACCATCTAAAGAAGAGAAAGAGGTGAAGCCTACCAAAGAAGAGAAAGAGGTGAAGTCTACCAAAGAAGAGAAAGAAGTTAAGAAACCATCTAAAGAAGAGAAAGAAGTGAAGCCTATAAAAGAAGAGAAAGAGGTTAAGAAACCATCTAAAGAAGAGAAAGAGGTGAAGCCTACCAAAGAAGAGAAAGAGGTGAAGTCTACCAAAGAAGAGAAAGAAGTTAAGAAACCATCTAAAGAAGAGAAAGTGGTGAAGCCTACCAAAGAAGAGAAAGAGGTGAAGCCTACCAAAGAAGAGAAAGAGTTTAAGAAACCATCTAAAGAAGAGAAAGAGGTGAAGCCTACAAAAGAAGAGAAAGAGTTTAAGAAACCATCTAAAGAAGAGAAAGAGGTTAAGAAACCATCTAAAGATGAAAAAGAGCTTAAGATACAAACTACAGAAGAGAAACAAAACAAGAAACCATCGAAAGATGAAGAACATGTCAAGAAACCATTCAAAGAAAAGGAAGAAGACAGAAAACCAACTAAAAAAGAAATAAAAGTCAAGAAAGCAACTAAAGAGAAAGCCAAAAGTGATCAAGAAGTTAAGAAAACCGCTAAAGAAGAGAAAAGGGTGAGGAGACCTCCCATAGAAGACAAGGAGGTGATGCCTTCTAAAGAGAGGAGAGAAGAGAAAAAACATTTTAAGGAGAAGGAAGACATTAAGCCAGTGAAGGAGGTGAAAGAAATTCAGGATCTTTCAAAAGAGAGAGAGAGAAAAGAGGTTAAGCCTTACAAGGTTAAGAAAGAAAAGACAGTATCTTCATTGGACAAAAAAGTGGAGAAGCATTTAAAAGAAGATGTAGAAGACAAAAAACCCTCTAAAAAAGAGACCTACCCATTACCTGTGGTTATGGATAAAGAATTAAAATTAAAGAAGCCCCCCAAGGAAGAGACAGAAGAGGAAAAACCTCACAAACTGCCTATGAAGGAAAAACCTCCCAAAAAAGAGAAAGAATTACCAAAAGAAGAAAAACAACCAACAAAGCCAAAAGAGGTCAAGGAGGAAAAACAAGAGACACCAGAGGAACCTCCTAAAGAAGGAAAGGATCTGACAAAACTGTCAAGAGAAAAAGCAAAAGAACCAAAGAAGCCAAAACCAAGCCAAGCCAAAGAAATAAAACAAAAGAAAGTGGAAAAGGAACCAAAGAAGATCTCTAAGGAAGAGATAGAACCAACCACAAAGCCTTTTCAAGAACAGAAAGAAATCAAGAAACTTCCTAGAGAAGCCAAAGAACCTGTCAAGAAGAGAGACACAAAGACAGGTATACTTATTCAATATTTGGAAAAGTTTTTATGGATTGACACAAAAGGATCCACTGACTGCACCTTCTTAATCACTTATTACTGTCAATGTTCTACTCTGTTGTCTATTGTTAATGTTGTTCGTTTTGAAGATGTTTGGTGAGCAAGCTACCAGCATTGTGCCTAATTTGGGTTCTTTAACAATAATATAGTTGCATTCTCATTTACATAAAGTCAATCATATAATTAAAAAATTATAATTAAATAAAGGGTGTCTCATAAAATTGTTGCTGTAGACTAACATAAACTGCCCATTTGCCTGCTGTCCCCATTGTAAGGCCCTCATTTAAAGACATCCACCAGCTGTCAGGGTATTTTAGTAAAAACCAAAATATAAACTTCATGACAACACTATCAGTGAGTCAGTAGGACCAATTCTGCCTGGTAAAGAATTAATGTTACACTTTAAAATAAACTTTGCCCTTTTTTCTATTTCAGATACCAAACCTAAAAAGGCTGTAAGAATTGAAGTAGTCAAGAAGAAGGTCACGTCTGTCCTTAAGAGGGAACATCTTAATGTTACAAAAGCAGGTGAGACAACGTGTTATTACCTCCGGTCATATTTCACAGGTATGTTTATTAAGAGGTATGTTGAATTTTGCAGTGACACATCTGACACCCAGTTGTGTACATGCCTAGCTTTAGAGAAAGACCTCAACCAAAATTAAACCCATTACTTCATGACCTCTTAAATTAAGCAGTGCTCATGCTTTGGTTATTTTTAAAGCGCTTAAAATTATAATCAGTGACAAAGAAGAGATGGAGGGTTAGGTTGTTTTTTTTTTAGTGATGCTTGACTGGGCTGTTAACAGAGAGTAAGACTGCTGTAAAGGTGTGGTTTGGATTCATATTAAATTTAAGACATTATCTAAATGTTTTAAAATCATGGTAGAATCATTTGGATAAACTGAATTCAACAACATGCATAAACCTTTGTGCTCTTCAGCTGAAGAACCTAAGAAGGCTGTCGGGGTACTGAGAGCTGCTAGAAGACAGATCGTTCCTATCCTGAAAAGGGAACGTATGAATGTGACAAAAGCAGGTGAGAAAAAGGACACTTTAGTCAGAAACCACACTGTGCATTGAAGTACATTGTGTTGGATGATAGAGGAAATGAATTATTCTGACTTCATAAAATCCCCACAAAAGATTGAATTTATGATGAGCAGTTTCCACAAACTCGGCCAAAAGGCTGGTTTATCGTCTCAGGAAATATAAGAATTAATGAAATGGCTCAAAACATTGAACTTCACACTTTTTCAATTTGCTGTATGTGACAGAATAACTTATAGCTGTTAGTTATATCGGCAAAATCATTCATTATTTCAGTGTTTACAATGATATACATGTTTCTGAATTAAAATATTAATTCAGAAACATGTATTATTTGTTGTTGTATAAGTGAACAAATGCAACATTAGTCTATCAATCAATGGTTTGGAAAGTGGAAAGCATTTTTTTTTTACTGTTACATGCTGCTAATGTGTTCAGTTGCTGTAACTGATTTTATTTTCCCCACTAAAGTTCCCGAGGTTCCCAAAGTGAAAGTCAAACCAGTATTTGCAAAAAAAGGTACAGGAATAATTGTTGTCCTGTGAATTCTGTTTAGAAAACTCATTCTCAAGTTCATTAAGCAATTTATAAAATACTGGATATTGTATTAGTAATTTTTTGTAGTCAAATGTAATGCTGAATCTTTAAGTAATTTTTGTTTGGATAACACACGTTTTGAATAATTATGTGCCATTCATTTGAATGTCACATGATTATAAATGATTATCCTGAACTTAAAGTTATTTTATTTCATTTTTTTTCCAGTGGCAGTTTCTAAGAAGATCGAGGAGGAACCAAAACAAAAACTCAAGCCTGTAAAACCAGGTAATGCAGAAATTCACATACCGGTATACTGCAGTCAAATATGTTTCTTTAAATTGTATATTTAAGAATGTACTGTACCTTAAAACACAGATAATCCTTACTTCAACATCTCATGTTAAAATCCAATACAATCACACCCTGTAAATAGCAATTTGTTGAAGCAATGTTCACAGTTGATGATATATTATTGCACAGGAGCCTGGTCATGTGTAAACATTATTAATACATGTGCTTTCACAAATATTTACAGATATTGATGTATTGAAGGAAAATCAAAAACCAACCCCTGCAAAAAAAGGTAGGATTAAAAAGGTTTGACTTAGTGGTGTGCATTATTACCCTGGAGTTCCCTAAATCAATTTTCTGTTTTTAGATACTGAATTTACTAAAGATAAGATAATAAAGACAACTCAACAAGTTATTTCAAAAACATATCCCTCAGCACCTTCCAAAAGAATCAGCTTACTGCTTTTGTTATATGTGTATTTGTTTGACAATTTGTCTCTGTTCTCAAAGCAGAAACAGGTCTTTTTTAGATTAAAACACATTATGAGGTCACACTCCTTAAAATCTGTGCTGTGTTCTGTGACATAGAAGCTCGAAAGGAAAAAGCCAAAGCAGCAACACCTGTGAAGAAAGGTACATTTCAAATTATGAGTTAGGAAATTACAATTATTTGGTGATGTTCCCTTTTATAAAACAACAAAATCATTAATTATTAGTCAATTTCTTAACATTGTGTTTTTGACACACAGAATTGGCTGCTCCAAAAGAAAAGGGCAAACCAGTCATTTTGAAAAAAGGTAATAGTAAAGAGACTGCTAGTATAGATAAAAATAAATATCAGTTCTACAACTTAAAAGGCATTTACATATTATGGTCAAATGTTGGTTGATAGAACAAGAAGGCCCTCCTAGAAATGCCTCCCTGGTGAAAGAGAGGATCAGACTTGTGCCAATGAAGAAAGGTGATTTTCTTTAATTTGATTTGATTGATTGGTTTTACGTTCTTGCAGGCTGAATCCAAATGACTTAAAGATTGTAAGCATATACGTGTTTATGTTTCCTTTTTGTTTCCAGGAGTCAAGGCACCTAAAGAGAGTATCAAGGTTGTTTCTGCAAAAACAGGTACGGCTTATTAATATTTTGGATCAGAATATTTTGTGGTTTGCACACAGAACACAATGTCACATGTTTCCTCTGCAGCTGAGGTTTCAAAACAGAAGCCCAAACCATTTTTAACAAAGAGAGGTAAGACTGAGTGATCATTGCATTAGTCTTTTTTTTAGTTTTAGAGTCATCTTTGTAATTACTTTTTTAATTGGCAAACATAAAATCTTTGTCATAGAACCTGCTCCTCTGAAGACAAAACCAGGTGTCAAAGGTAAGACAACAGAAATCTCTGCCCACACATCTAAAAATATATATAAAATAAAACAGACACGTGTGCAAATATAGACCCTGCTGTTGCTCTTCAGTAGAAGCAAACAAATCTCACCATTAATTTGTTATTAAGGTGAATCTGAGAACTGAGAATAAATTGCCCTTTGCATTTGTATTATATTGGTATTATACCTTTAGTCGTTGTATTAGTTAGTGATGACTACAGTAATGTTACATGGGTTTTTTTGTTTGTTTTTCTTTACACTTTTCCTTTCATGATTTTGTCGTTTTCCTTCATTTTATTTTATACTTTAGTGTTTTATGGGGACACTCGAAATTGCCCGTAGGTGTGAATGTGAGAGTGAATGGTTGTCTGTCTCTATGTGGCCCTGTGATGGACTGGCGACCTGTCCAGGGTGTACCCCGCCTCTCGCCCCATGTCAGCTGGAGTTAGGCACCAGCGCCCCCCACGACCCTCAGTGGAGGATAAAGTGGTAGAAAATGAGTGAGAGTGAGTGAGTGTTTTATGGTATTGTGAATGTGTTGTTTTGTAATGTATTGTTTCTTCTAAGAGTAGCGTCATTTTCATTGTCCACACAACATTTGTTGTGTGGACAATGAAAATCCCTAATGGGGATCCTGACAAATGAAACTAAAGCTAAAATAATGGAGCAGCTGATTCTTATACTAATCTGTTATTTCCCACAGAGGCAGAGGCACCACACAGAAATGTATCTCTTACAAAGGAGAAAGTGAAGGTGGTGCCACTGAGGAAAGGTACAACATTTTCACACCAGAATCACCTCGATGTGTGGGTGTATGAATATGAAACATTCATGGTGCACCTTTTTTCAAAAATCAGACCTTCAAATATTATTTTCTCTGTCTTTAGTGCCTGTAACTCCAAAAGAGAGAGTCAAACCAACCCCAATGAAAAAAGGTATTTACAGCAAATGAACATTTTACAAGTCATATATTTTAGACGCTCTCATGTTGTCATTATTCATCACCTTGTCTGTGTGTATATTTAGCAGAAATGACTTTACCTTTCCCTAATTCATGAGTGAACAGCACGTTTCACCTGTGGCTTCCTCACAGGGAGTGACCAAATATCCAAGTCAACATCTGGGTAGAAACAAACAAACAAAAATAAATCCGAAAATATATAAATATGTTACCCACATAACATAGACAATAACATGGGCATTGCAACATATTTTTCTAAAATCATAACACAAGGGTTTCAAAATGTGTTCCGTGTCTGGCTCACAACATTTCATTACTTGCAAAGTGGAAAAAGGAATTAATACATCACATTTAAAATGTTACAGAAAGGGATAAGATCCTGGGTTTTATTCAGTTCAGTATCAGCTCAACAATATTTAATTTAGTTTAATTTAATTTCCCTTATTAACTGTTTAATCAGGTTCTTGCCGACACCAGTGGATCTACAGGAGTTTGCTGATCTGTTGTCTCTGATCTGTTGTTTAATCCATAATGTGATTTCAAATGACAGCCTTGTGTTCAGCGTCACTTAATCTAAGATTTCATGTTGTTGGTCTTTGTATACATATACACAGTATATATGTTAAATGGCAATGTTGCGTATGTGTTGTCACATTTTCACAGTTAAGTTTGCAGTGTTTTATTTCATGCAGTGCATATTTCTTCAGTAACTTAAATTGTTGGGATTACTTGTTTCAAAAGCTGTCGCGCTGAAGGAGAAGAAAGCCGAGTCAGTGACTCCCACAAAAGGTTTGAGTCTAGTCATGATTTCATTCACAGATTTTATTCCTCTTTCCTTTACTGCATGCTCAGCTGAGTGAATACTTTAGATGTAATGGAAGCTTTTGTTACTGTAGCACCTGTTAAGAAGGCAGAACAAACACCTGCTGAAAAGAAGAAAGGTATAAAGCAGAGTCATGTGTTTGCACTGGTTTTTTGGTAGCTTCAGTAAATAACATCTGCTAGAGAAAACAATGTTAGCTGCACTACAGCACTATTGATCTAATCATGTCCAATTCAGATCACTATTGATTAACTGTCAAAAGAGTTTTGCTTCGCTGTGCCATGACAATATGTCCCAGCTAAAAAAGACTTTATCATCTAAATTTGTGGACTTTATCGAGAGTTTGTTCAGAAAGTGTGTTTTTATTGGTGCTAAAAAACTGACACTGTTTTCTGTTTTGTCATTTTTATGTCGAAACTTGAGCCTTTACATGCTTTACTGACCAATTTGTTTCTGTTGTTGTACGTCTGCTGTAATTCTTTAAAAGGCGGAATGACAAAATTATTGATAATTAATTATAAAAAGAGAAAAAAGCTGGACCACAGAGCAGAAGTGAAATGCTTTGATGCACTAAAAGCTGCGTTGGACTGGTGTGAAATTCTTTCTACCTTTGCAGTTTTTCAAATATTGAGCAGTTGTTACATTTTCTTTTCTTCTTACGTAGAAGTTGTGGAGGAGAAAGATAAAAAGGCAAAACCCTCACAGAAAGGTGAACTGTCTTTGTTTGTTGTGTGGAGAATGTAGTTTAGCAACATTTTTCGCTTTTCAGATAAAAGAAAATATATATATACTTGTCATAACATTTATCTTTTCTCTGTTTTTAGAAACTGTGGCCAAGCCGGTTCGTGCCAAAAAAGGTAGTGCAAATAAAATCTGATCAATCTGACCACAGATAACAAAGCAACAGAAATGATTCTCATCTCATCTTCTGCTCAGAACCAAAACCTGCAAAGGAGAAGCCCAAACCAGTTCATGAAAAGAAAGGTAAATATTTTTTTTTTAAACAGCCCCAAATAGTTATGATGCTGATATTGTTGTTGCTTTTAAATTAGCTCCCTAGAGCTAAAAGAAAAGAGGTACCACTGCCACCTGCCTGCTGAAAGTTATATGACATTGTATTTTACAAAATATATTAACATTTTAATATTTATACTGAAAGAAAATTAGATGTGTACTAGTACCAAATAAGTAGACATTTACTGACAATCTATATTCTGATTCACTCAGAGCCGCAAGCACCAGAAAAAATAAAAGTCAAACCACACGTTAAAAAAGGTACAGAAACATCACATCACGTTTGTCGACAAATACACCAAAACTCACTTATAACTTTTATATTCAACTTATTTTCTTTCCGATGGCACAGCCAAGTTGAAGGACAGCCTCAAACCAGTGCGTGTGAAGAAAGGTACATTAGTAACGCTTCAGTAGTAACAGTAATCAGTTTACCTGTTGCTGGGCTGAGATTAGAGATCCTGTAGGTCGATGCATTTTGTAAATGTACTAATTGGTCTGTTCAGCAGAGAAGCAAGCATTGAGCTTCTTAAGATCAATGAAGGATTATCGTGGAGAAATAATGCATGGGTTTTCTGCTGTAGCTCCACAGGAAAACTGTTTGTGTTTGTCCTGACTTCCAGGTCTGACCTTACATTTCTCCTTTTCCTCAGAACAAGAGGAGGAGAAACCTACTGCAGCAAAGAAAGGTACGGTGCTTTGTACATGAGCAGAGATTAAGTTTTACATAGAGTGTATTGTTTATTTATTAAATAAATCTTATTTATTTAATAAATAAATATTTATTAAATAAATCTATCAAACTATGTTTCATCTATTAAAATTTCTCCCTGATGGAACAGCCATGTTGAAGGAAAAGATCAAACCAGTCCATGTGAAGAAAGGTACATTAGTGATGCTTCAGTAGAGGCAGCGGTGGTAATCTGATTATTACGTGTAATCTGATTACCATATGAAGACCACTGCACGTTTGTGGATTACTTTTAGTGTATAGAGCAATTTTATTCTTGGGCTGCATTTTTCCGCTGAATGTGAACATGTCCACTAATGAAAAACACCTAAAAATTGATTTTAAACAATTTTGTGGACAGAAAAAAATACATATATTTATTTGTTTGTTTGTTTTATATTCCTTGATTTATTTCCCATGGGGTTCTCAGGGAAATCTTCTCAAAACAAGTACTGCTTGATTAGTTTCTGCCATGCATGTTAAATACCATTAAAGTGAACATATGCAAATATTTAAACACATTTTACCTGCATGCACTAATAAATAAAACAGCTCCTTTTAAAATGTTACCTCCAAACAACTTGTGTTTGCTTCGTGTTTGTGAAACAGAGCCCGAGGTTTCAAAACTAAAGGCCAAACCTTCTGCAGCAAAGAAAGGTAGTGAGAGAAATCAGCTTTTTCTATCACTATCACTTTATAAGCGACAGGTTTATTGTTGAGTGACTACCTCAGTCTGCAGTAGAGGAGAGAGCATTTAGAAAACTCACTCTGGACAAAATACTGTTAGATATACAGTTAATGTTACTCCAGTAAATAGAGAGTAGTTTACCTTCTTCTTCAAAAGTAAAAGGGCAGAGAATTTTCTGACACATGAATGTCAGCAGTAGCATTCTACTATCTTTTTATGTATTATTTTATTATTTTTATTATTTATTTACACAGTATATAAACAGTGTCATACTTTCTATAGAATTTTGTTAGGGTTAGACAAATAATACAATATTTCTCTCTGAACTGTAGTTAAATAGAGGTGTGTATATACACTGTAGATGTAGGTGTGTGTGTGTGTGTGTGTGTGTGTGTATATATATATATATATATATATATATATATATAATTTTATATGCAGTAGCACTGAATGCAAATTTTTTTATACATAGAAAAACCAGCTGAGAAGAGAGAAGCTAAAGGTACAGTGTGTGATCAGTTTTGAAAGTCAGAGAAATGCTTGTGTGAAATTCATGAAAAATAGATGTTTATCCTCAGTTGTTATTTACAGAGGACAGAGTGCTTAAGGAGATCCAAGTGGCTGCAAAGAAAGGTATCTTTGTCTATCTTGTCTTAAAATACCTTACGCTGAGTTTCAATCACTTTGTTTAAATACAAAAATCATTTTGTTCTACAAAAGAAAAACCAGTTGAGAAGAAAGCTGTCAAAGAAGACGAAGTTAAAGGTGCTGTATATACACGTGGTGTCATTTTGTATTGTATAAAACTGTAGGATTAACTGAATTTCTCTTTCCAACAGCGGAGCCTGCCGTATCAGACAGCTTCCTTATGGAAGGTACAAATTCCTTTGTCATCCACAAAATATCACACGAGCGTCAGAATTGCTCACTCTTCTCTCTGAAGGTTGAGGGTGAAGGATGAAGAATATGCTGTTCTGACTTCTCCTCTGACTCCTTGCACAGACGAGCTGCCTTACTTCCAGTGTTTCTTTGTGGACGAGGACGAGGCCCAGTTTCCGTTCTACGCCTTCTCCCCGCTGCAGATTTGAGGCCTCAGTCTGACTCCAGTCTGAGGTTTAATGTAGCTCATTTTCTCGATAATGATAAGGTCACATCACATCCTGTGCTGCTGAAATGCAGCTTCCGTTCACTGTTAGTCTTCAGGGGGAAAAAAAATGCCTGGACAACAGAGGAGGATCGGTGATGGACCATTAGTATTTATTTATTTATTTATTTATTTTTATTTCCAGATTTGGTTGAGCTCTCGTACCAAATACATGCAGCCAATGTCATTCCTTTCATTTTCTTCCTGGTATTTATTTGTTTATGGTCTTTTTTTTCTCGTATACATATACATATACTGAATGTATCACTTCTTTTCTTGCAATGAGTCTGCAAGAGAAGAAAAACAGTACTACTGCGCCGTGGTGCATTTATTTAAAGTGCTACCATAGTGTTCTGTTAACCAGGTACGACAAAAGGCCACAATCACTACCCGCTGCTGACATGGACTCAGGTCCATGTTTACTTGAAAAGTGGCTTGTACAAAAATCCTTCACCAATATTTTTATGCTTATTTATATGACTGTAGTTTTTAGCAAAATGGCATAATATGGTAAAAATCAACAGTTGGGAGTATTTGTGCATAATTATGTTATTAATTATAATACAGTATTTCATTCATTTAAAGATTTTTTTTTCCACACTCTCTTTTTCCCTATTGGGCACAAAAAGGAAGCAAAGCATGTATGAGAAGAAGCACCAATATTTTCCCATTTTTTAATTTTGTATTTGTTACTTGTCCAAAGGAATGACTATGCACTGTATAAGAGAGCTCCCTATCTTACTGATGAGACACTACCTGACTCGATGACATTTCAAGTCTTATGAAACTGTACCACCTAGACATTGTCTGCACCAGCCCCTCATTTTCACTTTGGTGCTAAGTACAAAGCGTTGCATTGCCTGAACTCTCCGAGTGAGCTTTCAGTACATTTGTCAAGTATCAGATTGATAATAGACCAAAAACACTGCACAACTGCTCTTCAGTCGCCAGCTGTTTGTACATGAGCACAATGTAGAACCTTGACGTACTGTGGAAACCTCGAGAGTGAGTTTAAATAAGTGGCAAAGGAAATGATGCTATTTTCAAATTAACTTTATAAAGGTCTTTGAATATAATATTGTCTATTTCATGCTGCTGGCATGTATAAATGAATATTAATGCATATCACATACTATGACATATAAACAATGCTATTATGCAGAATATAAACAGGATTTATATATGGAAAGGCAAGTGCACAAAGATGTCAGCCTGACATCTTTGATTATTTCTGCTCATGATGGAATTGAGTGCTCTCAAGTTTTTGCAGAGAGCACCACATATTTGTGTAGAATATGATCACAGGTGTAAACTGGTATATTCATTTTCAGTGAGCTTGTTCTGGCTGTTGTGTACATACAGGTGGAGATGCATAGGTAAAGCTTATGGCACTAATCTGAGACTATATCAAAATGACAGGAACACGCTCCATTCTCCTCTAGCACTGCTAAGGTCGTGTGTGTTATGTTATTGGATAAAGAGGATGTTTTTGATTCACAGTGACAGTTTTAAGTGGAATGTATCAGTAGATTTCAGTTTTACCAAGTGAACATGTGCAATACATAAATGTTTGATTATCTCAGCGATGAAACCACTGTATGTTTGTCTGATAATCCTCGAAAGAAACGTGCATGATGTGTGTGTGTGTATTTATTTTATTTTACACTCTCAAATGTTTGTTATATCATTTCCCCAACCAGAATTCACAAGAATTGCACCAAGAAATACTTGAACTTGTGAATCAGGATAATTGTTACCAGTAACTCACACTTGTCTCACTAGTGTCGCAAATTATAACGACATACCTGTAATTAAATTTGCCTTGTTGTAAATAGCTATATGAATAGAAATTCGGGCTATATTTGCTATAAATGACATACTGAAACTGCTTTTTACTTGCAGTTACAACCACATTATGTGTCATTTTTTTCAGTTACACCTTCATTGTGCCTGTGAATAGTAGCAATCAGACAATAAAACATAGCAATGCAAGTGCTGTTGTCTTCTTGCTTTGCCATGAAGAAGGGGAAGCTTGACCATCTGCCTTCAGTTGTGAAAATCATTTTCTGTCACATTTGCATTATTTATGTTCTTCGCATTTGATATACTTTTATATGGGATTGAATGAGTGGATTTATTGTCCCCTATTCTTTAAATAGACATTATCAGCATTATTAATATTGGAAGAGGTAATAATTAAGTAACGAGAACAATTTTAGAAATCTGTATTTGAACCCCTAATCTTGCAACAGTATCACATACACCGAAGAAACATTAACTAGTCTCAGCAAAACTCTGTAGATTAGATTTTTATCTTAAATACAATATATTTCATGTTCTCTTCCTTTTTCTCCTCTTAATGTATCTCCCTTGAGTATATTTGTTTTTAAACATTAGGTGCAAAACAACCGAGTCAAAGAGGATAAACTACAAGTCTTCAGATTGTGTTTCTCTAATGAGGCCATAGAGGGGTTACTACAGGTCAGCTTACACCACTGACACAGATTCCTCAGACTCCTGCTGTGCTGCTCTCCTGAGAAGAGCAAATTCATATTTTTAAACTGTTTTCATACCCCAGAGACTCATGAAAATGATTAAAAGTTTAAAGCGTTTTTGGGATATAGAGCACAATGACAGATTTTGGTCAAAATCAGTTAACTGAGTGAGTCCCAGTCCAGTTACCGCAGTTTCTTTGTTTCACAGACACAGTCAGAGGCGGCCAGAACTTTAGCAGTCTGCATGTCTTCATGCAGCTTGAAATATGAAGAATGATCCTCTGTTGTGACAGCACTCAATCGGCTGGACACAGCTCACAGAAACAGATTTTAAATTTACTTTTAAAATGTGGGAAATGGGGAAATATTCAAATAAACATGATCTTGAAGATTTGAGTTGGTCAAAGGGTTTGCTCTTCAGATTCTATTTTCATACTTTGAACTGGTAACTGCTGAATACTGGATTAACACAAACAGTCCACGTCCTCTCTGACTGTCGCGCCAGCAGCAGCACTCTGTCACAGTTGGCCCACACCATCGTATGATGCCTCTACGTAATGGCACCACATCTTGAACCAGATTATCTCCGAGACGGGTGACATCACCACCCCCACCGCTCAATCCCCCTCCACCTCCCAGCCGTCTCTGACCATCTGGGGGTTACTGCAGGGCATTCACGCCCATGGGTTCAACGGTTACTCTGGCCTAACAGCTGCTGCTGCAGCTCAGTCAGCTCTGGCCTACACCGTCACCCTGCAGCTGTCACCTGGAACTGACCCATGACAGGGACTGCACTGTTCTCACCATTTGGTTCGACATATTTGAAAAGCGATGTAGAAAAATCGGACGCTCTATTTGCTAAAGAGAACAACTGAGACATTAAAACAAGTCATTCAGGCAGTTTATTTTTTCCCTTTTTTTTTTCATGTGAGATGCACAGCACAAAACAAGCCGGCCCTTCACAGTCTTAAAGTTCAAAAGGTCTTACAAAAGATTCACATGTTCATGTAAATGTTGTGCATATCAGAACATACAATAAAAACATTAAAAAGTAAAACAGAAGAACACCTTGATTGTTCGCTATGCCGGAATGATCTGCTCTTTCACATAGCTGGAAAAGTTTAGGCTTTTTCATATGTGCGGACTGCCTGGACTCCCTCATAGGTCAAAGTCTGTGATGAGAGATATGGATAAGAAAAAAACAGCAAACAATGAATAACAACAAGTAGATTCTGTATTTGTATTGTGTTTTTCCAGTCTTGGTGACAACTCTTAGCACTTTATGCTATATGGGTAAGAATTCGTGTCATTATTTTAATATAATGCTACAAAATCATGCATATGCATGCATATAGTTAAATCAGTTATTGCACTATCATAAGGAAGTGTAATTAGTGCAGTTTTAAAACTTAATAGCCCCATAAAAAAGACTCTGTCTCTGTATTTCAGACTTACCATCACCATCTTCCCATCCTTGATTTCTCTCACAAATTTAGTTTCTTTCCCATCCCACTTCTGCGCCTGCACAAACTTGTCTCCTTCCATGGTGAAGGTCGACTGCAAAAAGAAACAGTGTCTTTAATTCACAATTCACAAGACTAAAAAGACTTTTTTTGAGTTACCAGATAAATTTGCACACTTGTTGATTTGTTTTCTGTTGACAATTGATTTTAGCCTTTTAACTAATTTGTAGGGTTTGTATTTGTCAGGGTCACACTTGCAAAGGAGTATTCACTTCTTCTTCTCTTCTTATGAGCAAACCTTTCAATTATGATGCAATTACAGACATTAATCCAAACGTTTTAAGCATTTTATGCAAAAAATCAAGCACTTTTCAAACCTTGAAAGCAAAACATCAAAGTTTAAGCATTTTCAAGAATTTCAAGCTCCCATATAAACCCTGTTTTAGTCTACAGTAGGCTACACATCTGAAAAACAGGTGGCTTACCAACTGAAAACAATATCAGGTGTCACAGAAATTACTATAAAAATTAGTCCAAAACATTATTTATGCACAAATTTGCTCCTGTGAATTGGGTCGCAATAGTTTGTCCCCATAGAAAGAGTTTGGGAAACACTGGTTAATCAAACAAGTTTGTTTCTGTAGGTCATGTCCAGAGTGACCCCTCTTTCTTACTTTGACATGTCGGTCATCAGGCGTGGTCTCATCAAACTCCTCTCCCAGTTTGGAGGAGATCTCAGTGTTTCTGAAGGTGCTGAGTGTTTTCACCACCACTTTGTCTCCATCCTGGCTGATCACTACTGTTGGTTTGGTGACATTGCCCACTTGTCTTGTGGCAAAACCAACACCTGTACAAAACATACATAAACAAAAGAATACATGAATATGTCTTCACTGATACATCAAAACATTTGGCATTAGCACTTGATTAGATACTTGATTACATACATCTGCAGCTACTACACTATACTAAACTATACTATACTATACTATACTATACTATACTATACTATACTATACTATACTATACTATACTGTACTATAGTGAATTGAAGTGTTCTTACCCAGTGCCTTCATGTACTCATCAAAGTTCTGGCTGTCCACCAGTTTCCATGTAGCGCAGAAAGCATCAACCATGTTTGTTTGCAGATGTTTCAGCTGCAGGTCAGAGTCAAACTGTCAGTCAGCCTCTTCTCTCACGGAGATAAATCCAGAGTGTGGAATGCGTCTGCTGCCAAATTAATACTGGGACGGAACGCAGTGACGTCAGCCGCAGCGTCAACGCTGATTGGATGCTCCGGTCGCTGTTGTGCGCTAATTAAACGTAACCTAAATGAACATGGATTAAAAATTATTTAACCACATCATGTTCCTCTTCTTTGTATAGCTGTACAGCACGTTTGATGTTATTTTGTATTTAATTAATATAGATATGTTTTTTTCTAATCACTGAAATTTCCTATGATCAAGCTCATTACCTGATTTGCTTGGTCATTAAGCCCTTTATTCTCACCCATCTCATTCATACACATGGTGGTTTCCATTTAAAAGATAAACTTCATCAAGATTTATACGGGCGGGTAGAAGACCAAGGATTCAACTTAAAACACTGCAACTGCCTAAAGAGAAAGGGGGTAGATCAGTGCCATGCTTAATAGACTATTACAAGGCAGCACAATTAAGACCACTGGCATGCTGCTGCGACCCAAGTTATACAGCAAAATGGAAGGATTTGGAAATCTCACAATTAGATATACCGTTACAATCTGTACTGGGTTGTAAAACACTATATGAGCAATATTATAATGACTTGAATCAATGGTCTAAAGTCTGCCTTCAAATTTGGTTTAAGGAATATAAATTGCCAATATTTGAAAGACAGTCTAAATTACTGAGATGGGCCGCTTTTGACCCCGATTTTAAGCCTGCAAGGATTGATGGGAGGTTTAAACACTGGTATTGAAGGGGAATTACTTCTTATAGCTGGAGATAGGCACCAGCCCCCCCGCGACCCCTAGTGGATAAAGCGGTAGAAAATGAGTGAGAGTGAGAGTGTTCAATTTCATTGAATGGGGAATTAGAGAGCTTTCAGAAAATTTCAGATACATATGGGCTGGAAAAAATTGACTTCTTTAGGTACCTCCAAATTAGGTCATATTTTAAGGATGGGATAAAACCAATAGAGGAATGTGAGCACAATTTAATTGACATATTTATCAACATGTACAAAAATAAGGAAAATAAGAAACTTGTTTCTACACTATACTCCCGTATTCAATCTAATAAGAAACACTCCACGGATAAGGTCAAATTAAAATGGGAGAAAGAATCCGGATTTGTCATCCGAGTGGTTGAATATATGCTCTGTGCAGTCAACTTCTACTAGTTCTGGTCTCTGGAGAGATTTTTGCTGGTGGAATCTGGTTAGATATTTCATAACTCCTAAGTTAAATTGTGTGCAGACGGGGGAGACAGTCAGAGGTCTGCGTTGGAGGAACAGCTTGCACACCATTTTCATATTTTCTGGAGCTGCCCAGTTATTCAGCCATACTGGCGAGAGATTATGCAGGGGATCCAAAACATCTTTGGCGCTGAAATTTACTGCTCTTTTTCTACAATTTACTGGCCAATATTGCACCCCAATTATTGGTGCGAGACAAATATCTTTTAAAAATATTATTAGCAGCCGGCAAGAAAGCCATAACTCGAAATTGGCTGCAGGAAACACCTCCAATGGAGACAGACTGGATTGATATTGTGACTAATATTCAAACCATGGAGAAGATGACCTTCTCACTAAGTCTACAGATGGATAAATATTTGAAATACTGGGAAAAATGGATTGTGTTTGTGTCCACAAGAAATGCTCACTGATCCATTACTGTATGAACTGACATGTATCCCCATCAGTATAATGTTTACGTGAACGTGTAGGTGACCAGCTATTTGTTCTATGTTTATCTATAGGTTGTTGAACTGACTCACATTACCATCCTAAAGCCATGCCACTAGTGTTACTATTGTTAACACTAGTGTTAAAAGATATTCACCCGAGCAATGTTTTATCAATGATTGAAAGAAAAAAAAATCTTTCTACTCCAGTGAATTTGAGGTAAATCTATTACCAGCAGCATAAAAAAAAGCGGTGGCTGGGAGGTGCAAAACAATTTTACAAAATGAGAAACACTTTTACAAAGCTGGAGACAAATTTATATTTTAGAAAACATTTTTACAAATCAGAAAACAAAATTACATTGCCATAACACATTTACAAGTCCTGAGACAAATATACATTTGAGAAAACAAATTTACAAGACGTTAAACACTTTTACAAACGCCGAGACAAATTTACAAGTAACATGTCTGTGAAGGTTCTCAGTCATCCAGGTCATGGTAGTTGCCTTTTTTGTTGCTACACTTTTGAATTTACAAGTAACTTTTTCAACCGGAAAGGGAATGTACCAACTGGCGAGTAGAACCGGAAGTGGTAAGGAGTTCATGGTGAACCAAGATGGACGCTAGTCAAGCGGTCTTTTGCCCGTTTTGTGGCGAACACATGAGCCGATTAACGCGGTTTTGTGTTTCGTGTGGTCGGTCGGAGTTTTTAAAAGGCGCAGACCAGACGGAAGGACCAGCCGCACTGGGGACATCTCATCAGCCGGATAATGCTAAACAAAGTAAGTGTAGCATAGCCGTCGATATCTGAAGTACTTTAATCAACGTAAAGAGTCATATTGGTTAGTGGCTGCTAACTTTCTATAAACTTGACTTTGTTAATTTCAGCAGAAAAACCTTGCCCATCATATAAGCAGTTCCTGGAGTACAGAAGTTCCAAGTCCAAGGAGCGTCAGTCTTTTAATTACGGGCCAAGAGGAAGACATCGGGCTAAAGAACGAAAACACGTCCAGGTAGATTGTACTGACTGTATTAGCTTATCAATACTCGACTGTCCGACTCGGGATGACTCAAAAATTGGTCTATATAAGAGAACTCATATATTTGACACAGGAATCTGTGCGTAGATTTTACAGCATGTAACATTCGTCGAGATGCTTTGCTGAAGCAACTCGGCTCAACAGTGTAACGATCTGGAGTGTAGTTTACAGTCATGTTCGACTAACTATGAAACTGTGGTGGCATACATGCTATCCCTATGATTTATCTGTTTATCTTAGGTAACTAACAAGATCATAGCACATCAGCCTTTAGATTAAAGAGGTAGAAGTTTAGGTCACAAATACAATTCATAGAGTCATCGTTCTCCCAAAACCACCCCTTCGATTACACCTCACGAAGACCCCTCAGAAGACATTTAACATCACATATAGGACACTATCCAGTTCCATTTCCTACTCTCATACAATCCTTCAGTAAACCTCTTCTGCCATCAAGACATCAGACTTGAGTTGTGGGTCATAGTCAGTGACTCGCACCATCCACACCAAGGAATACTTCCTCACCTTCCTCACACTGATCTAAAACCTCTGAGGGAAAACACGTCCGTTATTTGTAGACCCAGAGATAGAAGCACCTGATGTCCTGAAACAAGCAGTCCAGAAGATGAGAACATTTAACAAGGACATGCCAGAAGGAACATATGTCCTTTTGTATCCAGACTGCTCAGAGCCATTCAAATTGGCAGAATATAAAAAAGAACTCGGGAGGCCATATTGCAGGATCACCTTTTTTCATTTGCCTTGAACAACATTTTAAAGGGGGTTAATGGATCTCATGATTCAATATTTTTATAAATTTTAGATGCTGCAATGAAGGATATATGAACATTAGCTACATGATGTGTGGATTTTTTTTTTTACAGCGGTGGATGATACCTCAGACTCTGATTCTGAAATTGTCATCACTTCAAGGAGCACAGCTGAATTCAATCTAGCTGACACTGTGGTGCGACATTTTTTTCTAATTATCAATATATACAATATATACAAAACTGACAACCTTTCACCATTAATATATACTGTATATGATAAGGGAAGAGTTTTGGAAGCTATTACAAATTGTTGATAAATTTGTGTTTCCTGTCAGGTTTTTTAACCACAAAACCAAAGTACTCCCAAAAACACACCTGAAGATGAAAGGTCAGTACATTTTCGGCACCCAACCTTTGTCAAAGAAGGAGTCAAAGAGATTTAATGAGAGGTCCTTTCTAGTGGTAATCTGCCACTAGGAATCTTGTCTGAAGGACAGTAATAAATAATGTAATAATTTTGTCATTTCAATCATGTGTCAGAGATGCACCAGGACATTTAGTAACAATTCAGCCTGGACAGGTATTTGGGACTGTTGACTGTGGCAGCTTGACATTTCTGACTTCCAGTGTTATTGTTTTAGACATTTTCATTTGTTTTTCAGATAGTACTATCTGATGCTGAAAATATGGCTCCACCTGAAACAAATCGACCCAAGACTTCTTGCTACAGGTATGTAACAAATAATAGGGACTCATAATTCATTGGGGAGAAATTTATGTTTGTAAGACGTTTTAATGTGGAGATTGTAATTTTCCAACAGTAAATACACAGACCTGTATGCACCAGGTGTTGAAGAAATTGACGAGGAGCTGGTTTATTTCCAACACGCTGCAGTGTAAGAACTTCTGACTGGTATTCCAGTTTTTTGCTGTGAAATATTGCTGGTATATACATAATTGTTCTAAAAGGGTTCACTGTGTGGGATATCAATTAATTAGATCATCTTCTGTCATTACAGGGACGAGATGAACATTATATTGATAACTATTGATAACCAAAGGGTCAGCAGGTTCAACATCTCAAGGGCTAATGTCTGGGATGGAGCAATCAGAGGTTTCAAGCGTACAAACATATTCTGAAAACTGCGACATGCTGGTGAGTGTTACTGATGATGCTGGTGTTTTTGAGGAGGGAATTGACACAGGTGATCCCAGAAGAGAATTTTTACTCTGCTCATGAAACACCTGAAAGACTGGCCCATTTTTGATGGACCAGAAGGACATGGGTTCTTGGTCTACAATGCAAAAGGTACGCATAGGGTTAGATGTGTACTATACTAATGGTTGGTTAATGATAATTAAACATATATCACATTGCATTTGCTTCTTTTCCTCAATGTCTTCTTTGAGGAAAAGAAGATGTATGTATACAGTATATACTGTATATATATTTTAATTTTGCAATATGAATTAATTCACAGCTGTTAGGGAGGATGAATACTTCCTGGCAGGAAAGATGATAGTAGTGTCAGTTGTGCATGGAGGGTCCAGGGCCCCATTTCCTGTCAGAAGATCTTGTACAGTATCTTGCTGGCCAACCTTCATTCAAATCAACAGTTAATGTAATAACTGATGAGGAAATAGGGAAAGCTTTGCAAGAGGTGAGAATAGCATAATGCACACAGTTTGGTAGGGCACACCATGGTTACACCATGCTGTGTATGTCACTAAATAAAAATATGCAAGAATATACAGTTATTTAGTGAGATGTTTATGCCCCTTTTTTGTCTTTCAGATTGAGAATGCTGCTTCATTGGATGCTCTGCAAGAATGCATCATGAGACACAGCAGTGTTAAAGACAGCAGGCTGTCTCAGACACGTAACTTCTGTGGAAGAAAAGAAAGACATCGTGGCAGACTACCTCCGATGGTATGTTATTGACCGCAACTCATCTGTAATTGACAAGGACAATTTTCAATTATATATTTTTTTTCCCTCACATGAAATTTGTTTGAAATGCCTCATGGCATGTCTATCAGTTAGTCACCGTGACAAAATGTGTGCTATGGCGTTACAACTGATAGCCTATATGATGTCTGTCTCTCCATTCCCTGTCTTGTGCCAATCTTTAAATGTTCACGCCAACCTGCTCTCTGTGTCATTTGCCATTTGCAGTTTGTAACACTTACCTTGCCATGTGCAAAAGAATGTTGTTGTTTTTTAAGTATCACACAACCAACCTCAAGTATGCACTTGTTTCAGTGGATTATAATTGTTGGAAATATAAACAGTTTTCTTCAGATATTTTAATTGGTTGTTGCAGTTGGTACTTCACAGCAGTGAAACAGTTTGTGTTCACTTTGTAGATTCAAAGATGGCCTTTCAGCCCTTCAGTTTCTTACACCACTACAGCAACACCCTTCTTTGCTGACCCCTGTCTTGTGCCACTCTGAAAAGCGACTCACTGGCCTTGAACTTGAGACTCTTCAGACCTGACCTCAGTCCTTCAGGGAGCAACAGGAGACAAAAAGAAAGTCAAATCTTGGCCTACTGGGCAGACTATCTCCTTGACTGTGAAGGTTTGTATGTTGTTTTTTTATAACGACATGGAAAACCACATTACCATGTATATCTGAACATTTTTTCTTTGCAGAAGGCAAGGCTGCTCTGTCTGTGGAGGACGTTTTGATGTTTGCAACGGGACTGACATCACTTCCTCCTTCTGGCTTGGAACCATTGCCACAAATGGAGTTCCTGGATGACTCTCCATTCCCAATGGCAAATGCATGTTCAAATGTTGAAATTACCACTCCTGGATTCATAGTGTGTTTAAGTCACAAATGGACTTTGGAATTCAAAATAGTCCAGGATTTGGCTGTTTATAAGCCATATTGGATGACCCCTGGAGCTTGGACTCAAAAAATTTTGTTTTTTCTGCTGTTATGTCGTTGTCATTGGAGCACCTAAAGGTGCAGTTGCAGCTGCAAGTGTTTTTCATGATGTGAAAGTATGTGAGCATGTTTTTTTTCCCTCAGTTTTAGATCCATCATTCTCAAACTGAAGTCTGTTCATGAATCACTAGTAGTTCAAGATTTTATCTATAAAAAATGTAATACATGCTCATTTCTTATTTTTATTCACATTTCCCACTTTAAAATAATGAAGCTGTGGGTGACCCTTTGTGTACATGTTACACATTTATAATAAACATCTCTTCCACTCATAGCTGAGTAATTTCTGTCTTTCTTCTGTAAATGATCTCCATGGGTTAAGTCCAGGTACTCCTGCATGTTTGCATCCCCACATGAAGCTCTTATCAGGTGAGCCTCAGGAAAGGCATCCAGTTCAGCCTGTCCAATTTAAAATCCAACAGAAGATATTATTACATTTATTTCAGAAACAAATACAAACAAACAATGTACCACCAAATATTACCTGTGTGGTAAGTAGTAGAGCTCATTGGCCACTCCTCCTGGACATGATGCTGTTTTGGAGGGTCGAATCCTGTGACTGTTCCACAATCCAACACACTCATCCAAGTCCTGAATAACATCACCAAAGCAGTATCTCAGCAGACACTGATCCTCATGACTCCCGTTGAAGTATCCGGCGTCTCTAAGGTCTGCAAATAGCTCCATCCAGAACTGACTCCTACAGAAATCGATCAAATAAATGATAATTCTAAGCATATACTGTACATATGTTTGAATGAATTAATAAAATAAGGGGTAAATTACCTGATGAAAGCCACTTACCTCCCCTTTCTGAATATGGACCACCAGGACTCAATCCTCTGGTTGTTTGTGGATGAGCCATACATGTGGCTGGACGCTTCAGAGTAGTGGTCTCTGTGGTGGTGGCGTAGGGTGCACTGAATTGCAGCCATGGTCCCGTTCTCCGTGTCGCAATCAGTCATCAGTCTCATGGGAATGACATAGAGGTTTCGCACACATGACAGAAAATAGTGACCGATCGCACTTGGGTCATTATTTGAAAATCCATCAATACAGCTGGAAAGAGCCAAACCAAATGGCTTAATTTTATCATAACCATCCGCGTGCCACATATAATTCGGTCCCATGGAGTGGTAGGTTCTTCTGAAAAATATTCTGCGTGCTCTCCTCTCGCACCCTCCTCCTCGTGGAGCAAATTCATCACGCGACCACTCTTCACTCGCAGATTGTACTTTTGTTTGAGTACTTGCCACATCGTATGGTAGCCAAACAGCTGTCCAGGTACACGAAGTTCCAGTCGGATTGCCCTAATTATGGCGTTTGTAGAGGAGTAATCCTTTCTGCGATACAACCCGGCTTCATTCAGTTTGCTTTTGAGCGACCTCAAGCTGACGTGAACACCGTGTAAAATTGATATCATGTCCACGATTACAGCGTATGAGTGTCCCTCATTAAATACTTTACGCACTGCTGCAGCAGATCTGGTCCGTCCTCTGACGTCCCCTGTGCGGCTGGTCCTTCCGTCTGGGCTGCGGCATTTAAAAACTCCACACGAAAGAAAACAAAGACCGACCACACGAAACACAAACCGCGTTAATCGACTCATATGTTCGCCACAAAACGGGCAAAAGACCGCTTGACTGCCGTCCATCTTGGTTAACCATGAACTCCTTATCACTTCCGGTTCTACTCGACAGTTGGTACATTCCCTTTCCGGTTGAAAAAGTTACATTTGTTTCGGCCGCTTGTAAAGGTGTTTCGTCACTTGTAAATTTGTTTCAGGCGTTTGTAGAAGTGTTTAACGTCTTGTAAATTTGTTTTCAGAAATGTAAATTTGTCTCAGGACTTGTAAATGTGTTATGGCAATGTAATTTTGTTTTCTGATTTGTAGAAATGTTTTCTAAAATGTAAATTTGTCTCCAGCTTTATAAAAGTGTTTGTCATTTTGTATAATTGTTTTGCACCTCCCGGCCACCGTATTTTTTGATATATCTTGTAGCTGCTACTCTAAGCTCCGTATGATCCGTGCATTACTTCCACTTCCTCTCATTTTAATTTCTATCTTTGCGTGTGTTATTCGGGGAAAAAAACAGTTGGACTGACAATTGCTGCAGTAAACCTTTAATGGTGGCAAAATACCTTCATCAGATTCAGTCTGACACAAATTCAAACATTTGTCTACTGTCATAACCCTGTAGATCAATTTAGAAAATTATTGGCACTGACTAAGGCCAGATCAATAGATGCATGGAAAACCCTTTAAGAACAAAAAGAAAAAAAAAATCACAATTACACAGTTATACAATAATTTTTGTTACATTTTTCAAATTATTGTTTCTTCACTCAAATTCATTCAATCCTTAAATGTTCCTCACTAAAAACGCAGGGATCATTACTTTTACATAAGTCAAAAAAAAAAAAAATCTGGCATTGTAGTCAGTTTGTCCTTTCAGGGTTAAATGACAACATGACATGGAAGTGAAAAGTCTGCTGTAGACGATGTCCAATCAGGAACAGTAATGAAATTTTCTCCAATTACACAATATGACTACAAATGAAAAAAGGCAGTTAATACATATAGTCACCTGGCAAGTAATGGTGTGGTAAAAATACATAGAACTTGAAAATTGCACAGTGAGTCTCAGACTAAATACTTTAACCGTCCTTTACTGGAATTGAGGAGGGTGAGAGTTTAGGAGACAGGGCAGCAGAGGTAGAGTGAGAGGTAGAGAGTGAGGTAGGGAGAACAGAGCAGCACTGAAGCTTCTCCATGTTAAGGCCCATCTCTCCTCTGTTGTCAACCTATAAGAAGTGTGTCTATAAATCCAACAATCACAATAAATGGTTCTATGTTGATTATAGCGAGAGTTCAATATTTTCTTCAGTAAATAGCTGTGCTGGACAACTAGTTAAAGAAAAATTTAAAAAAAAAAGCCACTGGCTGCCAGCTACAAGAATAAATGTCACCTGAACAGTTTTACAGTTTTATGACAGAAGAAATATCGAAAGTCAAGTTAGCACAAGCTTAATACAGTATTTCTTTGCAGGGTTGTGATTGAAAAAGAAAAAAAAAACACTCAGAGGTGATGAATTACTGATTGATGCAGCAGTAGACTCTGTCATTCTGAATGTCACACTGTCTTCAAATCTCCCTTAGTAAAGATCTGAAATATAATTAAATAAAGGGAATATGCAATGGTTGTAGATTTTAGAGCTTGTAATCAAAGAAGACAAAAATGGGTCATATAATGAAAATTTTGCATAGAAACAATGCAAATTCAATTCTGTTATTATAAATACTAGAAAATCAAAGTCAAATTCTTTCTCTTTCATTGCAATATAATAAAAAGAAAAAATGTTCATGTATTTAATGTTCATGTATTAGTTTTAAAAGATTTGTAGGAAAAAAAAAGAAAATAGAACAAGACTCAAGTGGATTGTCCTAATTGCAATGTGGCATGTGTTCCTTTGTTGCAGTTAATAGGTAGTTGTGACTTGTCCGTGCACCTTTGAGAGCCGGGTGCTATCTGAATTCCCCAACGATGATGGACAGCGCCACCTCTGGCTTCCTAGATTTGGTCTGTCCAGTCTTCTTCTGCAACCCAGCATCATCAGATCCTGCAGTGTTACTTCTGAACATAAGGCAGAGAATAAAATGAGCGTAGTTGTGTAAGAATTAAAATCATCAAAAATACTGAGGATGTGTGTAGTTTCAAAGAGAATAATTACAGCAGCCAAGCAAAAGCCTCTGTAGAACTTCCCTTTTTGTTATGGAAAGTTCAGGCAGAAAGAGCCATGATGACAAAAATCATAAACATTGCACCAAGTAACAAACATTTTCCAAACGGTGACAAAGTAAAGACGTCCCACCCTTTCCTGCGCTGCTCTGCCCGCTCCCTGAGCCTCTGCTGACCCTGCTCGTCCTCCAGCGTCACAAAGTCCCTGTTGTTGTCAATCAAAAGATTCTAAAAAAAAAAAAAAAAAAAAAAAATTTTTTTTTTTTTTTAAAAAAACATTTTTTTTTTTTTTTTACACAAGAGCAACACATAATCTTTCAAACAATCGGAGTTTCATTGATACCTTGATGCCAATAGTGTCACCATCTTTGAGATGGAATGGTGCTCCCAGAAGTGATTCTGTTCTCTTCTTTTTCTTTTTGGAGACCTGCTGGGTCTGAAGGTCAGAGACACAAGACATGAACTCTTTACCAATGACGTGACCATGAATGATAAATATGGGGGGGGTTAACTTATTTACATAGAAAATAGCTACTTATGACTCCACTGACCGAAAGTTCACCAAAAGTTTCAGTCCATAAAATTTCTTTTTTTTGAGAGTTATAAAATGCCCATGTTGTATTAAGGAATTTTATTTTTTAAATGGCCAAAAACATGTTTTGTGAGGCCACCATGTCCTTGATTTTGGCCACCGAAAGCTAAGCAGTTAACTTGTAACTAAGTGAACATGTGTGCCAAATATAGAATACATTCACAAAAGGTTTGCAAATATTGTGACCTTGACTTCTGGCCACCAAAAACAGTCCATCATTAAGTCCAAGTGGATATTTTGGGCAAATTTGAAAGGATTGTTGAGATTTCATGTTCATAAAATTGGGATGTACACCCCAACATGACAATGTCTCTAGCCAAAGTTTCACATGTGCAAGGTTATAACAATTACACACAATTTTGATATTAAAAACAGAATGATCAAGGTCTAATGTCCTATTCATACGTTTATGTTTTTCCAATGCACTGATACACTGATACTTTCCTATGCCAAATTTACCATTTAACAAATAATAACTCCCCTCCCAGTGACCTTCTATTCATACCCAATTGGATATTTCTTTCCAAATGTGTTTATCTGGCTGATACTTGGCCAACAGCAGAGAGTCAGAGGAAAGGCCATAATGCACAGCTAGACATGTGTGCAGAGAGCGAGGTGAAGAATCATGGGAGGCATCCCAAACCAGTTCCTCTGGAGGAAAGTAACTCTTCTCCCCTGGTACTCCCATCTTCACATTTAGTAACAATTCCTTGGGCCTTAAAAAGAGGGGGAAATAAGGAATTATTATAAATGTAAGAATTTTAACAGAAGACACTCAATCCTGAAATACTTCATATGATAGGATACCACATCAGTAGAAATGTGTTACATCCTAATTTACCCAAGATCTTCCTCTTTCAGCAGCTGTTGCACGCAAAGATCTGTACCACTGGAAAGCTTCAATTTCCTGATCAGATGAAATAAAAGGGAAAAACTGAGCCAAGATAAAAACTTGCTGTATCTTTCATAAAGAAAATATCAAAACAGGAGTGAGTTATATAAAAGTGTAAAGACAAAGGTCAGACCTGAGCGATAGTTGGTGTCCTCTGAGGATTCGTGCCAGCCTCCCTCCCTCTAGCTGCCATACACGCATGAACGCATTGGTTGGCAAACACACATTCTGGAGGTCAGGCAGTGTCAAAATCTGACACCAATATGGATAATAAAAAGGAAAACAATCTTATTTAGAGAGGAAAAGAAGGACCAAAATCACACGTCTAAATCAAGTCCCACAAATGATTCATGACTACATTCTTACCTGAGTCTTGAGATCGTCCAGTGTGGCTTCATCTGATATCTCCACCTGTCCTATGCTTCTCAGTTGCACCATGTTGCCACCACACAGAGGTGGGTGATTATTTGTTTCATTTGTTTTAAAATCTGTGCCCGTGTTGTTGGGATCCAGATATAACCACATGGATAAGTTAATAAAACCCTGGCAAATAAGACAATAAAGACTTAAGAGAAATGTTAGGATAATGTATCAAACATCTTCAGCCAAAATCAAAGTATTCAAGAACCTTTGGAGGAAGTTGTCCTTCTGTGACAACTAATGTTTCCCCACTGCTTATCTTCAGCTCGGAAAGACACGCATCCTGAAAGTAAAAGAGTGAAGTGAACACACAGACATGGGTTTATTTACTCTTCAAATAAAAGTACTTTCACAGACTAACAGGAGCTAAACAGATAAAAAAAAACTACTCACCACATCCATGAGTGGCTCTCCAACCTCCTCACACCAATTAAGCCTCCTCAAATGCCAAAAGGAACCTGCTTGCACATTTCAAACCAGATACAGTAGCAAAATTCCACAGTGAAATATCAATTATAGTGAAGCACCACAAAAGTAGTCTAGTATCATAGTAAACAGAAACAAATATTAACAGTAAAAAAACAAGAACAAATTTAATTTTACCATCAAGTCCAACAGCATCCAGCATTGCCTTAAGACACTGCAAACAGGAAAATTAAATAATGTTTACACAAATAACATGCAGGTAAAATACATGTAACACACACAAGTTGATTATTTTCCCTCACCTCTCTAACAGTACAGTTCTTCTCCACGATTATATCCATCTCCATGCCAGCAGAGGGTGCTGTGCCCACAGAGAAGTGCAAAAAAAGCTGCAAAACAAAAACAACCCCAAACATCAACCAATAATTTAAAGAGCTAAGAACTACTTGTTTTTGTAGTACACTAAAATCTAGTGTAAGAGACTTTAACTTTAACCCAAAGGTTCTTTAACTTTCACCTGTGCAGCTGCAAACTCAAATGATTTATGGAAGATTTTAAATAAAAAGCCACACCTGTGATGCCTTGGGGGCATTTCCTGGCCAGAGAATCAGTGTGGTCATGAGTCGCACCCCCGCTTCTCGAACACTCAACTCCTCACACACTGTCAGGTAAACCAGAGAAAGACAAGTGTACTTCAGTGAATGCTTGCCAGGATTTCAAAGACACACGATGAGAAGAAAAATTACAAGCAAGGATAGTACCTTTAAAAAATAAAATAAAATGGGGACACAGTAAAGGCATGTGTATATTGATATTTTGGGGAAATGAGGGGGATTTCCAGCTGTTAGTAATCTGTACCCCCCAGGAAACAGATGACAGGGTACCTGGAGGAAGGAGTTTCCCTGAGCAGTCCACCTGTCGCAGACAGTACTGTGCACCTGGTCAGTGAGAGAGGAATAACAGATAAATGAAGATAAACAGAAAGATTAAATTTCGGTTTAATATATTGTTCAATGTAAATCTCATCGGCAGTTTCATCCCAGATCGCAAATACCCTACAACACTGTCAACTTTCAACTGGAATAGAACAGAATCGTATGGGGAGGGGTTAAGTATAATTTTGTAGTTCTTTTAGGACATTATTTGAGGGTAGAAATCCTACACTGTGTCACTTTAATGGATCCATTCGACAGCATGTCACCCTGATGCCTCACTTTACATGATTCCCATCCCATATCAACATATACTGCAAGTTTAGGAGCCATTTTATGCATCCCCAGACAGCAAATAGCTCTGATTTGAACTATATCACTTAGTTTTGCTTTAGATTCATATAGCTGTGTATAAGTTTTTTATCCAAGGTCTGGACATGACATAACCTTATTCAGAACAGCTCTCAAGCCCTCTGAATATGCTGCGCGTTATGTACTATACATGAATTGGATTAGTTTAACGATCCGAAGAAGTACATGATGTCAAAATTGCTTTGAGGCATATTCATGCACTGTTAAGCTATGCAAACACATTCCAGACCCTGACATATAATGGAAGAGGGGATGATCAGGGAATTCCTTGCAGACATGTGCAAATATGTGCAGTTATGTGTAACACAGAGCGTCTTGCCTGGGGCCTTCTCCTGTAGCTGCAGCTCCTCTATGGCTCTTTGTTTCACCTCACACAGCAGCTGTGGCATAAAAATTAAACAGGACTGAAAGATTTCCAGAAAGAACAATGTGATGCTTGGCAGAAAGGAAGATGACGAAGAGGTAGCATGACAGAGGGAGGTAAGAAATACAAACCATATTTCCTGTGGCTGGAACCTTAACTTTCTTCCTTTTCTCCTCATCAATATCATCTGCTCTTCCTCCATGCACCTGAAACTCCACCTGGAGCCAGCGGCAGTCAGATGGTGTAGTGACAGTGACAACGTCTCCATTTAGAGTAAACACACTGGACAACATTCAGAAGACAGGTGTAAAACAGACACATTAAGAAAACAACACACAGACATTGTGGAGGATTTTACCTGCTGTCGAACAACTGTGGCTCCAACACCAACAACGCATCACCATCTTTCAGTGAAAGCTCTTTTAGCGTACGCTGCATGTCATCGGGGGGGAACACCCTCCATCCGCTTGCCCCTCCTCCCTCTCCTGCTCCCTGCTCTACTCTCTTTCCTTTCTTATGCTCCTGGCACAGCAGACTCTCCTTTGGCTCCCCCAGTGCCTCCTTCAGCTCCCCAAGTGTCACACCACCAGCAAAACCTCTCGCTTCCCTCTTGAGTCCTGGTCCCCCATTTTCTACAGGACCTTTGCTCTCCTTACATCCCACCCCTTTCCCCACCTCCTGCTTCACATCACCCAAAAAGGGACGGACAACAGTCAGCAGCACGGGCTCCCACTCATCCCCAGTGAGGACAGTTGCACCACATACCTAAGGACATTAAAATCAGTATTCAGTAATCAGTCAATTGGTATGGACCTTGAAATCTAAGGAAGTCTATGATGGACTATGTTTTACCTCTCTACCATTCCACACGAACAAGTCAGAGTTTGTGCAGATACCTGCGCTGTGCAGAGAGACATTGTCATCTGAAAAGAGAAAGACAACCAAAAAATGTTACCAGAGATTTAAAAAAAAATCTTAAATTTTCATTGTTCTCTTACAGTATTTAGTTAGATGTCTCACCTGTAAGAGTGCTGTAGAGGTGGAGACCTGCTGGAAGACTCTTGGCCACAGTCAAAGTCATATCACCTTCCCAGAGCCCCTGCATCTGAGAACATGTAAACAGTGTTGTTTCTTGTTGTTCTTTCAGGGTCTAAAACACAACATTTAGTGATTTTGAGAAAGATGTTACCTGGTAAATTGCTAATCGGAGGTCTCCCACAGTCTTTCTGCGATCAAAGCTGAGGGTGGTGTTCACACTGTACTCTTTGCTGGCTGGTTGCAGAGCTCCATTTTCTAGTCTGTAGCAGGGTGCTAGATGCAGACGAAGCTCCACTGTGTTACTGGAAGCTTCAAACTTCTCACTATAAAACAAAACAAAGTTAAACGGTTAAACTAAATTGTAATGTGATCATAGTTTCGTGTTTTTTGTGTTTCTGTACCGCATCTCTTGCAGTTTGATGTTCTCTTCCTGAGCCATCTGCACAAGCCGAGAGGGAACTTTATACTGTGGATTGTTCAAGGCTGAAAATGTAAAATAGAATCAATACATAATGAGAGTGCATACATATTATAGATCATTCTAGTTAATATTTCATTTATGTGATGAATACTTAAATGACTAATGAGTTACCATACACAAACTCACTTCACCCAGCTGGTCGAATATTTTTCTTTTCTTTACAAATTAGAATAATTGGATCTATTACCTTCACTGGGCCTTTGCAGCTGTGTTTTTCTGTAGAATAGCATGTATGCACTCTCTTTGCCCTGGAACTGCTTCTCTATATCAGACTGCCTGATGGAGGTCACAGTGGAGTCATTAAGGTCAAACCAGTGGCTACCCTGCTGATGGACAAGAAGATACACCTTGAAAATGGCAGTAAAGGGTTTGCAAGACATGCAAAGGAGGAGTGAATGTTCATAGTTTTTTACAGTATGCATACAGCATCTAAACCTGCTTTACAATTAAAAATAAATAAATAAATAAAAAGAAATATGACCTTCTTCCTAGCGAGACCTTTAAATTGTGACCTGCTATAATACCTCTGGTTCTAGTTCTGGCTCCTGGTCTAGGTCTTGGTGTTGTTCAGCAGCTCCTGTGCCTGAAGCTGTTAAAGGATCTGAGTTAGTGGTCTGCTTTGACGAGACAGCAGGGTCATTCACTGGACTTGGCAGGTTTGCTTTCAGTGCTACTCTGGTACCATTCGACACCAACATGAACACATTGTTGTGGGACTGCAGGAACTACATAAGAAGAGGGAACAAGTGAAAGAAAAATGCGTTTCTTGCAGAAATATGAAAATGCGAAACAGACTTGTGTAAGCCCCAAATAATGCCAACGAACATACAAAAAAAGAGAAAAAAAACAAGAATACCTTTCCAATGGGACCATAGCGTTTTCTGAACTTTTTGCTCCAGGATGATCCAATCCTATCCATGATTTTCTTGCCCAGCTGATCCATTGGGACACTCTTTGATGGCTCCTTGAGGTCCAGAAATGAACAGCAAATAATTCATGGTTTTTCATATATCTGACTCCATCCATGCATAATGACACAAAACTCAGCAATAGTAATTCTTAGTTATTGTTGCTGTACCTGGAATATTATAGCAGTAATGACAGACAAGGGGTCATCTTCTTGCACTTCTGGCTCACACACATCTTTGGCCTCTTCCTTGGCTTTCCTCTGAGTTTTAGGTTTGCAGTCTACCTCCTGAAAACAACACACAACTCCTGCTGCAACTCTTAATGCCAACAAATTCAACAACCTGCAACTGTTGATATTTTTTTTATTTTATTTCCAATAATAAAGCACTTGTTTTTCTCACCAGTGGCTCCCATTGACCGAGTTGGTCAATGTCCCTGATATAAACGTGGTAATGGCCACCATAACAGCCACCCTTATGAATGATCACAGAGGACAGGTCATAGGAGTAATCGGAGTCCTCTCCATCAGTCTGTTAGAGATAAACAAATGATGATTTATTTTAAGACAAAGAAGAGAAAATAGAACATAGTTTTACATAGCCCTGCCAAGGCAAAACACTCCTGAGCATGTCAAATCCGGATTGTAATTGGAGCTGCAGTAAATTGTTCAAATTCATAGATGAGGCAGTTTGAATTATGCTGAGTTAAATGTACTTAGTCTATACAAAGAACATTAATAACCATACCTGCTCACAAAAAGGCCTTAGGTTGATGGTGAAGGGAAAGCTGTAGCGCCCCGTCTCTTTGTAACGCTCACATTTGGCAAAGTCAAAGCTAAACCTCAGCAAAGACATTGTCATGAATGGAGGGAGCTTCTTCAGCTTAGCAGACTGAATGACAGCAAAATGAGTAAAGAAATTAAGGTGAGGACCAGAAAAAAAAGTTCTTTATAGCTTTTATTGTCTTGTTTGTTGGGAACTGAAAAGGCTAAATGAACACAATTTGAAAGTCTTACTGACCTTGGCAGCAGTGACCAGACTGTCACACTTTGCACAGCGGTACAAATTATTGCCCTCAAACAACTCTTCCTCTACAAACATGTTCCACAAAGCCTCCTCCAGGCTAGACATGCCACAGACACACACAGTCAGGTCCAGAAAGTCCTCCTAAAGAAGACACAAATGCATATTTACACAGAAATGTATTAAATTGGAATCTTGAAATTTAGTGATGAATTTACTCTGCTGATCTTGTTTTTTTCCCCAAATCTGTTGACAAATCTCTCAATTAACAAAAGACAAAAAAGACCATCAATGACTTTTAATGGACAAAACATGACACAAGAAGGAGCAAGGTCAGAATAGCATTGTGCACATATGGACACCTCTCTCTGGCTGACATTCCCACACTCCTTGCAGACAATACTGTTGACAATGATCCCGTGGTAGAGCTGGCGAATAAATGTACTACCAGTGGTTCCCACAAGGGAGTGCTCCAAAGCACTGAACAGAATCCTGTTCAGCTCCTGTACATCATGCTGATTTGTCCCCTGAAAGAAGAGCACAACAGAAATTATGAGTTCAAACTGGAAACAGGGGCACATTCTGAATGCCAATTCCATATCACTGAAATAAAGTAAAAACTACAAAAAACAGCCTTTACTAGTATTGCTATTTTCCTTTTCCATTAACTTCATGTAGCATCTTGACATGGAAAATGCCAGTTTCAATTCTTTGTCTGTTTCTGTCTCCATTTTCTTTATTGTTATTTCCAACTTCATGCATTTATTGTGCATAAATGCAGATGCATACCAGCATGTATATAATGGTAGGACTGACTTAAATAAATCACGAGAATGATTGTATTGTAACCTAAGCCTCTCTCTCTTTTCTTCATTTACTATAATAATGGGAACTAACCTCACTACTGTTCCAGCCAAAGCTATCAGTGAGGTCAGCAGTGGAGGCACTCTGCTGGTCCACCAATAACATTCGGGCAAATAATCTCTGGAGCTCCAGTGGAATCACTCGGACCTGAGAAAACAATGAGAGCACCTTATTCACTTCAGATGATATTACAGACTCATTGTCCAGTAAGAAGACAACAAAAAACTTCCTCATATAAATATAAAAGGCTCATTCTTGAGCAATGAAAAACTACAATTCAAACAATCAGGTAATTGTACAGTTGTAAAAAAAAATAATAATAGTAATAATTTTAAAAGTATTATTATTTTATCTTCAGTCTCAAAATTAATTAGTCTTAAATGTTACACACAGGACCCTTACTAATTATTTAATAAGTGTCAGAATACTAATAAGTGTCAGAATCCTTGCACGTGATTTTTATCACGTGCAAGGATAATAGCTCAGACATACAACTTGCAACACTGTCTGTTCTTACTGTATATTCATCATCAATCATTTTATCCATGATAATGTGCCAAAGATAATGCACTCTAACACACATTAGGATCATTCCCTGCATATTGTACTTAGACACACATGCAGATTATACCTGTGGTTTCACTTTCAGGCAGAGCTGGACAGTAATTCAATAACAACAGCAACAACAACTTCCTTCAAGGACAACACAACAACAGTGCAGTATACAGTCAGCAGCTATCGTGATAACATTTTTGGCCACATTCTTCAGACCTAGGCACTTTGCCATTCTTACCTTGGCGCCTGGTTTCTCTTTGTCTTCCAGGCGTCCTAATTCATCTGGGCCCAAACTGAACAACTGTTCTGCAAAGATTCAAACCAAGCAACATGTAAGTAAACAAAATAAAATTAATTTAGTTTGGTTTAGTTTAGTTACATCCATTACAGTGCCATTGCACTATTAGGCAATGACTATTCATCTTGGGTCCATTGAAACAAAGGAAACTATACAATAAATACATGAGTTTGTAGCAAAAGAAAGGTGAGGTAGAGTCACTTCAAGGGCTGCAACAATTATTCGATTAATAGATTATTAATCAATTACTAAATTAATTCATAATTAATTTACTAACTTAAGCTAAGCATCTTAAAAAGGTGCAATATTTTATGGTTTCAAATCAAGACATTCGAGATCATCATCATTTCCAGGTTTGCGAAACACCAATCAACATTGTTCAAAAATTTCTGACATTTTAACAACGAAAGAAGTACTTGATTAATCCAGAAAATAATCGGCCGAATAACCGATTACGAAAATAATCATTAGTTGCAGGCCTAGTCACCTCTGAACTCTGGGGTGAACAGCAGGGTCTGAAGCAGGGAATTCAGATAACACGTCCCACCCTGGTTCTTGATGCCGCACAGATTGCTTCTTCCCCGGGCTGGAGGAGGCTCTTCTCCCCTCTTACCGACTCTCCCTTTGGGCGAGGTGGAAGAGACGCCTTCGTCTTCCTCGTCCTCCTCGAAAAGATTCCCAAACATGCCGTGTGAGGATTTCCTTGACTTCTTGACTAAGTTTTTAACGCTGGAGCCTCTCTACAGTAAACCGCGTGTTAGCACTCGGACCCTCTTGCTATCTCATCTTGGTCTTACCGAGTTCTCTGTTGACAATGGCCGGGCTGACTCTGAAATAAGAAGACTTCACCGGGCTGAACATAGCGATTATTAATGGATATGTAACGGTTATGCTGGTTGGCGAGCGGAGCAGGTTAATCGAAGGCAGGGGGGACACGGATGAGCAGCCTGACAGCTACGCGAAAATGTGAAAAATCAGGATGTCGGTAACAGTCTGTTTCTCTACGACTGTAAAGAAAACGTTTCCTCCTACAGAAACTCTGAAGACATTATTTTTTAAATTACTCAAAACTGCTTTTTACACCAGCTCTTTCTTCCTCTGCTGGCTGAAAAACAAAGCAAACGAAACGTAAATAAAAATAGCGTCAGTGAACAGTAGGCAGCCATGTTTTTCCTACTTAGGGTTGCAGTGATGCATTGTGGTACTTGTAGTATCAGACTTAGCCATAGTCAAAGTTTGGCTTAAATCTACATTGGGGGGTTTATTGTTATGAATCGATTAAACGAAAGATAATTATTTTTATATAAGTATATAGTCACTTTAAAATAAAAAAATTGTACTAAGTTCAATAAAAATATTGAACTTAGTACAAAAAGTATAGGAAATGTGTGTTTGGATGATTATTATTTTGTAACAATGCTTCATGGCAATAAATGTTATACTGTTGGAAAGCCTGTATTTTCCCCTTTAAATGGTATTGCCAATGGCATTGCCAGGGAAGAATTGGCAAGTTTTTCATGGGTGCAACCCACATACTCAACTCTGCAGCTCATCCTACACATGCATTTCCCTTACAAATGTGGCACAATTTAAAAGGGAAATAAACAAACTTTCCAACAGTATTAGATTTATTGCCAAGAAGCATTTTTCAACAAATAAATAATTGAGCAAAAACAAATTTTCTCACTTTTTGTGCTATGTTTATGTACATTAGGCAAGGGCCATGCTTTGCGGAGGTTGCCACCTTTCTATGGCTGCCTGAATGGACTGCATTTTCCACATTTCTACTCTCAGATCTGCACAGTGGTCACTGGGGCTTGAGTTTCATAGCACCAGACATGATTTATTGCTCCCATTTTTATAGACTTAAGTAGTATGTGCCCAGGGGCATGTATGCAGGGTTGCATACCAATCAGAGACCTCACCAGGCGTCTGATTAGCCACGAAATTACCTGGAATGAAAAAACATGTGTACTTCAAGGTATGCTTAATACCCTTGTTGCCACCTCCACATGCTCTAACGGAACATAGCTGAAAGTTAGCCAAAGGAAAAACAACTCTTGTCTCACTCATGTGATTTATTGTAGTATCAATAATTTACCTTCACTTTTACACAAACACATATGTAATCCATGCAGTCAGGGGCAAAAACATCAGCCAGTCTTATTTTCTGCAAGAAAGAATGCAGAATACTTGTTAATAAACAAAAGATTAAATATTGTTTTAATTTAACTGCTTAAATCTTGAACAATTGTAGATTTGTTTTAAAGTCAGGTACAGGTAGTTGTACCTGAATTGGATAATATACCAAAGGCCCCCAGCTTAAAAAAAATATTTGAGTTGCCAGCACTAAATACATTGTAAATTATCTAGTCATTTTCACATTTTTTTTTCTTTTTGGTAATTTTGTGTCATATTTTGTTTTACTTTCCTTTTCTTTTACATATCTCTAATGAGGGTCTAAATGTAATTCCAAAACCCTCTCCAAGTGGCAAGAATAAACAAATAATCAAATCTAAGGACATTTATTATAAAGACTACAGAATCATTCTTTAAACCCCACTTTAAACAAAGTCTGTGTCATCAAGGCTACTATCCAATTCAGATTATATATCTCAAAGGTAAACCCTTGGAAACAGAAGCAGTACTGTAAAGGCACACCGGCATTTGAAGCACTATGACAAACCATTTCTCAAATAGGAACACAGACACAAAAGGACAAAGTATGTCCTTACAACGAAGAACCTGTACTGTATTTATACACATGGCACACATAAACACACACTCATACACATTGATCTCACAAAAGAAAACACACTCTTTAGTTCAATAGGTTTTTAGCTTGAAGACTTTCGAGAGAGGTGCTTTGGCACTTGAGTAGATCAAGTAGGATTCTCCTTTAGAGCTGAAAAACTCCCAGTCACTGCACCCGATGGTTGGAAGCCAGTGAATAGGAACAAAGCCTTCATATCCCTGCCACCTAAAAACAAACAGAAATGATGGATAGAATCAAAGGTGTGCTTACGTCACAAAAGCTTTAGATGAAAAAAAGGGCTGTGGGCAATTTCCTAGTTCCTAGTAGGTCTTCTCATGTCAGAAGTGCTGGTATGCTTTCACTTGTCTGGTTCACAGGAAGAAACTTAATCTACATTACCACAGTGTATGTCCCCAAGATTATTTCAGCAGCGAAGTTACAGGGCAGTCATTATGAGTGAATTATTTAACACTGGGAGGGGTGCTGTTGACAAGTTGGCTACCTGTAGAGAATGCTGTTGAGAGAATATGACTCTCCATTAAAGGAGTTGGCCACAATAAGAAAATGTTCCTCCCCGAGGCTGAAGAATTCCCAATCCACTGCACTGGAGAGACAGAATGATATGTGGTGATTTTAAGTGAGTGACATCGCAGTGATGATGATGCGTTTTATAACACAAAGTCTCCATGCAGTCAGTCCGTGTGGACATAAGTTTAAAACTTGCAGATGTGTGTATACCTGTAGGTGACAATATCCTGGAAACGGACAAAGAGCTGTCCTTTAATGTCCAGTTCATAGATTGTGGAGTTTATGGCATATTGACTTGGTTGGTTGCCATGTAGTCTGTTCCCATTGGCAACAACAAGGAAGACTCTGCTGCCAATCTTGAACATTTCCCAGTCTGTGGCACAAAAAGTCTAGAGAGGAAGTAAGAAAGAATACAAACTGTTGGTTTGTGAACAGTTTAAAAATGGAAATGTGTGCAAATAGAAATATAAATACTATTAGTGTTCATGAGACGTAGGGGTAGAGGTAAGAACAGGAAAATGCAAGTTATTCAATTAGGAATGAAATCCAAGTTGTGACAATCCAGTCCATAAGATAAACAATGAACTTTGCTGCAGAAATGTATGAAAACATTTCACTGGTGGTGGCATTAGAAAGAAGTAGATCATCCAAATGATTATAACACATTGTTTGGGATATGAATCATCTTTAACAATGGTTGATGAGACATTTAATAAGAAACTATGGTTATAGAGATAATGGTGATGCTACAAGAAAAAACACAGAACAAATAAAACCACTTATCTTCTGATGGCCATGCTAAACTTTATTAACGTTCATGGTAATCCATTCAGATTTTACAGTCAGGGCAGAAGCAGACAAACAACCATATCTTGCAGCCACATAGTTAGCATTGGTTGAAAGGGAGTCAAATTGATATTTTCTATCTCATTTGATGAGTTCAGGTGATTAAATTTTCAGTTGCCTCGGGATGTTCTTTTGAGGCCTCACATCCAGATGTGGAGTTCCCCTCAATCATACAGTTCACCTCCTTATGGTCTCTCATCTGACTATCAATGTGTCAGCGCTCTCTCCTCAAATGTGTCTGAATTTAAATATATGACTCACTGTAAGTTACATGTCAAAGCATTACTATCACTGAAACAAATCAAACCACACGCTCTATTTTTGGCACACAAATGCTTAGACACACCTACTACTTGCTCCCCTAACTCTTTATGCCATTTATCTTTCCATATTTTCCTTCCCGGACACACAAGGAAGAGAATTTTTCATACTAATCTCAAAGATACTGATGTCATCTAAGGCAAAGGCCAGCTTCTGAGAAAATAAATCAAATGGAAATCATGCAGCACCATCATGTCATGTCAAAAAAAAAACCCAAAAAAACATTGAACTGTGTGATTGTAGTTAATCCTCTTTTTTGTAATTTCAAAAAAGGGCAGCGATATTCACCACATACCTTAATTGTCTGGAACACCTGGAAGTGCCCATTGACCCAAATATAAATGACAGAGTCTACAGAAGTGGTCACCCCATCAAAAGCATTAGCGACCACGAGGAAATAGTACGGTCCGACAGTGAAGAACTCCCAGTCGTAGGCCCCAGAGGTCAGCAGCATCTGGTGAACCTCAAAAGACTTTGTTAGCCTGTTCCACTTGTATATCACACTGTTTATAGTGTGATTGTTATTACCTGAAAGACAAACCAGAAAGAGAAATGTAGTGTTTCACACTGATGTAATGCGCACATTTTGGATGAACCAGAGTAATCTTACCTTGTCTATGGTTGGCCACAGCGAGATAGGTTTGTCGATTGATGATAAAGGCCTCCCAGTCTCGAGCACAGTAGGTCTGCAGAGACTGGAACCGCACAAACTGTCTTCTTCTCTTGCTCCATTTGTAAATGACAGAAAACTCATTCTCTAACTCCTTGTTTAAACGATTATATGGCCCTCCCCCAGAGTTAGACACTACCAGAAATATCTAGATCAAACAAAAGAAAGAGACAAATTGTGTTCAGAGCTTATACTGGAGTGTTACATCTCTCATACATTTCTCTTCCTGTGTGTCATACTTTATTTCCTATGCTGAAGTGTCTCCAAGCTAGAGCTTCATGAGTGGAGATATTCTGGTATAGACTGAATTGTGCATGAGTCCACAGATACACAGCTGAACCAGAAGCTTTGGAGCGATGAGCCATCGCAGCCATTAGACCCATGCCAGGTACTTGGAAAACCTGTGGATTGGATTAAAGAATTATATTTAAACTGAAATAGCCCAAATATCATATAAAACATATAAAACACAATCACAGGATTGTAAAATAAAATAAATTAAAATGAAGACTGCTTAAGATTTCTGTAGGTGAACCAAAGGTGGTGCTGCAACAAAGAAGAGGATCAATTACCTCCAAGATTGTTCATCCAATGAATTTCTTTCTACAGTGTCACATTAATTTGTTGTTGATACTTCATTCAAAGTAACTGACAATAAATACATTCAAACTATGCAAGATCAGAGAGGAAACACAAAATTTGGACTGTATCCTTAAAATAACTTCCAAGTTCAGTGTCAAAATTAGACCGCTTATAGATAAAGATAATAAATTGTAACAGTGAAACAAATAATGTTTTCAATAAAAGTTAGAAGGTACTATAAGCCACACCTCATATAAGTGTCTTAACTGATGTCCCAGTTTTAGATTTTTGTATGAAGGATGCTTGATATCAGCAATATCTCTTGTGCAAATATACAATGAAGAGTGAATTTCCTTCAAGCGATAAATGATAGAAAAACATGCACAACTGTGTTATTTATCTGAAAATCACTTGACCTCCCAAAAGAAATATATGTTCCTACTCTTTGGTTTCTTTAAGTACCAATTAAGAAAGGATTCTACCAACTATATAGACAAAAAAAATGCAGAAATATGGTGAATAAATACCTCTACATCATGTGTCTCTGAGCTGGTGGTTAAGACCTGATGTTCCAACACATAGTCAAGCTTTTTATGATCTGTGTACAAGGAAAGGGAAGATGTTTTTTTTGTGTTTTGTTTAATCTAAGTAAAGAAACTTTTAAAATGCTCATCAACACGAGTCTCACCCTCTAGCACTGTGATCCACTCTCTGCCATCACAGAGGTAGAGACCTTTCTTAAGTGGGTTGAACCACAGCTGACCTTGTAGCAGCTCGGAGCATGAACGCTCCAACCCCACTGACACTCGCTCCTCCTTTTCTGTCAGAACAAGATCAAAACACAATAGAAATCAAACATTTACAGAGGAAGGAAGAGGTGAGATTGGCTGGGGCTATATAAATCATGAAAATGTCTTGTAAAGTGCATGTTACCATAGGAAGTCTGGTGGCTGTTGCCCTCCCTCCTCTTGACAGGCAGGTCTAAGAGAAGAGGTGGTACTGACAGTGTTGCTGGTTGGGAGTTGGAAGAGGGGCAGATCTGATGGGTAGCATCCAAACCTGGCACTAAAACAAGCTGTCGGAGCAAACCCTGTTCAGGGACAGCAGATAGGAAAGAGATGAAACAACCGTTAATGAGAATGCATTAATATTAGTTGATTTTATATGCATCTCATTGAAGTTATTAATTTAGCTCTTACTGAAAACAAGCCTTTCCATCTACCCCGATTGCCAATGTGGAATCTGGATCCCTGAATGTTGAGGTCTGAGGGGAAGGGCCTGGTAGGAACTCTGTTGCCATTAAAGATATCATTATTATCATAAGTTGTATTTTTTTTCTGTAAATGAACATTAAAGTAATGTAATTAAGTCAGTCTACTCTATTCTTTTTTTAGGACTGAGACAGAAAAATAATAAATGTATCATATAAGCACTGATATTCCTCCCTTCGGTGTGCCAGAGGGAATTTCCATTTAAAACCATCCATCACATACTGTCAGGCCACAATGATATGGCTGCAGGGTGTGTGCTGATTTGGAACAGTGCAATTGTATTGTGGTGAAGGATCTACTATCCCTTAAGGGGGTTAAAAGGAACAGGAAGAGAGGATAGCACACAGGAGGCAGACAGTATACCCACACTGTCAACAGAAAACAGAATCACACAGGAGGAGCAAAAGAGGATGAACTCACATTTCCACTGGTGCTTTGCAGTCCACCCTGAGCCTCACATTTTCACCAGTGATGGTTAAAACAAGAGTGTGCCACTGGTTATCAGCCAGCTTCGTCCCTCGAAACACCCAGTGCTCTACAACCCCTCCATGACCTTTAAATAGAAAGTGCAGACATTTTTTCGAAAGCCTCAGTCCCAAGATGATCCGTCCACGTTCCTCATTGCTCATGAATTTCTTCTCCTTGTTTTTCTTGGTCTTCCCATCTTGTTCCTCTCCTGTGGTGCTTCTCTTTTTATTACTTTTCAAAATGCTTCCATTACCATCCTCTCTCTGCTCCAATGCACTTTTTTCCTCTGTTTTTGGCCCCATGAGAGAAAGGATGTATTCATTTCTCTGCAAGACAATTATGAGTTACTTTAAGGCAAGAAAATTTGATAGTATATTGATTTTTTCTTTTTCTTTTCTTTCTTTCTTTTTTTTGTTATTTTCAAGGCAAACTGATTTTATAGAATAAATGCATACTCAATGAAGTGATAATATAATCTCATACTTAATCTGCAATGGACATAGCAGTTTTTAATTTTATGTTCCTTTAATCTTAGAGGCAAATTTAGTACTTCTACTGTCATAATGGCTACAGATAAGTTATTGTTCACAGTAACAATCTACCTCTAATCCCCATGTACTGTTACATAGCTAAATAAAAATAATAAATACACAAAAAAACATTTTAATATCTTCTATACTATTTTGTTTATAATTGATGATGGACCTTTAATTGTTACAGAATATTTTCACATTAAAACATTCATAATGATCTCTGTATTTTTGCAAATGTTCACCTTTTTATCAAGGTGTGAGACCTTTAAAGTCACAACAATAGAGAATTCTTTAGGGAAAAAGTCACAATTTGAAAGCAGCTGTGAGGAGGGAAAGCTCAGGGAGGAATGAGGGCTAGAGAAATGTACACCCCTCATCTCTCCAGCCAGCTTCATGTGCACCCCTGGCACAAGTTTGGAGGTATCCCTCTCCAAAACAAAAGACAGGAGATCCAGAGGGAGCATATCTGCAAACAATAGGGAAATAAAGAGGTCAGGGGGGTTGTTTTACTGCTTAAACCTATTCTGCAGCTGTGCTATAAAACAGTATTTTATAACCTGGGGGTCTAAACCCCCTGAAGAGTGTGGAAATACATTTGAGGCTCCTGGAAATGATTAACAGGACAGTGGTACTCTGCTGTGAAACCCTAATTCTTTACATCCATTCAGATTTCTAGAATTTATAAAAATAAAACTGCAGAATTAAAAATAAAACTGTGTATAATTCCCACATATTTAATTCATTTGTTCTACTTCAAATGGTCTTCTAATTTAGAGTGAAATACTTCATACTTAAGAGATATTTACTTTAGTTACTTGCCACTTAACATTTTCAGATTTCATGTTGCTGTTCAAAATATGGAATAGGTGTTCAACTATTTCAATGTTTCTTCTAATTTGAAAAATATTTTAAAAAATCTCAAGGTCAGACAACCGAAGCTCTGTGAAGGTTTTTCTTTTGTTTGTTTTGTTTTTCTGCATCGAGTATATATTTCCACACACGTGTGACAGAAGTAGCCTCCGGTGGTAGTAGAGCTGCAGCAGGTTGGTTTTAGGAAAGGTCACTAATGAAAAGAAAGACATTTACTGGGACATAAGGAGAGGGAGAGGAGTATTCCTCATAAATTGATAAGATGTCATTTGAAATGTCAAATGTTAGTCCTGATTTTCTGATGTGTACAGAATCATTGTGGAATCCTAACCACATCCAATGTCTGTACTTGTTTGTGGATATTAATTTAATATTGCACGCAATGCTGAACACACTCCCACTGTACTGTAAGCAGATACCGACAGTTTGAATTATCCAAAAGAATTTTAGCTGGAGGGGTTTCCCGGGTTTTAAGATGAAACTGTAAACCTGTCACAAAATAATCATTAACTTAACATCACATGCATTGAAATGTACTCAGGTAATTACGTGTAAAATGACATAGAACAAAAGTTTACAATACCTGCACAGTGTCTCCATGTGTCTGTGGTGGTGCTGATGACCCTTAACCCCAAGAGAAGGAGCTGCACAAATATCAGCGATGACATTACAAAAGACCGATATGCTTCAGTTGCCAGTAAGTGGGACAGTCTCCATGTTTAAGGTATTTCTCCCCTTTTCTCTTATCTAAATCCACAATACACACAACAAAATTGTGTATTCACAGTGATCCAAACATACATTTTCAGATCACCCCCCATCCAAAAAAAAAATGTCTATTAAATAAATTCTGCTAAAAATAACCAGTGCTATGCTGGCAATCTAAGATTCACATATACCTAAATGTAAAAGTAGAGGTCCTGTGCTTGGAGAGAGATCCATTCATCTGTATGGGGAATCCTGCACCTGCAGCTCCTTTTAAACACCAGAGCCAGGCAAATCACTACACAGCCCGTCAATCATCCTCCCACAAACGCCTCCAATGACACAGACCTGCCAGAGGGTTCCAATGCTCCAGTGCCTTGGCCAAAAAGTATTTGCAAGTAATAGCATAAATAATAGTTTATGTATTTATATTAATCTCCTTTTAGTCAGTTAGAGTAAAGTGCATGAAAATTGATCTTTAAATGTATCTTGTCAAGATGACAGCTAAGTTCTAATTGTCTATGTTCACACACAAGAGTTATTTGTCCAAACAAGACTTTCACCTTGTTTCCGTGGTCAATAGGCACTCCATAAATAATTAGACTGTGTTTTGTATAACAGTTACACATCAGCCTATGTTGCTTCTCTCAGAGTCATCCCATCCACCAAACCAGCACATTTACAAGGCAAATGCACTTGTGGACTCATCTTCTCACATTAAGATCACAGATTACACCCAAAGGTCACAAAAACAGCCCTGCCCTTCCTTTCCTCTATCCATTCATCAGTAGTTGTTCTTCCTTCTAGGCATGAAAGTGAGTGGGTGTTAGCATGTTCTGTGTACTCTCAGATATGGTGCTGTTTTAATGCAAAAAAAGTTAATTGTTCACTCCTGTATCCAAATTTCCTTATTCCTGGTTTGACTCATCAGCTGCTTTATATCTTATCATTGTATCAGTTGTTCTGCATGCAACTGTTCAATCATTTTATCAGATCAGACCAAGCTTTTTCATACAGCCTCGGGTGATAAGAAATCCTAGATAAAAAGGTTTAAAATTAAAAAAAAAAAAAATCACTAACCATCTCACTAAATTAACTGTAAAATACATTTGAGTTCAAAGAAATTAGTTCAGGTTTAAATATTGTAGTCTCTTCATCATACTTAAATTATTTAATCTTTTTTGCCCATTTCTGTATATGCATGTTTCAGGTTGGATTAAATCAAAATCTAATCTTTTTAATGACACCCAACCAAAGGCCTGACTTTATCATGGTTCAGTGGCACCACCTAGCTGTAGATATACTACATTAGTCCTAGTAACCAGAGTGATTTTAGCATCAAGGCATACATTTATAGTTAAGTGAGGCCCCAGTGGTCTTTGAAACCCTGTCTTCCATAAGGAGCTAAAGACCAATACATTAAAAATAGAAGGACATTTAAGAGCAAAAATAAGGTTACATTGCAAACAAGCAAACACAGAGAAAATAAGTAAATCAGCATAGATGAACATTTTAACCTTGCTTCGTATCTTAAATACATCTAATTTACTGAGTATAAAACATTTTAGAATGCATAAACAAAAAAGAAAAAAAAGGAGATTGTGACTACAAATCTGAGTACCAAACTATATTTATTGTATACAGTAGTAAAAGACCACAAATAATGTACAAATCAGTAGAGAAACAAATAACATGACAACAACCTGGACCCAGTTCTTTGTACATTGAGAGTTACCTCTCAAAGTCAGCCAGCTCAAACACATTTTGTCCAGCCAACCTGGTTCTTCAGAAGCAAGTAGAAGCTGAGTTTGTCTTGGGAACTGTGCTCTTATTTTGTGACAGGAGAACTGAAACCATAATCGTTACTTATGACTGGCTTGTGCAGAGGTTGCGTATTCATTAAAAAAAAGTGGATTGAGTACCTGCACTGACCCATACAGCTGTAGACTTCACTTACATTATTTTTTATTTTTTTAAAAATGAACAGCTCTTTCTTAGTGTGACTGAACCACAACAAATTACATTAAATGATATGGGAAATTCACACATCCAGTTACACCTCAAATACTGCTGCCATAAGACACGTATTGAATCCACAGTACTACAAATGTCAACAAAACATTGGTTCACAAAATCCCAAAATGAAAATGGTCCTTTGCTCTGTATATGGCTACCAAACGCTTCTATGTGTACAATTTAGTGTCATCTATAGTGTAAGATGCAGACTTCAGTCGAATGAATGCCCCTCTCTATGCCCAGCAAGTGGCCTCAGACAACATAAAATCATAAAAGGCTCAACCCAGAGCCAGTGTTTGGTTTGTCCTTTCAGTAAAAACATGTTGGTGCATCATGATGGACTTCATGGGAGAGGACCCACAGATGGAGTAGAAATACATTGCTCATTTTAAAAAGGTAAGAACATTACCCATATTTTAATTATATGCCAATAATAACTAACACAATATTAAATTCCCAAATAACCATAAATCCCACACAAAGGAACATAAAAACCTTGTCAGTTGTGATGCTCAACATTGCCTGTAAAGACAAAAATTAACCAATGAGAAAATTGGTAGACTAAAAGATGTGATGACCCAACTCGTCTCCACGAAGCTTTCACTTATTCAGGTTTTGAGTTCAAGGAACTGAACTGCAAACCCAGACTTCAGTTAGACCAGAAAACAAATTAAACCAACTTTTATATCCATGTACAAAGAACAGGGCCCTGTGCGTACTGAACACTTGTATCCCGAACTCCATCAGTTGACCTCCGTGCCCATTTTAATATGCTACAAACAGCATGCATCCTTCTCCTAACTGCAAAATATTGCAGACATTCACCACTTCAACACTGCAGTTTAAGATTATATGAAACAATCGACCTGCAACTTCTATCTTGTGCAAACCAGAAATCAACTCAACAGTTGACAAAGCCGATGAAAGGTTTTTCAAAAACGCATAACAAAAACACCGACTTTTGTGGGCCATCCCTGCTCAAACTGGAGGCAAATCCCCTTCAAAGCACATGTAGAGTCAGTTCCATCTTCAGGATACATTTGCAAGGACGATGCAGAGATGAGACGGCCAACCCCAGAAGCGTTATGCAGACATTTGTGTTGATCGAGTAATAGTCTGTACCTCAGATATGGCCAATGAACCTGTCTAAAGCAGTAGCAGTCAAATAAACAGCGAATGACATTAATGAAATACAAATTCCCTTAAAGTATGACAGTTTTAGTTTCGCAGTTTGCTTTTAGATGGATCTAATTACAGCAAATATGAAACAGATGTTCTGTCTTTGGAGTATTGGTCCAAGCCTCACAACTTTTTATCCAACATCCGACCTGAAACGTTTGTACAGAGGAAAAACAAAATAACCATCAAGCCCCTGGTTAATTCTTAAAAGAAAAAATAGAAAAAAAAACATTGCAGAACTCCTTAGCAAAAGCACCTAAAAGGCAAAGACCATTAAAATACATTTATGACAAAGAAGCAGGAGTCAACATTCAGACCAAAAAAAAAAAAAAAAAAAAAAAGAGTGACGCGAAATGGAAGCTGGGTGTGTCATAAGTTCAGATAGTGCCTCCACTCCAAAAAAAAAAAAAAAAAAAAAACATGCCCACTGAGTGCGACCCCTGGACATAATGTGCAGAGCCACACATTTGACCCTGCCAGATGAAAACCAAACCACTGGATACAAAGTTCTCATTGGAGAGTGAATGAGAAGCACTGACAAAAGCTGAAGGCAAAGCTGAAGCGAGCTGTGGGTCCAATCAAAGCCTGTACTGCCAGATGGAAAATGTCCTGAATGGCCAGCAGAGAGAAAATGTCGACACACACAAAAAGTTCAGTTTGGGCTGAGACAGTACATAAAACAGCTGAGGAGCCCCTCCCACATACACCTGACAAACCAAGACAGAAATAATAATAATAATAATAATAATAATAAGCTGAGAGGAGCAATGAGGAGGGGAGGGACAGTGAAAGTGGCTAGGGACGTGGTCTGAGGGTGGCCGTCATTGATAGAGGATTTAGCAGAGCCCACCCGTCTGCTGCTGGAAAACATCTATGGTGTCTTCATCTTCCATTTCCAGCTGAGGGGAGAAGAGGGACAGAGGCTCCAGTTAATGGATACAAATGATAACTCAACAGGTAAAAAGGAGGGGAGGTGTTAAAATGAGGAAAAAATTATTTGAAGCCATTTGGAAACAAGCATTCTTTACTGATAACTTTGAACATAATATCTCACCTGTGCAGGTGTATCCGTCTCATTGATAGGCTGGCCATCGAACCTGAACCTGATCTGCCTTATTGAAAGACCCTACAGGACCAAGACAACATATACATGAGGGACAGCACAATAAAATGTGCATGGAGGCAAGGCTGAGTGGCTTATTAGAGCAAACCCACAAAAAAATAACATGCTGATGAAGGAGGAGCAAAATTTATAGTTCAAAGTTAGGGCTGTCAACTCACCTGTCGTTCACAGTATGCCTTCATTAGTTTGCTGAGTGGTGTGTGTCTTTTGATTTTGAATTGGACCACTGACCCATCTTGCCCTGCAACCTTGAGGTTGATATGGTCATTCTCAGTCTTAACTCCCTCCTGCACAGACAAACAGGAAATAAATGGGGCGGGTTAACCAAGAGTCACAGAAACATCACAAACATTGCGGTCTGAGATTCACAATGAACAATTGGAACAATACAGTCGACAGAACCACTGTCCAGTTCAGACTACAGGCTATACCCAGCCTGCTGCTTTAAAATTACTTCACAATAAAAAGACACGTCACGGTGTGACCATGTTGTGTGGTGAAAGGGAAATACAATAACTTGAACCAGGCGCAGCATAAAAACTTACGTTAAGTATTGTTAATTAAGGCAAGTTAAAGTGTGGTGCTTGTCGGGCACTAGTCACAAATGCTAACATTAGCACGGTTAGCTCCAGGCTAGTATTCGGCACTTCAACTCTTCAGAACCTACATGGGCTTGAGCTGCAAGCTAAAGCTGCTAACCGCTTCGCTTTGCTGTGACCAAGAATGTCAAGATACACTTTTTTTAAAAACAGCAAAAATTAAATATTCAGGGGTGTTCTTTTAATGAGTGCGTCACCCTCCATTAGCGCCTCTTTATAGCTGCTGCAGTTGCGGCATTTGCTGCGTTGCGGACATAGCGTGGTCCCGTTTCGACAAAGAAAAAATCCGCAAACGACAATAACGGTGTAATGGACATTTCGGCACACAATCTTCGAGACCCTCCACTGTGGTTCGAAACCTCGCCGGTTTACAGGCGTGTGTGGTGTTAGCTTAGCTGAATGTACGTCTCAGTGTGCGGGAGCTCATTCATTTGCGAAACAAACACTGCGCCGATTTAGAGAAACGTGCAAACCAGGCCATTTTAGATTGCACATCTGAGCAAAGGTTTTGCTGTACGGCTGAGCCATCAGTGCAATTATACAGCTTGTTAAGCGTCAATCCCTTACCTTTGGCTTTTCCTCTGACATCTCGGCAAAATTTCTTGTGTCGGTTTTCGTAATAATCGGTTAATTGATTTTTATCTGTCCCTCCGCTGCCTTCTGTCCTCTCGTCTCCTCCACTGACGTGTACGCGCACAGAACTGCTGTAGCAAATACATAATTGGATCGCCGAGGAGCACGTGACCTCAAAATCGCGGGATCGCGGACACGGGTGCGCGCATCAATGTAAAGCACTCGAGCACGCGAACAGAAGGTAGAAAAATGACTGACTTCTTTGATCCCAGAAACGACTTGGTTACAGCAGCGCTGTAAATGACAGTACAATTGAAAAAAGTACAATTGAAGTGAAAATTGAGAGACACTCATACACAAAATATAAAAGTAAAAGCTGTAGTTTTAATGAAAACAAAATGCATGTGAGGCAATGCACAAGCACAACAAAGGTAAAACAGGAACCACCTGTGCCCGTGCCCATTGTAAGTGGTTCTTATTATTTGAGGGCAGGAAAGGTGAGAATTTAGAAAACAATTGAAATGTTTTGTGGGGTGTGTGTTTTGTTAGTTTTTTTAAGTGCAATGTTGTGGTGTTGGTGATGGCAATATATATATATATTTGTGCTTGTGTCATATGTTTAGTTAGTTGTTAACTATAAGGCTGGAGATGAGCTGTTTTATTTGGGGGTGGGGCACCAAACGGTGTTTGCCCAGGGGCATCAGACAAGCTACAACTGCCACTGACTATGACACTGTTAACTGCCTTATTAAACAAAAGGTTCACTTACAATATATGTGGAGTTGTGGGTCATGAATCACACAGATATTTCTTAACCAGGAAAAACAAAGTATAAGTGCATGTAATTTATCAACTATTTATTATCTATTTATCTAACTAAGATTTAACTAAGCAAATAGATAAGAGCCTCCTATTGGATAATTACTGCATGGGTATTTATCTTTCAGCTGGCAACAAGTTATTTAACCCCAACTGATGCAATGAGTAGCTTCTCATTTCTTAAACAACCATGTCGAATGACACATCCTGTGGTTGTGGAAAAGATGTTAGTCTGTTTGATAAGGCATGCATCAAGCAGAGAAATCATCTAAAGAGATTCCAGAAACTACTACAATTGGGTTAAAAACTGTCCAATGCATTATTAAAAACTGGAAGGGGGGAACCATCATCTTCGAGGAAGAAATGTGGTTGGAAAAAATCCTGAATGATTATGATCAGTGATCACTTAAATGTTTGGTGAAATTAAATCGTACCAAAACAACAGTAGAACTCAGGGCTATGTTTAATAGTGAAAGTAAGAGCATTTCCAGACGCACAATGTGAAGGAAAGGGACTAGGACTGAACAGCCTAGTGCTTGCTCATTGTGTGAACTGTTGGGTTTCTTTTCTCTCTGTAATATTGTAAAGGTTTTGGCCTTATTATGTACAGTGCCTTGAGATAATGTATGTTGTGATTTGGCGCTATACAAATAAAATTGAATTGAATTGAATTGAATTGAACAGCTGTGCAACTTTAAGAAAACCACTAATCAGTGAGGCCAATAGGAAAAAAAATTTCAAGTTGCTAGGGAGTATAAAGATTAAACTCTGAATCAACGGAAGAAGGTCATGTGATGCGTCCAGATTTACCCTGTTCCACCTTTGTATGATTGTAACTTTTACTTTCATGCGATTGCACACTCTATTCTGTTAATGACATCTATGAGATGAAAGACACTCAGCTCAGTTTAATCATGAAAGGACAAAAGCATCCAGAGTTAAGGTACCACCACATTGTTCAACTCGAAGTGGGGAGGGTCGCCTTACACGATTCTCAATAATAATTGTACAAATAATTTTTCTTCCCTGATGGCACAGGCATATTCCAAGATGACAATGCCAGGATTGTGAAAGAGTGGTTCAGGGAGCATGAGCCACAGAGTCCAGACCTTAACCCCATTTGGGATGTGCTGGGGAAGGCTTTGCACAGTGGTCCAACTCTCTCATCATCAGTGCAAGATCTTGGTGAAAAATTAATGCAACACTGGAGGGAAATAAATCTTGTGACACTGCAGAAGCTCATTGAAACAATGCGAATGAGTGCCGTAATCAAAGCTAAACGCGGTCCAACAAAATATTACAGTGTGTGACCTTTTTTTTTGGTGGCGACTTTGGCCAGGCAGTGTATGTTGCAGCTTTATCCTCCACATGAGGGTTGTGGGGGGGCGCTGGTGCAAATCCCAGCTAACATTTGGCAAAAGGTGCAGTACATCCTGGACATGTTTGCCTGTACATCACAGGGCCACATAGAGACAAACAACCACCCACTCTCACACCTATGGTCTATTTAAAGTGTCCAATTAACCTCTGAATGTTTTTGGACTGTGGGAGGAAACTGGAAAACCCATACAAACTCCATGCACAAAGGCCCTCGTTCCAACTGGGTTATGAAACCAGTCTTGTGCTAACCACTACACCAACTGTGTGGTCCCCATTTTAAATTTTCATCATGTAGAATCAATTTGTGCAAGCTTTGAATGACTGTCAGGATGCTGGAGGATTTGGGTTCTAATCATGACAAGACAGTGCTGCAGGACGTGGAGCAGCAAGTACAGCACGCAGTGAAGGAGCAGCACCAGCAACAAGTGAGTTCATTCAGACAAACAAACATATCATGATGTTGTGATTTATTGTATATAATTTTTTATTAATTGAAGGAGCCATCTGTGTTTTCATAAAACATAGATGTTTTGTACAAGCACATTCACACTGAACATACAGTATGCTTGTTTGCTTTTCAATGCAGAGTGGAAAAGACAAAGATTTGATTTTGACATCACTGAATTAAGTATTTTCTCAACACAATGTTTAAAAAAAAATGTTACGAGTGAATGAAAACATCCTCCAACACCAATTAAAACAATTGATCATTTCTAAGTCAACATCAAGCTGACATGTCTGAAAAAATATATGTGCAACAGAATTGCAAACACAAAAAGGAAAGACATAGGAGTCTTCCCATAGTATACAAGGAATTTCAATCTAATAAATATGACTTAATTAATACAATAGACACCACACAATGAGACTGCCGTTGTGTTTGCAGTCTCTTCGATCACTACAGTGAACATAAAATTCCTCTTCATATCAGAACAGTCTATACTACTGTCAATTTTCTGACATACAGTTCATTATAGTTTACATTTTTTCTCAGATCATGCCATCATGTCTTCACTCACAGCAAAAGGACAGTTTGTGATGTGAGCCACCAGAGCTCAGGGACAATCAGCAGGTTTGTGGTGTCTGATACTCATGCAAATCTGGAGTACGGGTTTTGCCCACTTAGACCTGGAGAAACAATGAATGGAGCCGTGCCTTAATTTTAAGGAAATATTTCACATTGAAATCACGTTGAATAAGACATATGAGCGACACCTGCATCAGCATCAAGGCTGGAACCTTATTTTCATTATTAGTATATTTATTAATAAATTAAAAAAAACTAATAAAGGAAAGAGTAAAACAGTAGTTGGGAATCACAACTTAGTGACGCAAAAAAAAGTGTCATAAAGAACAGGAAAACAAAACTTAAAAGCATTCACAACTGCACAATTTCACCACAAATGCACTAATGTTCTAGCTGTTGATAATTCTTATCTGTAAAGCATTAGTAAATTAGCTGTAAAAAGCTTTAAAATTAAGGATGTAAAACTAAAAGGTTTCAATAGGTGGAAATAATGAAACCAAAGCTTTTCAAGGTCAATATAAAACATGAAAAATAATATTATGGTAAGTTACCTTTCTTTTATGCTGAAGAAAATGTTTTAAATTCCTTCTCCCTTTAAAAAGCAATATGTTTATTAACACTAAGGTTTTCTCCTAAAGCCCCTATAATGGGACCAATTCTGTGGGTGTAAAATAAATGATCACATTATGTCACTTTACATTTTATGGAAATGTGTCATATTTTTTTATGTAAGATTATCATTAAACTCAAATGTAAATATTTAAAGCAATTAAACACTTATTTTTTATGTTTACAGTACCATTATTAATTTTGTAAGATGAGAGATCCATATGGATTGTTTTAAGAGATAGAAAGCAACCTTTCAGACGATGTGACTGAAGGTGCTTTGGTAGATCGAGCAAGTTGAAAACAGTTGGATATGGTTCAACGTGTGTAACAAGTAGGAATGTACATGTCTAAATACAAAATTAGATTAACCATAAAATTAACTAAAAATGTGAATTAAGCAATAACACATGCCCTTGTAACACTGTGCCATTTAAGTAATATGAAAGCAGTTGGATGGTCTAACTTGTTAAACCAGAGGGAATTTTCTTAAGATTAAGTATGAAATTAGATTAAGTAATGAGTAGGGAATTGAACAATGTGAACTGAGGTAAATGTTTGGTTTCTTGGTAACTGCCACTCTCTGTCACAGATAAGGCACACTGCTGATTTTGGTAAAAAAAAAAGTAATCATTTTGCCAACTGTTTTCTTTTATCCATGTGCCACTGCCTGCGCTCAATCATAACCTCTCCTTCTCACTCATGTCATGAGGCAGAGTCAGGAACTCAATAGCACCCCCAGTGGCTGGCCCAGATGGGAAAAATGAGGCAGGCCAAAAATAAGGAGCCCTTGCAAAATGTGGCTTGCAGGCCTCCAAATTGGGCACCCCTGTTTTAAAGGAACCACATAATACCTTTGCACTATTTTATATTTGCACATGTACGAGTGAAAGAGAGAGATTATAGATTAAAAGGGAGGCTGTAGATTGCAAGTGGAATAACTCACCATATTTTTTCCTGATGTCCTCATGTCTCTGTTTCATCTCTGCCCTCCTGTAGGGAAAAAACATTCTCTTATGAGCTGTGAACTAACTAATCATATTTTCTTTTTCTGAGTCTGGGATGATAAAAGTATGATGTGTGCCTTCTTTACATGCTTTTGCGTTGCACTACGAAAGAAACTGATACAGACCGTGACCAAAAATACCACAGAGAGAGCTGGAATTTTAGTCAAACTAGGGAATTTAAACATAAGAGACTACCTGAAAACAATAACACAGGGAAATGATAGAATGTAAAAGGCTCTATTTTTCATTACTGGGCAATTGTACATGTGTATGGAATAAAATATATATGTGCAGAATACTATATAATGTATATCAATACAAGTTAATGCATATTCGTCCTGTAATGGTAAATATGAACAAATAAAATCACTGCTAAACCACAAAGTTTGTATTTATAGTTTGTAGTTGATTTGTATGAAAAAGCTGCTGCTACTTTTGAGCAAACTAATTTCCACACAGTAATGTTACAGTTTACAGCAAGCTAATATAGAATTCTACAATGCTGTGTGGGGAAATGTTTAAAGGCCCATGTATGAGAAAATATAAAAATGGGTAAATATATAGAGAAATCAAAGCTTAGCGGGAAATGCACTTCGGGGCAATAAAAAAAAAAGGATGAGTAAATGGGCAAGCACATTTTAGCACAGAAAAGCTTGGGGTGAAATGTACAAATAGATATGCCAGTACGCACAGAACAATATTCCTCACCTTTCTTCCTGCTTGGTTTTTGTCTTAGCAGTTTGCTTCTGCATCTTGGCCTCAAACCTCTTGGATCTGACACACAAAAACAAGTTTAGTTTATAGATGGTTAGGTCATAAGAAATACAGTGTGGGTTTGTGCATGTCTGTGAGTACACACAGCTTACAGCCATCAGAAAAGACCACAATTTGTTTTTATTTATTATCTGCACATGAACAGTGTGAAATTTTCCCCCAGTAAATGCACACTAATAATAGTATTACTTCATTCGGTAATCAATTTAGCGCCAAGAGTCCACAAGGAAAAACCTTAAGAAAGCTGTGTGACTGTCAATGGTAAGAAAAGTAACTCACTCACTCACTCATTTTCTACCGCTTTATCCACTAGGGGTTGCGGGGGGTGCTGGTGCCTAACTCCAGCTAACATAGGGCGAGAGGCAGGGTCACACCCTGGACAGGTCGCCAGTCCATCACAGGGCCACATAGAGACAGACAACCATTCACTCTCACATTCATACCTACGGGCAATTTAGAGTGTCCAATTAACCTAGTCAGAAAAGTAACTACACTGTAAATATTTAAAGCATTGGTGAACGCAGCTTAGATACCACAGACTAAACTATCCCCAAATCACCATGGAGTCACCAGTGTTTCATTTACCTAACAAAATGGTGACCTGTGTCAGTCAGGTAATCAAGAAGACAACTTCAAAGTACCACTTTTTCAAGTAAACTGAGAGAAATGTGGCTGATGTATTAAAATATCAACTACAAATAAACTAATTCCACTGAAAAAAGTTGAAATGATCTAACTTTAAAGAAAGTTGGTATTTTAAACATTTTTGTAGTTCTGTCCACATACTGTGTGTGCATAAATCCATGTTGTTCATGTTCAAATGTCACAGTATCTGAAAGATCTGAAAGCTCAGCGCATGCATACAGGAAGAAAACCACATGGATTCCAATGTGACCATCAGATATACACTACCAGTCCATATTTTGGACACACCTCCTAATTTAATGAGGTCCAAAGTTGTGTCCAAACTTTGGACTGCTAGTATACATGTATAGCAAATCTAGGATCACATACTAAAGTCAAACAGGATAAATCGCGATTAACAATCGGATTTCGGTCTCCACACAACCCTGAAAGGAATCTAATCTGAGTCACATCAATGGAAATAAAATTAGGTTGCATGTTGTGGAGGATTCATCACCATCCTGTCAGTCAAGTTTTAAGTCACTGTTCCTTGCACACTTACCCAAAGTTCTCACACTTGCAGCAGCAGAACAAGCAGACCAGGATGGCAATGATGATGACTCCGCCCACCACTGCCAAGGTGATGATCAAGGCCTGGAAATTCACTGCAGATGCAGACAGAAACACAGTGTTGCTATTTATTTCAAGGGAGAGAGGAAAAGAAAACACAAACACTTCAAGCTGACTGTGCTAAGGCCTAGGTCTCTAACAATCAGAATAGCGTTGGAAAGATCTTAGTTATTCACACTCCTATGTCTTTGGCCTCAGTCCAATGATCCAAATGGAAATAGTGTGGCGTCCAATCTCCTGACCGTGCCATCAGTTAGTTCAAAGATCCAAGTGGAAGTAAAGTGGCATCCGTTTTTGAGACGGTGTCAGAGGTATATCCAAAGCCAGAGATCTGAACAGTGATGGAACGTCCAATCCACAATGTCCGCCGTGATCCTGAAAAAGTCTCGTGTCTTGATCCAATGCAGTCACGCTCCCTCAGGGAATTCCTCCCCTTCGGCTGTCTTAGTGTATTCCTGGTACTTGTGAGGCTCCAGAGAGAAGTCCTTTGGTTCACGTGATGGAGGGACACACTGTTTGTGAGCGTGAGCCCTAACAGTCCTGAGATCTGAATGTCCCTGCGATGTGATCTGAGCAGGTGGAGCAGGGGAAGGACAAATGAAGTCTCAGTGGAACTTAACTGTGAGTTGCGTGAAGCGTCTCTCCGCACCTCCAGTTGAGCAACGTGGGTGGTACCTTAACTCTTGACCCATTTGTCCTTTCATGATCAAACTGAGTTGAGTGTCGTTCACCCAACAAACATCACTGACTATGAGACTATGCAGTCACATGAAAGTAAAGTTAATCATTCAAAGATGAAATCTTGAATGATGAAATCTCAAGAGCTACATTCAAAGTTGAAAAGAAGCCTATGATATATTTTAGTTTTTACCTTGAAATCACTTAGAGCTGTGAGTGTTGAGTAGCTTCAAGTAGAGAATTAGAATAATTCTTTAATAGCTAAATTAGGGGGTGAGGCATTTAATTGTGATAGTTAGTGTAATGATGAATGTTCCCAATGAAACATCAAGTGAAAATAATAAGAGACTGTGTCCTTGTGTGTATGCATGTGTGCATTCTCTTACTCCAGCAGAGACCCCAGCGAGCATCATTCAGTGGGCAGAGAGCATGTGGTGGAAGGATGGTCTTCACTGGATACGTTATACATGATTTGGTTTTGATGCACCACAAGCACTGTAAAGCAAACACATCACAAAAACAAATGACAAGCCTTTATTTTCCAAACAAACAATGGACCCTGAGGTATTTAGAGTATCTGTAGAGCAAGAACACAATACAGAAAATGGAGAGCTGAAGGATCAGTTGCTCCTCAAACCAGTCTAACAAGTATGATGGTGGAGGAGGAGCCAAGTGTTGTTCCTCCACCGGGGGACACTTTACGTTTCCCATTATGCACGCACACACACTCAAAATGAAACCATGCAAGTGGAAATAAAAGCATTTCTTGCAGGACTCACCGTCACATTTTTTAGACATTCTTCACAGCTTGTCCCATTCTTAGTCTCACACACTGTGGGACACAAAAAAGTCATTTTGGTTACTTAATACAGCCAAAGTAATCTACAAAATGGTGTGCAGGTGTACACATACTTTGCCTCACAATGAAAAACAAGTGAATTTGTTAGAAGAGAGATTAGCAGAAATCCCCCAGAGCAGTAGACGGTTTGTCCCTGCTGTAGTTTTTGTAACTCCTGTTAATCCTCATGGGACAATTTTCCATGGAGACACATCACAGTAAACAGTCTTAAGACTGGTCACATTATCATCAGCAGACTACATACAGTAGACAACAGGGTCAGCTCAGTGAGTTCATGCATCTGTGGCACTGAGGTGTAACCAAACAAAGTTTCATTGTTGTGTGATCGTGTGTTTACAACAACTTCTGCTGGTTTCGGGTCCTGAGGGGAAATGGAAGGGAACTGAAAAGAAAATTCACTGTTCCTACTGAAAGGCTTCACAGTGAAACACTCTGAAATCACATCAAATCCTCCTTTATCTCACTTTAAATTACAGCGTTTCAAACAAAAAAACCCGGTCCTTAACAAGCATAAAAAAGCAAATTAAATATATTTAAGCTACAGTCAACACCCCAGTTACCACAGATTCTGTGATTTCTTCTCCTACCATGTTCAGGTGCGGAAGACTGAGCGAAAACTGTCGCCAAACCGAAGACCAGCAGGGCAGCAGGCAGAAAAGTGCGCAAATTCATCGTCCAACACCTGAGACGCAGATTATTCCAGAGACGACTTCTTTGAGAAACCACAGATCGCAAAAGAAGGAAATAATCCGGTCGACGACTGAAACGAGGAGTGAAGTTACCGACAAGGAACAAAGCGCAAAAACTCTGACGCACAAGTATTACGCACCGAAGGCAGGCGGAGGAAGGCGTGTGTTTGCGTCTGTGCAACTTTTCTTGATGGCAGTGGCGAAAGAAACAAATATTCAGACGTCATTCTCTTCTACGTTTTCACTGCACAGTGAATTTACTCCACGTGGGATGGACAAAGTTTATCTTATCTCAAAATGAACCTATTTAATAGCTTTAACATAAAATAAAGCCTATCTTAAAAGCATGAAAAACCATGTAGGCCTATGAACTTGCTATATGCTGTATGATAGTGACTACGTTTAAATGGACACGGTTGACTATACTCTGAGTAAGACATTGTTCTGATTGTGATGTCTTAGTCTGATTATGACTCGTGTCTACGTTACATCTGCTGCTGCAAAAAATAAAATACAGTGGGACATGATAAACTGTATACAAACTGTATGTTGTCTATAATGTGACATGCAATCAGACTGCTCAGATTATTTGTTATTCTGGTTGAGCTCATCAGAAGATGTTATTTACATGACCGTGTTGTTGTCCACGTGTTAAGATAATATGATGTATTTGTGTGTAAATTGCGTTTTACTGATGTATCCTGTCGTAGGTGAACTATTTTAAATGTTTTAAAGGGTTTCTAGTCCATCGTTTCATCATCCTGAGGGGCTACTGAGAGAGGAGGACTACTGAGATGATTGATGAAAATGAAAAGAAGGTGGGGACATTGCATCAAGTTTGTTTAATTTAAAAATCTCAGAAGACCTGAGATGGAAAAAACTGTATTAAGTATTTTAATGCAAACATTCAAGTAACATACCACCATCTCAAAACTGTTCAGTACTGGAGAAGATTTATTATTTTTTTTTACCTGCTCATGTGTCTCTGTGTCAAAAAATAAATTCACTAGCACAGCGTTAAATAGAGGACAATTTACAATAATTTAATAAAACATAATTTTGTAAAGCCAGTTACAAATAAAAAGGAACACACATATCTCTCTCTTTCTCTTTTTTTTTAAAACAAGCACAATGTTTTTACTATGCAATAATGATAACAAGCATGATAATAAGCATAACATAAGAATGGGCCCCACTCTGGCCGCCTGCGGCTGATAACAGGACCCCTTGTGATGAAGTTGCCCCTGAAGACAGATCTGTGATCACACATATCAAACTTCAAACACACAAATCACATGCCTGCTACTGGAGGGCAACTTCCTCCTTTCTCAGTGTAATATCAGTGACAGACAGAACCATATAGGTATAGAATAATGAGAGCGCTCAGCTCCAGGTTCCTCATTTGTTATGGCTTATTATCTTTCTCCTATAGTTTAGCACTCATCTTAGCCTAAAACTAAAATGACCACAAGTTCAAACTGGATCCTGGAGTGAATTCTGCTTATTCTCAACCTATAGGCAGGATCCCAGTGGGTTGCATGTATGTGGTGGTCAGGGTCATTAGCGCAGATAAGGTCATGTCCTTAAAAGAAAGATAATTCAGATAATTCCCCCACCAATGCTGAGTTCTTTGGTTGCCTTGGTGAACTATAACATTGAAGGTGCTGACCATGTCGTGACTGACGTTTGGCCAGGGATCTACTTTTCTTTCCTTTCTCTCTTTACCAACAAATCTCTCTAATAAAACACATAAATATAACGAAAGAGCCTGGAGATCACCTTCGGATATAAATCCAGTGACTGAAAATATGAAATATTCAATGATACATTTATAATAAAAACAATTTCAATAATACTGTGTGTAATTATTGCTCATTCAGGAGGATCAGGTTAGAAGTTGAGGGTGTCTGACTCATGACCTCAGTATTTCTAACATTCTGTATGCAGACATATCACAAACAACTTCACCTGAAGAAGTTCACCTAAATTCCTGGTGTGAAAATTAACGGAGTGAAATGCTTTTGTTATATTGAAATTACTTAACAAACTTAAGGGTTTTATATGCAAGAAAGTTATCATGTTAAGACAAATGACCAAATTGTGTCACCATAGGAAACATGTTAAACTTATACAAAACAAAATACATGTGGGTCAAACTGTATTTAGATTTTGGTTTGTTAGTTTTTGTTTGTTTGTTTGTTTTTTGGTATGTGGCACCACCAATTACAACCCACCCAAAACCACATCTAGTAGCACCTCAAAACACCAGAGATGCTGGAACAGAGACTCCCAAAGCTGCTAAGAATTGATCCGGGCCCTAAAAAGTCTCAGTTTCCCTCTCAAAAACTACTCGACCAGAGGAGAGGGAACATAAGGGTCTGCAGTGGAAATATTTTAAAATATGGAGAAAGTTAAAGACAGATCAGTCCAGGATTTTTGGAAAATCTGGTATCTGCAATGTTTTCATTTGGGACTGCAGTAACCATTTTAAACACTAAAGGCCACTGTTGTACATATTACATATATAACCTTTAAGATTGATGTAATGACACAATAATGGGGACTGTGTTTTGTAACTGGTCTGTATTTTACATGTGGTAAATTGATGCAGGGAAATGCTTTGTTTTTGTCCCTGGTGGTGTTTATACATGAGGGACGTTGCCATGTACTATACCTGCAGTGCCACATTTTCAGGTGATGATAACAGAGCAATGACTTCCCTTTCAGTCCAAAACACACAGACACGCAATATAGTCATGACTCTCTGCATTCCCAGTGTACATATAAACCTTTTCTGAGTCCATTTCCTCACAGTCTCTTATCTGCTCCTTTTCACTCAAACATCCTGTATACAGCATTTTTAATACATCATCGCCCCAAACACACTTTGCAGTAAAAACAGTACAATTACAAATAAATAACCGCTTACCCTCCCTTAAAATCCCATGTTTTTCCCTTTAAACCACAAGCACAACACTTCTTTTCAAACATGACTCAAGTAACTACATCTTGTTTCTGAGGAATACACTCATTTCACTTTTTCTTCGCAAATGTTTGGATTACACCATTAATACGCTCAAGTACATACACACACATTCAGCACTTTAGGGTGGTTAAGATAGCATGGGGCATACAATAATAAGAGTAGTACCAGTAATAAAAAGTCACATTGTTGAAGACACAGACAATGTTGGAGCTTACACTTTATCCTTTAAGTTGCTGGTCTCAATAAAGAAAAGGTGAGAATAGACTGAGCAGACATAGATATACAAGATACTATGGCTCCATCTGATGCTTTTGAGTGAGTCCCACACATAACAAGAATGATAAATTCATCAAAACACTGTAAAAAACATGACCACCATCATTTCCCCATCACATTATAGTCTGTGTTTCTGCTTATTTTTCTGTGAGTCACATTAATGGCACAGCCAGTGAATGGCGTACATACTGTGCAGCATTGGCATCAAATCCAGACGTACAGTGGTTGTCATTAACACCATTCAGTCGCATGTATGTTGCACAAGAGGTGTCACATTGCATTTTAGTATGGCATCTATATACTGTACAGTGCAGTGGCCAGTGTAAATTTAATAACTCTCATATTGTGTGATATACAGTACAAAACAATGCATGTCCATTCAGTTTCAGTTTACACATATGTGAATATACAGTAGATTTACGCTGTGAGTATTACATGTAGGCATATATAAGGAGATGTTTTGCATCATACTATTCTGGTTGATATTCTCATCATAGAGACACATGAGGCCGTTACCCATGCACATCACGACTCTTCATGTCAGGCTAAACAAGACAGGAGAGCCTCCAAGGCATATCCTCTGTTCCTCCTCATCAATTGTATTGATTTAATATTGTTCAGAAATATTTAAAGCAGCTTCTACTGGGAGACTTTTCTTCCCCTGGCCACACGGTGGCACTGAGGAGTCAGCAAGAGAACACAGGGTGTTGGACATGTAGCTTATATTATCTTACAGCATCGTCTAAGTCCTTTCTCTCAGTCACAAATAATGCAATCTAAATGATGTTACAGATAAAAGAGAGAGAGAAAGCAAGCAATTAATTCTAATAGCAAATAAAGATGCAACAGGAAGTGAGGATGCATGAGGAGAAAGCGAAAAGACTGAGGAGATGTGAGGAAGAAATGTAACTAAGAAAGTGTGGCTTTCTTCTGTCTGGCAGTGCACCAAGGGGGAGGAGGGAGCCACCATGGACAGAGTGAGGCGGCTGAGTTGTGCTTGTAAATCACTCAGTTTCTTTTCCATAGAGGAGAGCGGAGAGAAGTTTGGAGTGTGCTTCAATACCTACATGCAGGACTACAACGGAGGGAGGGTTGTGTATTTGAAAGGATCGTCCCAAAATACTGGTTGTTTTCTTTGTCATAATCCTTTTTTTCTAATGGATCCCTTATCCCAAAGTGAAACCAGGATCAGCCAGAGTGTGCGTTTGGCTTCGGTCACCACTTTCCTTCATTTTCCTTTTAATGCTTGTTCACCACTCACAATTCAACCTTGGGGAACCAACCCACCGACACTGGAGGCCACTGCGTCTGTTTGTCACTGGACAAACTGAGGGGTCTGACTGGTTGGTGAAAATCACCTGACCCAAGAACTGGCAATGCTGGTCACTGACATGATGCTGCAGCGTTTTTTCACCACCATGTTTATGTAGGCTCTCATGATCTTGGTGATTTCTCCAACCTAATGATTAAATAATATGATTCAGTTTGTGCAATTCATAAAAGTATATCTGCATTAATGTGTGCTGAAATATGACACGACATACAACCTACAGTAGAGTGATGGGTCAGTCACTTTGGTTCTACACCTAACTGTCTCAATTACTTTTAGAAGGATTGATGTCAACATTTTATTTCATCCATAGTCCCCAGATGATCATGACTTTTCAGCTTCAATTAGTTATATTTACAAACAGAAGGAATGCATAAAACAAGAACAAGACAAGCATGGAAGACATAAAAAATGTTGGAGAACATATCAATTTGTTGATTGTCACAAAACTACATTAAAAACTGTGTAACTGATTATTTAATTTTCAAGAAAAATATCACTACATAAAAGAACATTGGTATAGGCATAGGTTTTGTAGACCAAGCAGTGAATTGATTGTTTGGGGAAAATAAGTGACACCTAAATTGACACTAAAAACAGTCAGTTACATAAAAAAAAGAAACATATAATGAACTCTTACCAATGGAGTCTCAAAGAACATCTCCCTCTCATCCACAATGATCTTGTAGGTGCAGGGCTGCGAAGCTCCAAAAAAGGTGATGTGTTCGTACTGGAAAGTCTCCAGAGGTTTGGGTTCACCTCGTTTATAAACGGAAACATTATCAGCGCTCACACCAAGCCACAGGTCATGAGGGAAACCACCCTCTTTACACTGCAGACAGAGGAGAGTCATATAGAGAAAAACATCTGACATTATGTTGCACCATTCTCCCTTTTTCTTTTTCTCTCACCTCCACATCAAACAGAGTAGATCCATATCCGGGCCACTCTTTAATGATGCTCATGTATTTAAGCATGGCCTGATGCTGGGGCATTCCCTGCAGTCGGGTCCACTTCTCCAGCACACTTGTCCGAGTGGCAGATGTCTCCTCCTTCACCCACATCTCCATCTGCTCCTCCTCCACCTGAAATGATACAGGTCAGCTCCAGGGAAGAATGTTCTGTATTCAGTGCAAGTACTCAATGAAATATTAAAATCATTTTTTTTAATATATTCAAAAGTGGGATTTATATAGACTTCTTTTTCTAAGGGATTTATGTTGTTGTCCGTTGTATATACAGTATACTGCTATGATACAAGCATATGTTGACTTCCATACATTTCCATACCTTGTAAAATTAAAGCAATATAAAACTGTAAACTTAGCGGAGAGTAATACTTTTCTAAGCCTATTTGCAGGCTGATTTTCTGCACTGCATGGTTTCCCAGTGAGGTGTAATTTAAATTGTCCAGGATTTGTAATAAATGCTCTGGAAACCTTCTGCTTCTTCAGTGAACCAGTCTTGAAGCTCCTCCTCAGGGTTCCATCCAGGAAGCTTGGGGTCTTTCGTTTCTCTGCCCCAATGCTGACACCTCCTTGTCCTCCCACTATGCCCTTCCCATCCCCCACTCCTCCTGCTCCACCTGCTCCAGCTCCACCTGCCGCCCCCATGCCTGTCTTGGTGGAGTGGAGGATGCGATTGCGGAGACGACCGATTGGATAAACGCTTCCCAGACTCCATCCAGCTCGACCTGCTCCATCACCGTGGAGATACTGGAGACGCAAAGCTGCCAGGTGCTGCAAAGTCTCCTCTGAGGCCGGAAAGTGACCACTTATCAGAGACTCATGAGCCTGAGAGAGACAGACACATTTTACATAGTTTAAATGTCATTGTGTTTCCAAACAACACTGAAAAATACCATGTTATAATTACACTAGTTCAAGGAAATCACATCTGTACTAAGTTACTAAACTTATAGATTAGCTGCTATTTTCCTCAAAACCTAGCATTTGATACCTGATATACTCATGTCTTGACATAGTCATTATTGTAATGTGAATTTCTGATGGATATAATAAAACAGATTGTGCAAAGTAGGTCAAAACTAACAGAATTACTGGCACAATTATAGTTAATGAAAGTGAAAATCGTGAGTTCAATCTTGGTGACTGTAACAGTAATTATTACCTTCTCTAAATATATACCCTCACCTGTTCAAACATGAAAGCAAACTCCACTCCCTCCTTCGGCATGCTCTCCACATCCAAGAAGCAGTAGAGTTTGAAGTAGAGTTTCCATTCTCCTTCCTCCTCCTCTTCTTCACTACCTGCCAATCTGCGCAAAATCCCACACACAGAGACAACAACCATAAATAGCAGAACATGTCAGTTACAAAAATGTCTTATTCAGTATTTTCAAACTGCATGGTATTACCTCCAACCGCACAATTAAAAAAACTGCCACAGCATTAAAACAAGTTACTGCTTTTGATATGTTGTGGCTGGTTTTGATATGTAAAGCCTCAAAGTCATGGAACATAACTACAACATCACATCATTAATGGTTCAGGATCAGCTACAACAAAGCTTTGTGCAACAATTCACCACAAACCTACAACATTATGACTGGATAGTCGAGCCAAACCTTTCAAACTTGGCCAGGACATCTGCCACAATCACTCTGCTCTCCAAAGCTCTGTCAATGAAGGAGTTGTGTTCAAACAGAGAGAACAGGTTCTTGCTGTCCTCCATGGCCAGGCCTCTGATCAGTTTCTCCACAACCTGAGGCAGCAACATTAAAACACAAATTAGATTTGTGTGATTTTGAACTGGAGTTTAAATTAAAGTAAGAGTTAAAAGGCACATACATGTAAAGGCTAGTATAGTTACTTGACATACATGGAATAAGGAGGGATAATTAGGGGAGACCTGCAATTGGTCTATCTGCCGTCGAACATTATTTGTCATTAATTCTCACCCCCTGGACCTTTAACGTGGATATAACTGAGTGCTACATCAACAAGAGGAAAACATGTTTATGTCAGTGTATGTATGTGCACCTCTCCAGCTGTGGTGTGCGAATTGATGGAGATCTTGCAGGAACCTCCTCCATGGCAGTAGACAGTGGTGCTCATCTCCTGCCTCACCAGCAGGGCAGCAATCTCCTCCTGAGAGGGAACAAACTCTCGAGTCTTGGTCTTCTTCAGGGACTCTCCGATGAAAGTGGCGTAACGCTCTATTTCGGTGCCACAGTAACGCTCACGAACCCTGAATGAGACCACACAGACATTTATTCATCTCATGATTTCAGCAAAGACACGAGACACATATTGAAATCACACACCGACCTTTTCAAGTGGAAGCGCAGGTATCTGAGGATGGCTCGACTGGGTAGGAAAGTGCAACTCATGCAGGTGAGCAGGTGCCAGTGTGCTCGATTGGCTGGGCTGTTGGGCTGAGGCACGTGATTGGTCTGCTTGATCACCTGACAGTAAACCTATAAACATGGAGGGGATTCAATAAAATTGGATGTTTCGATCAAGTTTTAACAAATAACCACAAGGAGACATAAATACCATAAAGTTATGATGGAAAGCAGTGAGACAAAATATTAAAGACTAAAAGAGAGTCTGATATTAGCAGGTAATATCAGAGATATGCTTTCTGTAATGAAATAAAATAAAATACATTATTATTTTTATTCAAAACCAAGCAAAACAGGACACACTAAACTGATTCAAAAGTACAAAAAATAGGGCAATGCAGAATATGACAAATTAGTTAAATAATAAATACAGTCAATATAGGTCTGCTTTATCTTTGATTCTGGATTTTGTCCATAGAGACTACCCACTTAAAATTGTGATTAAGCCCAAAGATTCCACTGGTTTCATCCTCTTGTAATATATATATATATTTCCAAATATATTATGCCCCTTTCTTCTAAAGTAACCACTACTGATATCGAATAATTAATTGAACCCAAACTATTTCACCATGATGACTTTCCTTGCCTGCATTAGAGATGATTGAACTACTACTTCCAGTCATTTAAAAGGAACAGAATTAATTCAAAGCAGACATAAAAAAGGAGACACTGACATCTGTTGACCAATGGCTGTATTGATGTTTGTGTGTACTGCCTTCCAGAATTGTCCCATTTCATAGTTAAGTTATTTAGATAGATTAGTTAGATCAGCTCTGACATTCGTCTCCACCCACTCCATCCTACCTTCACAAATTTCCCATTAAACTTGGAGAGGTAAACTTGTATTTTTTCTTGAAAAATGTATGTACCTCATCCCTGAGAGGACGCAGGTCCTGGCAGGTTTGCAGGATGCCCTGAATGATGGGTACCGTGTCCGCAAGTGTCTCCATCTCCTGCAGGGAGTTGAACACTCGCACCGCCTCATCCTGCAGACTGGCATATCCCTGCTGCCTTTGCACCGCTTGGAGACACAAATAGGAAGGAAAAAAGAGGACAATGTAAAATAAAAAAGCTTTGAAAAATGGAGAAATGTGATTGGTTAAACTTGGGTTGTCAATAACAGCAGTGATGATGGAACCTAAAATAGAATTTCAGCCATATTTGATCTGTTTAACTGTCGACTATTTAAGTCAGACAGCTTTTCATCTTCTATAGCAATGTATTATTTTTGGGAAATTAAAACAAAACTCAGTAAACAAATGGTTTATATAGAATAGAATAGAATAGAATAGAATAGAATAGAATAGAATAGAATAGAATATGACATCTGTCTGTCTGTCTTGTAACATGCAGACTTTGATTTTTTTGGATAAGAACTACAAGAGATATCAGTAGAAATCACAAATGTACAGTTGCATTAGAGTTAGAGTTTAACTTACAGCTTGTGACCTCTCCATACGGGAGCGGCAGCAGAGGAGAGTGCAGAGGATGCTGAGTGTATCTGAGGATGGGGTTTCTCCTGTACATCTGCTCCACTATGTCCGGGTTCACGCTGTTTTCCTGAGTGAAGGTTACATGTCTGTTTAAATGTTCTCTGACTGATCCTGTATGTGATTGGAGCTGGGTATCAAAATTCAATATTTCTGTAGTGTCAACGACTTAATGAATCTCTGTATCACATTATATCAAAAAATGTGTCATCGTCCTCGTAAAAAGTTTCCAGTTTTCTCAATTAAGTCAATCAAGAAGAAGGAATACTCTGAACTGCCACCAGGGGGTGACTCCGCTGGTTGTTTGGATGGAAGTGTATAGGAAAATAAGCCTATACTTCTCACTTGATTTAGATCTGAAAACATTTTCCTGAGGAATTAATGTCGCAATTAATTCATTTTGGGTCTTTAATAGCACAAGATGTCAGTTATGTAAATTATGTTCCCATTTTGATGAAAATAGATGCTAAATTACTGCACGTAAACCGCAGCTCAAATTTATTGTCATTCAGTATTAAATTTACCTCAGGAGTTAATCTCTGAGCCAATAAGCATGCAGCATGCTGTGTGACCGAGCTCTAACAGTGCTCTTGATTGGCTATCGTGAAGCATCCAGGAAGTCACTACCACAGACAAAGCTCGTTGGGATTAACATATGTGTGTGAGTGTGTCTGGGTTGTGATTTGAGAAGCTGGCACTTGTTTGATGAATGAAAGGTATGTTGAGAAGATCTAAAGTACACAGAGTAAAAGTAAAAGACACAAAGTTGGACGTCCATGGGCGTTCCATGTTGGACAGCAAGAAGACGACCTGAGCCAGTTAAAACTAAACAATTTCATCATAATATGTAATAATATTTTTGATGGATTTTTTTATTAGATTGGATAGAAAAAGGTATCACTCAGGATGTCCAGATATCAATACCATGTCACAAAAATGTTGAATAAATACCCAGCCCTGTCTGTGATTATTTGTGTTTTACCTTGATGTCTCTGATGAGCTGCAGTGTTGGAGTTTCTATGGGAGTCTTACTGTCTATGACGCCCTGTATAGCAGCAGTCCACCTCATAGCTTCATTCAGCATCTTGGTGTAAAGGCGGTATGAATGCTTCCTCCCGTACACAATGATGTTCCAGTAACCTGTAAAAAAACAACTCCTCCTTCACATATAAAATTACACGTCGTCCCTCATCTTTGCCTAATGCCAGATGAACTTTTCTCCTTTCTGTCTCTTTTGCCTTTTCTCTTCATCCTCACCTGTCTCCCTGTGCACGCGTTCATCCGGCTGAATGACAGAGCAGAGGGAGTTCAAGACCAGAGTTCCCATCTTGGAGGAGTTTCGTTCCGAGCTCTTGTAGTAATCGAGGGAGTTGTGGGTCAAAACAAACCAGCGCTTTTTCAGCTTCAGGGACGTGCTCTTAGCATTCGTCTTCATCTCCTTTTGGAGCCAACCTGAATGATGATGGTAGCAGAGGAGGAAAAGAAAGGAAGGGAGAGGAGGAGGGAGGAAAGAAAAAGAAACAGAGACACAAAGAAGAATGTAAAATTAATAAAAATAAATTACACCAAAGGAAAGATTTCAAAATGCATAGCAAATAATTTATTAAGTTCTATATTTAAATAATTTTTAACATTAAATTTGGTTGATTTACTGCAAAAAAGTCATACAAATCTTATTTTAAATTAATGTATCTTTTTTCCTTGATGTAGTATATATATTTTTCTTCCTTTCTTTCTAGCATATTTTGGGGGAATAATATAGGACAACATGTAAAAGCACTTTGTTTCTGCCTGTGCCTTTTCACAGTCATTGCTGTGAGTAATTGTTTGACTGAATGAAGCTACATACTGAATATTGCTACAAATACATTTATTTATGTGTCAGGTATCTCCTCTTTAAAGTCTGATGGGTCACATCCCTGCTGCTTTTAAACAGCATGAAGAAGTACTTCAGTCTCTTCTAATGCAGGCAAGGAAAGTCACCATGGTAGAATGGATTAAGGATGATCTTCCTACTATATATTAATGGAAATCTTTTTGGCAGAAGTGGGGGGAACCACTAGAATCTTTGGGATTCAATCACAATCTGTATACTTTTTATTTATGGTGAAAACAGGTTGTACATTCAAAAAAGAAAACAACAAACAAAAACATTCTTACCTCTGACCAAGAACTCTTGCCCATCTACCCTGGCATCTCCTTTTGGTTTCTGGAGCAAACTGATCCAGTGATGCATCTCCTCTGGTGTGTCACTGTTGCAGTGGATCACACGGTTGGCCGTAATGATGACGAAAGAGTTGGGCCTGTAAAAGTCAAGTGAAAGACTCTAAATTAATTAATTAGCTGCTGGTTTAGTGTCACTTCACGGCTGATTCAGGGTTAATCCAGAGTTTTATTTTGAAATTCAAACTGTACTTATATAGTATTAATTTAATTGAAAATTAAGAATCAGTTTGTTGAATTAAAAAAAAAAAGATGTTTTCAGCATTTCCCTGCTTTGTTGATGATGGTAAAACTTACCGATCAGGGTTGTCTGATGCACAAACAGAGTCAATCAGCCCAACATCAAGAGTTCCCTAAAGGTGGCGTGGAAAATCAAAAGAGATGTTATTATTATTATCACATTATTATAACAAAACTATTATTCATAGTGTTATAAATTATTATAATGCTACCACTACTGCCTTTTCAGTGACTGTAGCTGTAATACAGTGATCTACCTTGTAAGCTTTGCCAATTCTGTTGATAATTTTCATTTTAATTCATTGTACACAGCACAGTAAAACCATATACAGTAGTAAAAACTTCTCTCAACACCTTAAAGGACATTGTATGAATGTACTGTGTTTGAGTGGAACAACTGAGAAATGACAGATATCAGACTTAAAAGTTTTTGGTGTCACATTTTTTAGAGACTGACCACAGCATTCTTTGGGTTGGCTTGTTCATGGGACATCTCCAGCAACTGCTCAGGGGTGCAAACACGCACTTTACTGAGGACATTGAACCATCCGCTGCACAGAGAGACACAGCGGTTAGAATCAGTCCATATCATTTCGACTCAGATTTTCTGTACATGTTTTCTGAGCAGAAGGCACCTCGCGTCCTCTGGTGATTCTGCAAACACCTGATAGGTCCGTTCATCTGTCACTATGTTCAGAGCGTTTTCCTTTTCATGATTATCCACAATCTCCCTGTACACACACAAATACACACATAAGCAGGAGGATACAAATGAAGCTGTTGTTGACGTAACAAAGAAAACGTGTACTGTAGTTTCTTTAAAACGTACTTTGCAGCCCGGATGTCGATAGTTCCCTTCAGCTTCTCTTCACTGTCATTGTCGTAGTACATGAGCTTACTGTCCCTCAGCACAAACCAGCGCATCTTCCAGTTCCTGTAGTAAAATGAGATACAGTAAAATAAAAGGGCCAAAATAACAACTGCAGAGGTTTAATTGGCTTAGCTGTAAAATTCTATTTGTAATAGTTGGTGAATTCAAATGCCTCTGATATTAGAAGCAGACTAGAGGATATATGTATTAGTATAAGTAATGATGATGATAATGGTTTAATATGAGCTTTAAGCTTTTAAAATGTACCTGTACTTTTTAATAATATCCGCTTTGCACTAAAACTAAAACTACATTACCGTGTCTCAGATTGTTTCTGTTATGTTTGCTGCACATAGAGGTGTTCTCTTGAGCCACACAGCGGGTGTAGTGGTTAGCACTGTTGCCCTGGCGACAAATAGACCCCAGTTCACGACATGGTCGGAATAAAGGCCTTTCTCTAAGGAGTTTGCATGTTCTCACCGTGTGTGCATGGGTTTCCTCCAAGTTCTCCGGTTTCCTTCCACAGTCCAAAAACATGCAGAGCTTAACTGAATGCTCTAAATTGTCCAGTGTGTAAGTGAAAGGTTTATCTCTATACTGCATGTTTCCCCTGTGATGGACTGGTGACCTGTCCAGGGTGTATCCCGCCTTTCCCCCATGTCACTTATTTTAAGTCAATAATTTACAATTAGGTCACAATTCGACAGCTTGATTAGGACACAGTGCTTGGGCAAGGTGAAAAGAGTTAGACATTTTCTATAATTTCTATTCCAAGAAAATGCCAAGTTTGGATTGGACATGCACACGGCCCACTGCATCCCTCTCGCGATTTCCCGCCGGGGAATTGTCTAGTTTTAAGTCAATAATTTACAATTAGGTCACAATTCGACAGCTTGATTAGGACACAGTGCTTTTCGATTCCTGCAGAGGGTTTAAAGCTTCAAATAAGACCAAATAATTCTTAATTATTATAATAAATGTCATGCACAGGTGATAAATGTAAGCTATTGAAAAGGTCTTTGATACAAACAAGCTAACATCCAACTGTTCAATCCATGCAGAGTGTAATGTCACACGAAAACTGTCATATGACAGTTTATAATTACAAATAGAATAAGTGCTTTTCGGAAAATGTCATTGAAAATGTTGGATTCTTAACATATTCTATCAACCTATTGATAAAACACATTTAATTCAATTCACGTTCTGCACTTAATTTCCAGCAGAGATGCGTCTTTCTCATTGTTAGCATGCAGCTTCACTCAGTATCAACTACAACAACCTCCGTGAAAGAGTCGAGAGGCCTCCTCCTTTCTTGTAGAGCCAGCCAGACTTCAGAGACTCTTGTTTTGACCGGAACCACATGAACGTTTCATCTTTTAACACACACCATCTCCTTCGCCATGGGATCATCAGCCCAGCTGAGGGAGCAGAGGAGGAAATAAATGGTAGCATTTATAGTAAATGCTCTGCATTTATATAGCACTTTTCTGGCACTGATGACCAGTCAAAGCTCACAGTTTTTGCCATTCACACCCATTCGCTCACACATTTATACAGCACATCTATGTGAAGCATATTTTCTATCACCCATCTTTCATAAACATTCACATTCTGTCGGCACAGCCATCAGGAACAACCTGGGGTTAAATGTCTTGAGTAGCAGAGCCAGGATCCAAACCCACAACCTTCCAGTTGAAAGACAACTTACTCTTCCATCGTCAGCACAAACTTTTAGTTTCAGAATATACCAAAAAAAACAAGTACTGATCCACAGATACTCACCCTTCATGTAGAGGTAGCCATGGAAATATGGGGGCCCATTTCCATTAAACAAAGTGACTCTACCATTAGTCACCTCTTCATCAGTGTCCATCATCCCATCATGCTCATCATCACTATCTGCATACTGATAAAGCAGACAATAACATTTTTAATTACTGTTTTATTTATCACATCAGGATATATTGCGATATACCTTCTTAGTTTATCACAATTCAGTGCAAAATATTTTTAAAAAACAGAAATCTTCACTGCAGAGCTGCTCATACATGTCTGCGTGCACGCATGTGAGGATGCATGTGAGTGTGTGTCCTCACAGAGTCAGAGCTGCCTCTGTAGGACTCAATGCTGGCGTTGGTGCAGGTCGATTTTCTTGGGTGCTCCTCGTCCGTCACAGCAGTGCTCCCACGGTTGCTTCCGGATACGGAGCTGTCGTCTCCAGCGGTGACGGATCCTTCCTCTTCCTCCTGGTCGTAGTCTGAGTCGGTGTCGACCGGCATGCTGTAGATTGGCTCCTCGCCGTCTACCAGGCTCTCTACCATGCTCACCTTCCTCTCTGGCTCTGCCTCTGTCTTCTCCCTCTCTCCTGGGGGAGGCAGAGGTGGTGGTGGAGGAGGTGGAGGTGGAGGAACAGCGGAGCCCTCTCCAGGTGGAGGTAGAGGAGGAGGGGGAGGAATTCCAGTGTATAATGCCCCATCTGTGGGCAGAGGAGGTGGAGGAGGTGGTGCAGGAGGCACCGTCCCTTCAGCAAAGGCAGGTGGGGGAGGAGGAAGTTGAGCAAATATGTCCTGATCCACAGGAGCATCTGTCTCAGCAGGAGGAGGGAAGTCAGGGAGAGGGATGCACTCCTCCTCAGCATGGAAGCCCTCATCTACCTCCTCCTCTTTGGAAGCACCTGTTGTGCCACGTGCCCCTTTGGAAGTTTTTGGTTTGGCAGCAGGCTTTGCTCCCGCTGCTCCCAGCGAGGGATCCACGCCTCCAAAGTTCAGGAGGTCAATGAGTTCAGTGGCCTTACGAGACGCCTCCTTCTTCATTCGTTTGAGCTCAGCGTCCCGACGCAGCTGCAGCTGCTGTTTGGAGGACTCACACAGCTGCGACACCTCGTCTTCTCTCTTCTTCTGCAAGCGCTCGATCTCCCGCTCCAACTGCAAGATCTCCTCCATCTGCCGGGCCTCATCCTGAAGTGAAGAAAGATACCGAAAGAGAGAAAAGGACATATTGAGGATCAAATGTTTCCGGAAATCTGAGGTGTCACACAGAATGTTCAATAAAGAAATCTACACAAAGTTTCATCACTTACTTCCGAAGATTTTGTTGCCTCCTCTGCTCCTTCATTTGCTTCCTCCTGCACCCCTTCACCAAGTGTTTTCTTGTCTTCCTCCTCATTCCTCCTCCGCTCCTCGTCCCTCTTCTTCCTCTTCTCCTCTCTGAGCTTTCGAACAAGAGTGCGCGCCACCTGTCCTCGCCTGTGTTTCTGCAGCACCAGAACTGCCTTACGCTGCTTTACAAATCGTCTGCGTTGGATGTGCTTTCTGAAGTGTTTCTGCAGGGTGATAACACTGGCACGCACAAGCTTGAAGTGCTTCCTGTGGACAAAACATGCATAGACATTAGCTGCCGAAATCACTCAGCTACTACTTCCTTCTTAAATGCCTACAATTTCAGCTCCTATCAGAAGGCTCTTACTTGGCAGAGAAGGTGAGGAGGTGAGCTCGGATTATCATTGCAGCTTGGCGACGAACTTCATCCCTGTCTTTCTCTAAACGATGCTCTAGAGACTCTTTCATAAATACCTACAGAGCAAAAAGTAAACAGGAAGAGGTCAGATTTTACATTCAATTCATTCAAGGTCATTTTTTTACCCTTTAATATTAAGAAACATTAAGAAACACACATAATATTATGTGTTATTGTTAACAGTAGTATTGGTAGTCATAATAGTAGTAGTTTTTGTAATATGGTAGTAATATTATAGTACCATTATATCTCTGTGGTAATCTCCAAGCAAGAGTTTGTAATAACAATGCAAAAATGCATGTACATAAGGGAGCATGAACATCTAATTATCAATTTTGATTTCCAAGCATTTTTATGTAAAGGTATTAAATTGATGCTAGTGTATAGTAATTACTTTTAACGTGATCTTCAACACACCATTATTATTTTTACCAAGCTGAGAATTGCTCTAGAAATAAGATGGTTGTATGGTTATAAGTCATGAATGACTTCTGGGGCTTTGAAGAAGTGTTGCCAAAGTTCCAGAATGTTACCTTGGTCTTGCCCAGCTGCCACTCTTTCTTGGTCTTGTCATATTTTATGAGAAGGTCCGTGCTCCTCTTTTTATCATCTCCACCTGTTGCTACTTTTTCTTTTAGAATGATCTTGTACCTATTGAGCAGAAATGACAGTGTGACAGAAAGGACAAGAACGATGGATAGCAGCAAATTAACAGGATGAACAACAATTTACAATAATGAACAATTTCTTAGCAAGTCTCCTGCAGGAATGCATTCATGACAAAACATGACTATGATCGATTCAAATATGTACCGAGAGAAAAAGTCTTTGAAAGTTCTGCGGACGGGGAACCCAGCACGACGAATCTTCACAGTTTCCAGCATCCCAGAATACCTCAGCTGATTCATGACGATCTCTGGGTCAAACACATTCGGGTTCTACAAGTAAAATAATGAAAATCAGCCATGCTCATTCTCAAAATCAGTATTAATAGGAGTTGAAGAAGTTGTCTGAGGCAGACTGACCTTTTCCATGTTGGGTTTAATGCAACGAATGAAGAAAGGGTTGGATACACTCAGAGTGGCCATGAGAGCATGGAGGGAGTCCTGAGGAGACACAGACAGAGAGGAGAGGAAACGTTAGAACAGTTCTCCTTTGCTGATTTACAAGTGCCTCTACATATTGTTTAGTATCAGCATATGAAAAGTGCTTTCATTTCTTACCCTGAACTGAGAGCTCACAGTCGGTTTTCGTCTTGCTGTTCCCATCTTCTCCTCGTTGTTCCTGCTACCAACTTTCTCAAACAAGTCATAGATGAAGTCGAGTCTGTGTAAAAATAGAAACAGAAAGGATTTCACATTTATATAGATCTCAAGATATCATCAAGATGATCATCAAGATATAAATTTGAACATTTAATACTTGTTTGCATTATCTCTTTACACACAGAACTTCACATTACAGTATATTAAAAATAGGTGAATGCGTATTAGTTCACGATGACATTTTAGTTTAAATTTTATTGGGAATAACACATTTTCAAACCTTTTTTGGATTTTGTTTCATTTTTAAAGTCAATTTCTGAGGTTTCTTTACTTGAAATTTTTAAATTATGGATATGGTTTTGATTTCAGTTTTTATGAATGTATATAGTGAATATGCATCAAAATTTCTGAATGAAACTTACTTACTTTACATTTAACTATCAAAGCATTTCCTCTTTAGAGTGATCCTACTGCTTTATAAAAATTCAGACGTGTTATAATCACAGTTTTCTTTAATTTCTTCATTTTTCATTCCATTTATGCTACCTGCTGTCCTTGAGCATGTTCAGGATATCATCTCTGAAGGTGTCTCTGTTCTTCTCCAGGATTCCCTTAACATCATACAAAACCTGAGGAAAACAGTAAATTATAAATTTCCGAGACACATGATAACATTTACTGCACTGTGTAGGTTTTTGCTCACCTCCCCTGCATAATGTTTGATACCAAACTGATGATCAGCGAGTCTGGGTTTTACATAGTAAGGGTTTGTCTGCAGCAAACGAGAACAATATTGACAAGACGTTAAACAGCAACTCAGCAGCTCAACACTTTTGTGAATTATGTATGAATTGCATTAACAAATGTGTAAGCAACACACAGAGTGTCTGCTGTGCAACTTCTCCAGCAGAGTGAAGTCTGTTCCTTTGGGGAATCGACTCTCTTCGTTCACAAGTGCCAACAAGCCCAGTTTCTAAAACGGGGAGAAAAACAACATTTATACTATCAGTTATTAAACCATCTTCATGAAATCAGCACCACTTTTCTAACACACCCTTCCAATATTATTCGAGCAGTTTTCAGAAAGCAGCTGAACTTTTACTTAAACCATCACAGCATCACAACATTACATTGTGAATTACGCTAAAATAAATTAGAAGAAATTTCAAGATACTACTCCTAAATCATTTTTTTCAAGAGATGCTTCAAATTAACTGCTTACTTTCTCTATGAGGTCAAGACACTCGGCATTGTCCATCCAGTCTATGGCATCCCACTGAACACCCTCCCTGTGAAGAGTAAAACAAACATTGTTTAACTGAAGCTGAGCAGCGATTGGTCAGCCAACACTGAACTGAGGGATGCCCTGCTTTCAAAATGTGCCTACTTTGATGCACTTCACTGGAATGTTAAATACTTGCCTGAATATTACTTTACTGTATGTAAAGTTATGTAAAGCAGCAGGTAGATCATGGTACAAGAGAACATAATATGGTTCACAATAATGATGCAGTATTTCTGTGATTATCTGTACATTGGAACATAATCATACAATGGTACGGATGGATTTAAAAGGGTGAAGAGCAGGATTTGTAGAAGTTACGACATTTATGCATTTATGTTCCCATTAGTGGTGTTTAATAATTAAATATAATTAATACTGCACCTGTTGTACTCGAGCTGCTCCAGGGAGAAGATATGCTTATTAAAGTACTCCTGTAGTTTCTCATTGGCATAGTTGATGTTAAACTGCTCAAACCTATTGACCTGGAACGAAAAACACACAATGAATTAAACTTCTATACTGATTGTGGCAGACGATTTAGTGGAATCTCAAATGAAATAGTTCTGACCTCAAAGTTCTCAAAGCCAAAGATGTCGAGGATGCCAATGGATTTAAAGTTTTCCTTCCCTTTGATTTTCTGATTTATCTGGAGGATGATCCAGGAAAAACACTGGGAATATAATGCCATAGCAACAGAGTCCCGAGAATCCACGGCCTACAATGATTCAAAGAGAAGTCAAGAGATGTGAGTAAAAGGAAAAAAGCAGAACTGTACATATACAGGGAGAATAAACATGGATGCATATACAGTATATGTTTATACATACCTGCTCTATAGTGAGTGGGGAGCAGATTTCCTCTCCTCTGAGAATTATGGATCGCTGAGTCAGGACTTCAGACAGCTGGAAAGCGTCCAGGCCGAGCAGCTCACTGGCATCACTGACCACTGGAAAACATGGCCGAAGATGTGTTATACATCCATAATGTGTCTGCCTTAGAGTTAATTTCCTCACTCACTTTACAAGACAGATTCACTGACCTTGCTTGGTAGTGATCTGGGCTCCTCCTGCAGTCATGAACTCGATGTTCCCCAGCTGTAAGACTCCTGACAGCAGCTTAAACATGTCTCTGATCTCCTCCTCTGTGAACTCTAACACCTTCAGTGCCTCCTACACAAGGAACAAAGAGGAGAAATATTTTCCATCTTCAAGTGGTAACACTCATCATTTAAAAGACAAGAATTTCATCTCTCCAATGATGTAATTGATTAATGTTAACCTCAAAATGCACTTCCCCAATCCCATGGTCTGTGTCACAACAGGTAAAGTGGAGTATGCAACTTAAAAAAATTAAGAAATACAATGCAACTTTGAGAAAAAGAATGTAGATAAAAAACTAAGTCAGGGAAAATATTTTTGCTGCCTCTCTGTGTTACAGAATCATTCCGTCTGTATCACTGGAGAATGTTTGCATACTGTATGTTAACGCTGCATTTCAGTTTGTTCATCTGTCAAACTGCAATATTCAGCCTGTACGAAAGAGAGGAGGAAATAATCAAATAATCTGAAAGTTAGTTTCATACAGTAATGATAGACAGGTAAGAGTCACTTTACATGGGTAATAATATGGACTTAAATTTGTTGTGAAGTGCAAAATAATACAATTTATATGTGTTAAAAATGTGATTAATCATGATTAAATTGAAAAATTTGAACATTTGAAATAATTAAAAAAAAAACGTATAATGACAGCCCTAGTTATGAGTGCTGCAGTTATAAAAGAATATCAGACAAAGTCATAGTCTGTGATGTAAACACACTGACCATCACGCTGTTAAACAGTTCTTTGTCATTCAGGCTCTTGTCCTTTAGACATCCTGATTGGCTGAGGTAGTGGAAAGATTCAGCAGGCTCCTCCAGGAAGTAGAGGCCTGATGGAGGAAATTTATTGTGTAAGTGTGACAGTGGGACCGATGCAATAAAGTGAAATTATCGAAGCACATTAATCTTGATCACAGTGTAAGTGCATAAGTTCCTACAGTTTAAGTTTGTCCCCAGTGTAAGAATTTGATTTGTAATTAAAATAAAGCACATGTAATCATATAAGCTTCACTGATAAAAGAACAGTTTTATTAAAATGGTATCCTTTATCCTATTTAAAATATGCTCACAGGGCTTTTCTTACTTTTATGCTCTTTGTTGGCTCCAGCTAACAGAGCGTAGAAGATGTGGTAGTTTCGTTCTCCAGGGTTTTGTCGTACCACGCGGTTCTACAACAAAATCAATGACACAAAGGCATCTATTACAATTTCATTACAATTCACAATGCAAGACTAATAGGTCAGTTGTACTAAGTTAAACTTGACATGTGCAGGCTGCACCCCCCAGACATACAGACCTTTTCCAGTAGGTCTGAAAGGTAGGAAGTCAAAGAAACCATGATCAACTTGTCTTCACATATATTTTCCTTTAATTAACACTCCTTTCTATGATAATATAATACACAAATAGTAAAATACTGATACACCCAAAACACATCACATTAGTTTGTGTAAAAAAAAATGAGGATACAGTCGATGACGCAGCCTCCCTGGATGTTGCCACCCTCTGAGAAGTGAAGCTGGATGAACTTTCCAAAGCGACTGGAGTTGTTGTTGTAAACAGTCTTTGCATTACCAAATGCTTCCATGATGGGACTGAAAAACAAAAACACCAACAAACCTGAGGTTAATGTTATATGTAGTGCCTGCATGTCTTTGGGCATGACATTTATAATATAGTGCATGAACAGTGCACAGCATAGGATGTTCCTTCAGAGGCTAAAATTCAACTTTGGATTCTGACCTGGTGATTGGACAAAACAAGTGGTATGAATTTTACCTCAGCTGTCCTCATGCCACTTTGTCAGTACCTGTTTAAAATTTCTTGAGATTTGTTGTAAACAGACTTGATATATGACCTAGTCTTGTTCCAAAAACGCTCTTTCAGGGAAAGGAGAGAAAAGGGTAAGTGTGTGGTGTCATAGATACAGTACGTACCTGCTCTGTACAATGGCCTGCTCCACACGGGTAGTTTTCTCTGATGGAGGAGTCCCAGCAGATTTCTGGCTCATCACTGACAGAAACTGCAGCAATAGTTTGGTGCTCTCTGTCTTCCCAGCACCTGATTCACCACTATAGAACACAAACATTAATATACACCCTATTTTAATTGAAATACACCTTCTGACCTTCTCTGACATTTCACTGTCTCACACTGGTCCATCAGCTCCCAGTTAGTCTCACCAAGTGAGACAAGGACTGGGTGGAATTGAAAGCATTGTAAGATGTTGGACAACTGTGGCTCTAACCTGGACTCAAAACAGACCAGGAGCAGTTAACAAACTTTACCAAGTGGCAAAATATGGTCGGACAAACCTTTGAATTTGCTTTCTCCCTATTGTCTCTGAACTGTAACAACAAACTTGATGATTCACAGCGCTCGCTATCTAATTGTCTCTTTCCAATGATTGTAAAGACATTTATATTCGTATATTCTAGTGCAGAGTTTCCTAAATCTTTTTATAGGGACCCAATCTTTAAGATGACAAACTATCGGCACTCACTTCACAATATAAAACATGTCAAGAGCAAATCTGTGCATATTTTTACTGCCATTTCTGTAACAGCCATTTTTGTTTTGGAATAATTCTAGACATTTCCAAGAGATCCCAACTTTATGCATTTTTTTATATTCTTAAATAACAGGCTTGAAAAAAATGTAATTTATTTGTTTGTTAATAAATTTATTTATTTGTTTACAAAACACCTGATGCCACTAAATCCTAGTCCTAGAATTACATGTGTGAACTCACCTGATGAGGACACACTGGCTGTCATGGCGTTTCCAGATGCAGCGGTAGCATTCATTGGCCACGGCAAATATGTGAGGAGGGAGCTCCCCGAGATGATGCTTGGAGTAAAGGTCCACCCTATCTAGGTTGTACAGACCTGGGATCTGCTTGTAGGGGTTGACAGCTGCCAGGATGCTCCCAATATTAGTCTGAAAATATATAATATTTCAGGTCTTTTTGTCATACTTTTTGTCATACATACCTTGTCTTTTCTTAAATAAACAACCTCAACTCACACCCCCACAACAGCACACACTGCAAATGTCAAATATTAAAGCAGTCTTATGCTGATATTAATCCAGATTGGAGGATATGGAAAAGCAGCATATGGAGGGACAAATGACAATTTATTAGAAAGCTAAGGTCAAGTTGGTAAGAAGATGGGGGGGGGGTCAGATATTTAATTTTAAGCATTTGTCCCCTCAGTGTCAGCTTGTCTTCTATCTAGAAACATGTCATGTTCCGCATGACAGTGTGTCACATATAAAAGTGTGCTGCAGGACACACAGTGACACAGAAAGCCTAAATTCTTGTGATCAGCTTATGGGAAATCTGTGTGTAGACAATATTTCATCATCTAGATTATAGGTCCCACCCACAGAGGCTGTCATTGGTCTGTTGTCTGATTATCCTCACATTTCTATGAATCTGCACATGTCCCACTTACAACACACATGTATCATAACTGCAATCAAAATCGTCACATTTTGTTTAATCTATGAAAACAATCAATTGGTCTCAGTATCAGCTGCAGAGATCTTTGTCCATGATCTCTGGTGGGGACTTTTATGGGCATCAGCTAATGTATCCATTCATTACACACACAAATAAATTGCTTCAGCCATTCATTTCTCTGGTGATTATGAGTCAGTTATTGGATCTCAGAGAGGCAGGAGAACAGTTTCTTGGTACGTCATATTAGATTTATGCAGCTCAATCTTTGTTTTCCTGTAAACAAACACATGTTTGTTCAGTGTGTTTGTCATTCAGAGTGTTTGCAGTCCTAACAATTACATTGAAAGGGTGTTTGCCCTCAATCTAATGGGCACTGGGCTCCGCAAGGTCAAGGTCAAAGGTCAATGAGAGTCATAAGCTAATCATTGTGTCACTTCTCCGCTCCTTGACATTGTCAAATTAGGACTTTTGTTATTGTATGGACAGAGAGAGACCACAAGTGCCATAAATTGTTTACTGTGCATTTATTGCAATGTCTAGCCCTCAGCTTAACATAACCACAATTCATATTTTAATCCAAACTTAAATCTGGGCATCAGACCTGAGGTTCTGTCTCAGCAGGACCAGGCTTTGGTCCCCCTGAAGACTACTGGTCCTGAAAAAGTCAACGTTGAACAAGAAAGGGCAACAAAAACAAGAGTGCACACACCCACAGTTCACTTACATAGATGTTATCCTTCTGGTAGCGCTGGTACAGGTTGTGCATGATGGCAGCCTCGTGCAGCTCGGCCAGTGCCGACATGTCCTCCACCCCATCGATGCTAGACTGGTGCATCGCATACACTCGCTCCCTGGTGACCTCGGCCTGCTGCAAGTACAAAACCTGGGGACAGAACAGAACACATTCATTGATCACTTAACAGCACTTGATGATGTTTGTGATGAAATCTCATTATCAGAAACTAAATTACTAAAATTCATGATTCTAGAGCAAGGAATGTTCTGTCATATATGATTCTTGTAAATATCAATCACAAAATCTAAAAATAAGTGTTGTGCTTCGTTTTATTGCATTAAGATGTAGGGCATTGTGTCATCAATTATGCTGGTGTTATGAGGCATTATGTCTGGTGTTATGAGGCATAATAAAAAAAAGGAAAATATCACAGTCTTTCTGGTAGATTTTTATCAAACTTTTTTTCTGATTTGGTTTGGATGATACAAGTTGAAAAAGGAGGAAGACAACAGAGAATTTTGCCATATGACAAAAACCATGTGATAAGAATACAAAGTGCCATGGCTCTTCTTCTCCCCAGACCTCCTATCTCTTTTATGTCATCCATCACCATGGCAACTAGAGTAGTCTGGGAACCGTGTTGTGTGAGGGGACATGGAAGAAGAAGACAGAGATTGAGGAAAGGAAAAGAGTATAAGAACAGAAGTAGAGAAGAAGAGACCCTTTGCTGTATTTTATCCACAAAAGCACCAGGACAGACATACATGTGATTGTATTTCAGCATAAAGGTTGTTCATTCATTCCAGAGAAATCTGCTTGTCACCCTGTCCTTTACATTACTGGGTTGTTTACTGGGTTGTTAGGTACTGGGTTGTGCATCAGGCCAGTTTCTGTTCAGACTGTTTGCGTGTGTGTCACAGTAAAGGTTGCTTTGGATGTTTGGGCTCGGACATCCTGTTATTAAATACTGTTCATCTTTTTCACTCACACAGCAACATGGGGCTGATGTCCGCAATCAACCCTCTCAGGGCAAAAAACGTAAACACCATCTACTGTCCACAAATAAAATGGTGTTTCTGGACCTTAAATTGAAATCTATTTGCCCACTAAATCTCTACCGGTAAAACAACAGCTCTTCATTGTTTCAGCTTATTGTTGAGGTTTTATAGCCTACTTCATTACTGCTCATATTGTAGCATGGTAGCATTTTTTGCCACAGAGATCCGTTTTAAATGTTTGCTTTATTACTGTACAACATGTTTAAATCTTGGATTGATTGGATACATTTATTTTTAAGTGTGTCTACAGTTACATCATTGTTGAAAGGGAGACATGCTTCTCCGAGTGATGAGTTGCATTTACATGCTTGTTAGTCATGACTTTGACAGCTGTACACATGCAGAGGAAATGTCCTAATGATGTTTTCTTTCATGTGGACAGAGATGACAAAAAGTATCTCACATTACTTCAAAGTTCACTTGCTTTTCTTTTTACATTTTTATCCTTACAGAATCCCTTCTTAGTTTTTCTTTTTGATGTCTGTATGTCACACCATTGGCTTTTTATATCTCTCTCAGGTCTCTTGACACTCTCCCTCCTTTATCCCTCCCCCTCTCTGCCACTTGCTACTCTTCTATCTCTGTATATGTGTGTATGTTCACTCCATGTCTTCCATCCCACTCCTCATTAATTTGCTCCCCTTTCCTCTGCAATCCCGACATTTCAACCTCCCAGAACCTGCTTTTTCTTCTTTAATGCTAGTTTGTGTGCCTCTATTTCTGAGGTAACTCCTCTTTCTGTATATCTGTTTTTCCTGATATGTCAATCTGGTAATTATGGATCTTGTGGCGCTCACTCATGCAGATTAAATGTCTAAATGACTCATTCTGAGACCCTTGTCTGTATTTAAATGTTTACTGAGAGCGATTTCATAAAGTCAAGCATGCTTTTGCAATTGAAAGTTAATTATAGTGCAACAGAGGATAGCGCTTCTCACACAAACACACACACTACTGCCTATGCTGCAAAGATTGCAACTGGAAAACAATTCTTCAATCTACCACTTGTCCCAGCATAATATTGTAGGTGTACGGGAAGTGCCCCCTTAAATAATAATATTCAATATAGCCAGTACTGCCTCCAAGAAAAACACTTTCTGAACATTTTCTGTAACACATTTGAGCTACTGTTTCATTTGGGGAAGGTCCACAGACAAATAATTCAGTGGAGAAGCTGCACTGAAAACAAAAAGTATCTGCAACAGACATAAAATGCTGTTGAGGTGGAAGAAAAATGTTTTTTGCCTCCTGCTTGGCTTTAATACTAACTTTGCACAAGACTTCTTTGTACAAATTATTACACACAAATGCACGGAATGTACTATATGTAAAGCAGATGCACAGAGACAAATTTTCACTACAAAGAGAATCTGACATGAGATTCTTCATTTTCAATAATTCATTAGGAGCGGAACAGAAACATGACATTGAGTGTGTTGCAGAGTCACATTGAGTGTGAGACAGAAAGAGACAAACAAGTAGAAATGTAGATAATGAACAGACGGACAGAAACTAAAGGACGTCATGTAGAAATAGTCACAAAAACAGCTTGATCTGTTTTGAATTGCAGCAAATTTACAATTTTAAATTCTAATATAACCTTTATATAACCAGAAAAGACAGTTAAAGCTGTAATACAAAACATCTAATAAACAAATGACTGTTATATTTCAAACCACTGTTAAATGTGTTCACACAATGCTGATTAAGCCTATATCAGCTCCAGCTGTGTTTCTAAGTATAGCAGTTTTTGCACAGAGAGAGTAATAGTCTTTGTGCAAACCCTCTTCATCTGACTTCACAGATTAGCTGCAGAGGGGGGAGATCAGTGAGCGAGAGCTGTGGTCACAGTGACCTATATATTCTGCAGATGTATCTTCACCAGTGCATGATATCACACAGTTCTGTGTGCACCTGCAGCTCTCCTCGCTGACCTTAAACCAGCTCGTGCAGATCTCCGTGGTCCAGATTAGATTATTTCTGTTATGTGTCTTTTCAGATTGACGTATTAGTTAGTTCACAGCCCACTGGTCCTCTATAAGCATAAGTGGCATGCATTTCTAACAGTGTTTGAAGCCAATTTGTCCAATTTACTGTGGCCCAAAGTCATCACTAGAACCACTCATGTGCATCAGTTGAACTGACAAATATAAGTTATTTCTTTGTCACATATCACTCATGCAGCTCACAACCTACAACACATTTCATATGCCATCATCCTAATGGATCTTACAAACCACAGCCTCAAAGGTCTCACTGACTCTTGTCTTCAAACAGGAGAGAGGCAGACGCACAGACAACAAGTGCCAGAGGGTGCAAGTTTGTATTTTGGTGTGGCACTGTGATGTAGTTTAGATAATATTCATCAGTGGGTTACATGTGAAGAGGACTGTGGGCCGGGAGATCATATAGTAACATAAGCTTGTTTCTGTGGCAAATCAAATTTGTACATTCAACAGACTGTGTGTCAGTGTTTCCTGTGTGTGTCCAGAAGGACCAGAGGCATCCCTGCAGCATGTTCTCTGCTTGCGTGAGCTTTCACTGCAGCTTTCACGCTAACTACTGAAATCCAGGTCGCATAACACTTGTTATCCAAAACTCATTCCAGTCATAACCTCTGAGTGAGTATATGCCCATGTGTGTTCTGTCTCTCTCTCTCTCTACATACTGTATTTTTTCCATGTACAGTACAAGGTGTAAATATGTCAAATGCAGGTAATACATTAGGACAGTATAATCAGCCTACAGCAAATGATGGCCGTATCTATGGCAACTATATTAGGAAGATTTCTCGACATAAATGTCTGAACATGTTTGACTAAATATAGGCCTATATGTAGGACAAACTGCATTAAGTAGTAACATAGTAACAATGTCAATAAGCAAAGTAGGAATTTGTTGTGTTTTGAAAATGAATGAAATGTTTAATCACTTATCCATTTTGCATCACTCACCCTTGAGATAATGTATGCTGTGATTTGGAACTATACAACTAAAACTGAAATGAATTTAACTGAATTGAGACAAACCAGCCACAGTCTTCATTCTGAAATGGAAGCTTTCAGTGCAGTGAAGAATGACTCCATCCACAGAAACCTGATGCTTTAGCCAATGAAGAAGAAATGGTGAGAGAAGAGAGGGAGAGTGAATGGAGTTGTGGAAAAGTGTTTACATCCTTTCATGTAAAGTACACATAGGTCACCATTGTTGTTGCAATCTGCAGTCTTATCATTAGATGTCACTACTTTTTATACGACTTTTTTCCCCACACTATAAAGTTACATTAAAGCCAGTGCTGTACTCCAGTCCCCATCTACGTATCTACACGTTATACACATATATTGGAAAGCTAAGTTTCTTGAGGTGTGAATGATGTAAAGCAGGATACACTCATAACTGTAGGCTCAGTAAACACTTACTGTATGTCAGACTAGTCGCAAACAAGGAAATTTACACAACTCACCCATTATGCCACACAGTTTTCCAACAGCAGATGAAACTATGACAAAAACGGCCCTGTTACATGTCCAGTAAAATAGTTAGTCCACACCAAGCATTACATCCATGACACACTGTAAGCTGCAGCAAACTTTGGCACTTTCCGTAACATGCACATATTTTCCACGTATTCTTGATCACAACTTCCAATAGCCTACACGTATTAGCCACAAAATGCTACCAAACAGCTCTGAACTTTGAATTTTGATTGACACTTGACCAAATAGGCGACTGTTTAGCCTGTCTACAGCATCACAAAGCCAATGAACGGCCCAAGCACAAAGCATAACCTTCGACTATTCTTTCGTATGAAGCTCCAGTCAGCAGCGTAAAAGCCTTTGATCCATGAGGCACTGTAGTGATGGGGACAACACTTCTTTTAGATGTACTGAATCTTTCCAGTTCATTCATTAAAAAAATTCGTTCACCAAATCTTTCCGTTCTTCCTGCACAGACTATGTCAGGCTCACTTGCTGAACTGATACACAGCTGCACTGGTTGCGATTCAGCCCACTATCATCAGCTGTCGGCAGACTGCAGTGTTGTAGTTAAATACACCAGACTCCATTGTTAAATGTTATGATTTTAGGAATTTTCCTTATAAACATTAGAGATTAACAGATCTTATGTGGCACGTGATGGGTTTTTAGGTGAAAATTACAGGACTGTTAAGCGGTTTATTCAATTCAAATCACATTCGTTTAGTGCCAATTCTTTACATACATTATCTCAAGGCACTTTAGATAGTAAGGTCAAGACCTTACAATTATTATAGAGAGACCCAACAGGAACACAGGGAGCAAGTACTTGGCGATAGTAGAATGAGAGAAAAAAAAACTATGTTTTGAGCTAAATTACTATAATTAAAAAACAATACACCTATACAGTAAATAATATTTGCAAAAAACTCTTATCAAGGCTACCTCAGATTCATTCACTGTATTATTAACTATTTGTTTTATCTTTATTTAAAAGCACTGCTGGTTTATTAAAGTTTCATCTAACCTGATTCATCAAATCTAATTTTGTATTTTCTACACATTAAATTACTCAGATTTAAATAGGAAAAGGTAAGACTTTGGATCAGTAATGAGATACGAGTGCATGTTCAGGGATTTAACCAATCCAAGGAGATCGGTTTATCTTAAGATTTACCAGGTAATTCAGCTTTAATATCTCATTTATATTCATAAACTATGGGTAAAGGCAGTTACAATGAAGCTGCTGCAAACACAAGAAAATAAAATGAGTTTCTACTGTGACAGATGATTTATTTAAGTGTCAGAAAAGAAACGTATGAACAAATGAATTGGAACATGTGTTTGATGTAATTCAGGGTCCCTGTCCTGTCATATAACCAATGCACATCTGTCTTTTCCAGAAATACAGAACAACTCTGAGGATATTGTTTGCTTGTTTAACCCTTACCACATGAAGTCAGAACTAAGGAAAAAAAAGAAGGCATGTCTAAGTGGTTATTTATTGGCTATATATTTTGGCTATATATTTTTATAAACATTCAATTATGCAGAGTAAAGTTTAACTTAAATTATCGAAAGGGTTATATATACTCGTGGTAGTTGTGAGCTGAGATGATTTAACTTGACAGTTTTGCAGCCACAGCATTTGTAATGCAGAGTTGGTAACGTAGTGAACTGGGTCAGGGTCTGTAGATCAAAAGACCAGAGTGACAGCGTAGCAGGGAGGGAAAATCGAGAAGAATAAGGGTAAATGGGAAAAAACTAGCAAGAGAAACAGAAATATTCTATAATAGTTGTGCTTTATACTCCCTTTGGCTTCTGCATTAGTCATTGTATTTGTTTTATTCACATGACTTAAGGGATACCAAGCTCTGCAGTCGACAAAATCTAGAAAGTATTTTTTGACCCTGATCACAGCCAAGCAGCAGGAATAGATGGAGCTCTGTTTGCAACCCTTCCTCATCCTGCTGATTCTCCATCAACTATTCACCATTGCCTATAACATTTAAACACCAGCAGCCAGCAGAGAGGGAGGGAGAGCTGGAGGGGGGCTGGGGAGGTTAAGGACATTCATAATCCTGAGTAAAGAGAATGCCTGCTCCAAAAATCAACCCTCTCTTTTGGGAAATGTGTCTCTGTCCTTTCTGTGTGCCTGAACAGAAACTTCCAACTACAGCTAATTGAAAAGAAGATGCTTTCAGAGTCCATTGTGCATCCGTAAGAAAGGGAATAGATGCGGGTGTTCTTCTGGAGTATACAGTGAGCATACTGAGACACTTGAATTCAGGCTAAAGAGCCAAGTCTATTATTAGCACCATCTAAACACTGCCAACTGGAGCGCATGTGTGTGCATCTAAAACACATCAGCAATCAAGGCAACATTTTATTCACAGAGCAATGTGTACATGTCCTTGTTCTGGTACAGAACAGATAAGCATATGCATGTGCACAGATACTCAAAAAAGTTATTTAAATATTCAATTTTTATTTCATTCATTCATTATTTTTGGCAGGGAGGGTGGTTAACAGGGCTGGTGTTGGGGCACCTGTCCAGCAACATTGACCTGACATCCTGAAACAAGCATTTTCATGTGTGCTCCCATAATTCTCTTCATCTATTGCAGCTCTCCACTGGAGGCTGAAAGTGTGTCAGAGATGAATTCTGCATATGTATGAGGAGGAAGAAAACAGGAGACAAGAAAGTGGAGTATGATGAACAGGAGTGTTCACTGATCCACATGTTGAGAAGGCGAACCTGCACAGCTGCATCACCTTCACTCTGACCTTTGCATCACTACAAATGCACAGAACAGATGACCCATTACAAGCAGCGTCAACTGGGCAGTGAACTGACATTGACGCTGTTTACTTCTCCTGTCTAGTTCAAACTAATTAAATCTGCTTTCAGTTTGGACAGCGTTTGCACTTTACTAATTCAAATACTGTAGAGTTTGCTAAATTAACAGTTCCCATTACATTTGGAGGTAATTACATTATAAGGGCTTTTATAAATTGTCTTTCTGTATGCATGAAAAAAAATGTTTTTAGTGTCAACACCCTGTTGGCCTTGGGATTTAAGCCACTAATGACTTAAACAATAAGTCATTAGTGGCAATCCAGGTGTAAGCCCTCTTCTTGTCATTCCTCAATATAAAGTTATAAAATGCAACTAAAATTTCAGAACTTGAGTATCTAGTCACATATTCTGTCTGTTTGGAGGCACTAGTAGTATAACAAGCATTCAGCTGTAACTAAACAGGTGGTATTCATTACAGTCAAACTTTTCCAGGTTTAAACTTGACGTAAAGATACATCAGACCATGTCTTCTTTAATCTGAAAACTAAAACTGGTGAATCAGCCCAGTAATTAAAAATGATCGTACAACCATCCATCGCATCTCATTTTCTACTTCTGTAACATTACATTAGGATAACTTGTATACAAATAGTGTCTGAACAGTGTAATAATGCTTGATTATATGCTACATGCAAAACATTATGTGTTTTTGTGGACATTTCTTACCTCTCCATAGTCAGTCGTGAGCACAAGGGTTCCATCACAGGAATTTACAGTAGCAGGAACAAGCTGCTCCTTCTCTCTGACCCAAACACGGGCTCCCTGCATCACACAGACACATGATCATAAAAGTTAAAACTCTACTGTGTAACTTTTTAAAATATAAACAAATATCTGATACATCACAACTTGTTTTACCTAAAGACAGATGGAGGCAACAGAAACACTGCAGAAGTAAAGCAAGATGCTGCAAACAGGCTGACATACATGTATGACTGAAAAAACAAAGTAGCAACAAGAAATAACAAGGTAAGGTAAAATTTTTAATACAGTTGCTTCTTGCTCCAGACCCCCAAATATACACTTAAATACTCCAGTCAGGTCTGATAGTACTACTTGACAGAACCCATTTTCTGATGAAGGACACAGCATACAAATGTTGTTATGTAATTTCTGTTCACAAAGAACAACCAAAAGCAAAATAATACCAACAACAGAAATCACCGAACTCTATGCACAGCAGCTTTAAGCAGTGCAATCCCCCAACCAGCATATTTATATGGGTCCCATAGGGGTTAAATTCAGGCTGACAATATGGTCCCCATGCAGATTTGTCCATGGTTTCCCTAGTGGCCCCACCCAAGTGTGCTCACATGGGCATCTCACGTGGTGCCCATGTTACTGCATAATTTACCAATTTTAAGACCATGGCCAGTTAATACCCACTTAGTAGCTAGGTAGCCTGGAAAGGGGACATGGGATTAAAGTGGCCAAACACAGGTGGGGCCACCATGGAAACTATAGACAAAACCTATTTAGAACCCACCTGAATATAACCCTTATGGGGTCCATGGACATGCTGGCTAGGTGTGCACAAAAAATGTGTATTCAGGTACAGATTAACTATATACAGCAGTTTATCTAAAAAATTAAGATGCAACTGTTTGGGTAATCAATAAATCATTGTGTTAATTATCAAGCAAATAAAATAATATTTGTAGAATCAGGCTCTGAAAATGTCAGGACTTAAAGATTTTCATTTAACTACATATAATAACAAACTGTAATTCTTTGGGTATTGGACTGCTGGTCAAATAATGAAAAGCTATTTGGACTACAGACAAAACAAGTAAGTGAGAAAATAAATAATTAGCAATAAAAAATACTTTGTATTACAATCACTGACTGTTTATTTCACCTAATACATGTAACTCAGCAAACCATTTCTCCAGTGTGTTTGCACAGATGCACAGACTAATGTGACAGATGTGTTTAATGGGAGATGAAGACTAACATCTGGATTTTCTATCAAGGTGAAGCAACAGTGCTTTAAGTGTGTGTGTATTATTCATGTTGTAGGGAGCTACAACAGACATGGCTTACATAATGTAAATCATTATATTTTAAGGTGAAGAGGTGAAGACATGGGGGGGGTCTCAGGTTGACAGGAAGTGTGCTCTTCCTGGACCTTTTTCACACACACAAAACCCTCTTTCATGCAGACACTGCCCTTTGACCTCCAACCCCTGAAAAAAGGCAAAGCATAACAGTGGAGGCAGAGAAGTGAGAACACAGAAGGAACAACGAGAGAAATGGTTAAATTTGAGGATTTTTGACACATTATTTATTGTGACCGAATAATCTCGTTAAATCAAACTTTCCTGATTTAACAGCTTGTGTTTGAAGGCTGAAAGAGAGTTGGACCTTAAACAGACACCAGATGTGTGCGAATGAATAAAGTGGGCAGCAGGGGAGGGACAGAAATAAAGTCTTTTACCAACAGATGGTCTCACGCCCCCAGCATTGCCTGACAACCTTTATCTCACACACTACTCTTCTTCTCATTCACACTGATACAGACAAACACACACATGCACACACATTCCTTCCTGTATTGTCTGATGGGTTGCACTTGATGAAACTCTTCTACTCTTTATGCTCTTCTGTGGGTGTCTTTGTTGTGCTAGGAGAAATTAGCAACCTCCTTTCCGAGCAACTCCAACTCACTGCTTCATTAACAGTGGGTAGAGGTCAACCAGACATGTAATATTACATCTTTAAGATATGTGTGCAAAGTCTGTTCCAAATCTGTCTAATTTTTTAGGTCACATTATGATCTGTTAAGTCATTGGTATTAAGAAAAGAACGGATGCATGTTTTCATAATCTCTCATAGACCCGTTAAAGCAGGGGTGCCCAATTTGGGGCCCGTGGGCCACACTTGGCCCAGGCTCCTTTTGTTTGGCCCGTCTGATTTTGCCCGCCCATCTGTGCCCGTCAATATTACATCTTTAAGATATGTGTGCAAAGTCTGTTCCAAATCTGTCTAATTTTTTAGGTCACATTATGATCTGTTAAGTCATTGGTATTAAGAAAAGAACGGATGCATGTTTTCATAATCTCTCATAGACCCGTTAAAGCAGGGGTGCCCAATTTGGGGCCCGTGGGCCACACTTGGCCCAGGTTCCTTTTGTTTGGCCCGTCTGATTTTGCCCGCCCATCTGTGCCCGTCTGTGCCAGCTACTGGGAACTTCTGTCCCAATGGCTGACAAGGCTTAGCTGCAGTTCACTTTCTGACCACAATTTTATAACGGGGGGGGGGGGGGCGGGGGGGCGCTGTTGAGTCTGCCTGTAAGAAATCGATTCCTCAGCAGTGTGCCTTATCTGTAGACAGAAAGTGGCTTTAAAAAGAATAGAACATTCATCGTCATTATGAAACCAAACATTTACCTCAGTTCACATTGTTCAATTCCCTACTCATTACTTAATCTAATTTCATATTAATTCTTTAGTAAATTCACTCTGGTTTCACAAGTTGGACCATACAACTGCTTTCAATTAGCTTAAAAGTCACAGTGTTAGAAGGGCATGTGTTATTGCTTAATTCACATTAAAGTTAATTTTAAACATTTGTGCCCCAGAATTCATTTTTGGCTTATTATAGGGAATTTTGGGCACCCCTATTTTAAAGATCTACAATTCAGTGCATGTTGCATTAAATGCTAATTTACTCTTATCTTTGCATGTACAGGCCTCATGCTATAAATGCAGAATTACTCAATTGAAACATTTAGGAGCCTCTATTGCGCTCTCTCTCTCTCTCTCTCACTCTCTCTCTCTCTCTCTCTCTCTCTCTCACTCCCCTTCTGCAGTCAGTCAGCCTGTCTTGTTTCTTCACTCCAAATCATCAGCCTGTCAGATTCCAGCACACAGAACCATTACAGTGCCGCTGATGCTGTGATTTGACCTGATGACCTCTTTGGCCAAAGGCTCCATTCTCACAGTTCACCTCATCTCATCCTGTTTTAACTGATTAAGTGACCCATGACCCCAATTAAACTTCTAATACTGGCCCTTAAGCAATGATGCCTGAAGCACAGTTCACGGAACATACATGGGTCTAATGCCATTTCTCACTTTTACTCTTACCCCTAATCATCAAAAATAATTGATGTTATTGTTATATCACTATAGTTATTGCTGTTGTGGACAATGGGTATTATTATGCATTTGTCTGCAATATTATGGCGACACATAAGAAAACATATTCAATATCTGGGAATCCTAGTGGAACAGCTTATGGTATGTACAAGAAACCACACACAAGTTTTGTTGTGGTTATCCTAGCTACACAAATTAAATCTGGTATCTGATAGCCCTCTGTTTTTAAGTGTGCCCCTGAGAAATCTTAATTTGAAGGGCTAGTTAGCCCTTACACTTCATCCAACCCCTAAGCCTCAACAAGAATTAGGGCCCACTAGGTATATACATGAATACACAAACACAGGGATAGAGCTAGGGGTGAAATGGGATTGAACCAGTTTCTCTCAACCCTCTCAAAAAACTAAAATTTACATTTTTGCTCTTTAACTGTCTCCCCTTTAAGTAAACGGGTCTCTCCTCCCAGATCGATGTACTTTGCCTGAGCGGTGTGCAATCTCTGGGGCAAATACAGTGAAAGGAAGACAGACGGCTATAAATGACTTGCCAGCATTACAACCTACACCCACCAGCATCCTTGTTCTCCTCCTCCTCCTTTGTGTTCACTTCCCCTCCCCCTTGTCTATTACTGGCCCAGACAGGCAGCGATGGCCATGTATGACAACAAACTCTGAATATTTTTCTGTGTTAAGTCTCCTGCTCTTTTCCTGCTCTATGAAACTCAAACCAGACCATAGTCAAACACCTCCATCTATCATCTGTTGGTCAAGCTCCATTAAACTGAAACTCCCCTCAATTGTCACTTTACCCTCAAACATGACCTCTGACCTCACAACCCCGCTCTCTAACCAACCAGTTAAAGGAAAACCTAAGCATGAAATGGTACCTGCTGAATTTCTTTGTGAAACTTAAGTATTGGTGCCATGACTGCAGTTATAGAGTTGACAGCGATCTTATCTAAGTAGATGCAAATTCAGGTTAGAGCACTGAATTGATGATAGCTTTATCATGATTCAAACATTTGTCCTTCCTCCACCTGAGTGGATGACTGCACATTTACACTAAAAAAACATGGCAGCTGTTCATGAGAAATATGAGGTAATAACTCTGTAGAATTATATATCATATACAGTATCTGTGTGCGTGCGAGTGTGTGAAGTCATTATCTATATTGGGGTGATCACATGGAGGCCCGTGTGAAATGATTAAATCATCCTCACCCTGGAGTTAGCCTGATAATGATGTATTATACTACAATATAATACCACAGTTGCGTATATTATGACATCACAGCATAGTAAACCTAGTAAACATACTATTTACCTATGGTATAATAGGGTACATTATAATGTCTTACTACAGAAAGCTATCACATAAACAGCCTTACAATCGTCATCTTAACACACACAAGATAACGATTGTAAGACTATTTAATACAAAGCTATTTTGATTACACACTTTAAGCACAATTATTGTGCAACCCAACAGACATACAGCATCAGAAATGGGACCCAAAAATTTAACAATGAGCAGAATGTCAAGAAGGCTATGTTTCTTGTCCATCCTTGGAAGGAACAGTTACCACCAGCCACAACAGAAAGGCTGAAATTGTTTTCACAATATCATCTTGATGCTTTTAAAATGCTTGTTACTGTAATAATACAATCACCTTTAATGGAATAGTAAAAGCTCTCAGGGATTATGGCTGCAGAAAGTGCTTCTGGGTCTGCATGCATGCATGTCACCTGTGGATGAGTCATATCTGACAGTGAAAAAGATTAAAATCCAAATCAAAAACAGATGCAGTTTTTAGTGCATCAAATCCATTTAGCATTAAATCCAGTGTGATTACCTTTTAATAAGTTTTACCTTAAAATTGTCAGCAATCCGTAGTTTTTTTTTGGAGGTCCACAAACTAAAGACAGGATCAATTAATTTAATCAAACAATAAACAATTAAATTATCAAATAAACAACTAGACACAAATGAAATAAACCTGTGATTCATCATCATCATTTCAATTAACACTAAAATGGATCCCACACAGAGGAGTCATCAGGTCGAAATCTTTGTGATGTGTTCTCTCTCTTTGGCTGCTGAACTGTTATTCTGAAGCTTTACACTTAAACATGTCCTGGATTCCAAAACAAACATATTGACAATTTATCTAAAGAAAATCAGTTCAAAGTTGACCACTAAAGTACAAGCAGGAATCGAAGCAGCCGATGTTATTTTGTGTGTATGTGTGTGCATGCATGAACAACTGTGTGTCTCTACTGTGCAAATCCTCTTGTAGAGGTCAGTTTTTAACAGTGTGCTAATCATCACATTTTCTCTCATCTTGGATTAAACTACAGTCACACACCCACATCCACTACAACCCTGGCAACAAGATTCCACAGCAACAGTGTGGAAACAGGGCACCATGGAAACAGTCTCTTTTCCTCAAGCTTTGGCAGCGGATTGTTGGATATGCTGTGATGTACAGTATTTGTATGTTTTCTTTGTTTTTATATACAGTTCGTTCAATCTGAGGTATTATATTGTGTTTTTAGATAGCAAAAATATTTATGAATATTTTGATTCATATTTATATTGAACTATAATATAAATAGTAGTATTGTGGAGTTTTTTACAATATTGCCAATATTGCACATGCCGTATCCCACTATACTATATTTGCAGTAAATAAGGGGCTGAAGCCCAATCAGTTTGAAAATACCAGATGTCAAGATAAGTGTGATCATTTATCAAAGGTCACATATTTCTGGGTCATATTTCGCAGCTTCATCACTGCCCTGGTAAAAGAAGCATGTGAATCTAGTCGGAGCTGTTTCATTCACACATTATAAAACAGCTTTAGTGCAATTTCATCATGTAGAACAAGGAGATGTGAAGGAGTGGAAAGATGGAGCTGGAAAAGTGCCAGAAGGAAGAGCAAGAGCACAGAAAGTGGCTGGTTGAGCAAGATGCAGAGGCACCAAGAGAGTGACCGCAGGGAACGAGAGTATGCATCAGAGGGAAAGGAAAAGAGGGAGAGAGTGAAGAGAAGAGAAGAGAGCTGAAGCAGCTCCTGAGCAGAGCAAATGTGTTTGGAGCTGCTGAATATAGGTCACACATCTCCACTCAGTGTTGCCTTCCCTCTGCTGAAAAGGCTTCCCACAGTATGCACTTTAAACAAAATCCTACATAATACGGATCCACCTGGTTATACTACCTTTTCAATATGCATTTCCCAAAAGAAAGTTCTTTTGTTATAATTAGAGTGTTGATCAATGTGCAAAACATTGGAAACAAACATGAAAGCATGTTTGTTTCCAAACATGCTTTCATGCTGCTTTTTGCATAAATGTTTCACAGCTTAGATCCATGCAGCCACACAAAATGAATCCAGATGATTAATATTTTACTGTGGGTCACGGCATGAAAGAGCACCTTCAGTGCGAGAAAGCTTTGGTTGCTCTTAAACTAGTGGCCACTCAACAAATGAGTCATAAATAATGATTAACAATCTGAGAGAGTGACAGAGCGAAGAAAAGAGAGGATGAGCAGACGAAGAGAGTGATGGACAACGACAAGACAGACTGTGTGGCTATAAACAGGCGGATATGATCCAGCAACAATGACAGCAGGTTTGACATAATGTGTCACTGCCATGGCTGTTCACACCATGTCTGTCTCATGGTGAAGAGTTTAAAATGGCAGCACACCTGTGATTAAGTTCAACCTATCACGACACAAACACAAAATGTCACATCTGAGACCGAATGTCATCAACATCCCCTTCATACACACAAACACACACACACACAGATCCAGGTGCTGAGAGCACAGCATTTTGATGGTTAATCAAAAAGACATTATACTAAACTGTAGTGGTCTGAACACAGAGTCAAGAAAGTTATCGTGGTACCTGTTCCTTAGATGCAGCTTCTGTTACAGTATGTATGTTATGATTTTGGAATCCATTGGTACAAATTCTGTGACAATTCTGTGTGAGGGCAAAGGCCAACATGCCTGGTTAACTTGTAGCAAATAACTAGGTGGTACTAAATAAATGTATAGCTTTAAATTTTTGTGTTTTTTTTTTCTTTTTCAGTAGTTCAGGTTTGATCCTTCCTGCTCAACCTCTGTTTAAATTTCAGGGTTTAAATTTGTAAACACTCTACAGAAAATAACTAAAATTGCTGACCATTTATCACTAGTAGCACGAATGGTGTTTTTCAGCTTCCAACACTAGTAAAGGCATTGAGTTTTCCTTTTATTTAGAGCACTGCAACATAATCAGCAACTAACAAACCAACCATTTCAAAAATGAGGGGATTATACAGTTGTCTAATGCCACCTGACATTTCATGCTTGGCCGCTTGGCCAGCTATCATGTTTTCTGCCTGGGTGAAAACAGAGTGAGACAGAGCAGGGTCAGCTGTTTACTCTTTCTGGTTTTAAGGACAGACAGAGTGACAAATTGAGGAATGATGCAGTGATGTCAGACTGAGGAGGTCAAGTGATCAGGACAGCAGAGGAATGAGTGGATGTTGGATAGACACATCCTGAGAGTTTACTCAATGCATGAAGTCATATCTCTGGATGTGAGGATTGTGAGCCTGAATATATTGTAAAATTCTATAGCTCACAACATTTTCAAGTCTCACATTTGTGTCCCGAGTTTGTATTGTGTAGGGCTGCAGGGTTTTTATGTGGTGGTCTGTGGATCAATGGCATGATCAATTTATCACACACAGACTGAGGGGAAATGGAGCAGGCGTGGTACATGAAGCATTTCACTGTTGCTGGTTATCATATGGGGTTATCCTGGTCATGTCATGTAGTCTTTTCATTGCTGGTAAATGGCCTGAACTCATTGCTGTAATCCTCAGCAACAGCTTGAAAGAAAAATGTCTCACCAAACTACACACACACACCAATAAATGGCATGACATCACCGCCAATATGAGGGGCATTTAAACCCATATCAGATTAACTTAAGAGGGAGAAGGATAAGTAGCTTGGAGAGGACGGATATTGGCATCAGAGTCAGTGGACAAGACAAAGGCATTTCATCAGATTGTGCGAATGTGTGTGCATGTGCCACCGAGTGGTGTGTGGAAAGTGAAAGAGGTGCGAGACCTGCATCACCTGGGGTCTGTGACAAGGAAATGTAGAAATGTGAGAAGGAAAAAACCTCACTAAACTGGCATGAAAAATCAACTATTCCGTAGGAATTAGCAACATCTAAGACATTGTTTCCATCATTGTACGATTCGGTTTGGTACAGTACAGTATGGTTTGGAATGGTGAAGCCCTTGGTCAGGTTTGCTTTTCGACTGAGAACAGTACCTTTACTTGGTAAGCGGGGTGTGGGCTGTGCCTGATGGCCACGTAGCGTAATTGTACCAGTACAACAACATGAACATGAGACAACAGACAAGAGGACATTCAGCAGCTCTTTTATTCCTGCTTGGTTTGTGGCTGTTTGTCTCAATAAGATGTCAAGCTTTGTATGAGAATAGACTGTGGCCGTTTGCCTCGACTTCCATGGGATAGTTAAACCAATCGCAAGGGGCTGATGTTTTCTGTCGCCCAGTCAGCTGACTATCATGGGAGGAGATGGTTTGGATCCACTCTGACTATACTCTACCATTTTACCCTGGTACCCAAAGGGAAAGTTGCCAAAGAATGGAACGGTTGGGTTGGTTATTTTGATGCTATTGGTACTATTCCTCATGGAAAAGCAAAAAAAAAAATACATATTGTACCAAATCAGACTGACAATTAGTCAGTGGGGCAATGACAAATTTGATATGAATTGTTAAACATTTACCTTCCTCCTGTCTTGACAGTCCACATTAATCCTGCTCCTCCTCTGCATCCCCTCCTTTGACTCTCTAGATAACCATCCTCCCCCTCCTCAATTCCTGCAGATGGGTGCCGGCCCTTACCCTCCCATAGACCCCTTCTCCATCCCAGTCACACCTTGTGCACTAAAAAGTACTATTAAAGGTTCCTGCCATCACAACAGGAAGGTTTAGTGACAGGTTTAGGTACAGCAATCCTGTCAACCATAGGTTAACAGATTGACTTTAATCCAGGAGCGAACCTTATGGAGGCAAAAGCCCGTGTCGGCTCACGTTTGGTCAATTTATCCGCGGCTCCGCTCTGGATCCACACACACTGCCAGGCCCCGACGTTCTGCGGGGATCGTAAAAATAAATGTTCTTTCGTTCATTTTCACTCGATGAATGACCACGCAGTGAGACAGGCCTGCTCCTTGTGGGTTTTTTTTTTTTTTTTTTTTGATGAGAGGATGCGCTCAGGAATGATTTCCAGCCAACAGAAGCAAAGCATCACTTGACACCACAGAACTCGATGTGGATGGGGAAAAAAAAGAAAATTCATGCATCTTAAGCCATGCAAATAAAGACTATATCAAGAATGTCAATTGAAATGAACAAAATCTGTCGTTTATGTTAAGCTCAGTGACAGTGACACATAAAAACCATCGCTTACCTCTGCAAAAAACGCCTCCATCCTCCCTGCACCTCCCAGACGACGCGCGCCCGGCCCCGCAGAGCGCACACACCGGCTCCGGTGTCGTGTGTGCAAATCTTGCCAACGGAGGAGCGAGCGAGCTTGTCAAAATGGGGGACGGTAGTGCTGCCTCTGTGCTGCTGTTTTCCATTCACCAAGCGTTTATGTCTTCATCTCCGGAAAAAAGCTCAGCAGCTCAAATACACCTCTGCTGCGTCCGGGCGCGATGCGCGAGGAAGAAGAAGCCACATGAGGGGAAAAAATCCAAATGGGGGGCTATGATGAAATATTAAAAATGTCCACGCCAGGGAGCCCGTGGATGGATGGGAGCTAAATGAAACGTCCTGGTTGTCCAGGTCTGCCTCGTGTCGGTGTGTGTCGGTGTGTGTATGTGTGTGAGTGGATGTTTGACTATGTGAGTGTAGTCCGTAGGGGTTGAGAGAGAGAGAGAGAGAGAGAGAGAGTGGACCACACCAGGGGCAAACGCCTTATGCTGTCCACCGGTGCACACACAAACTTGAACATCATCCTTATTGAGGACACTAATAGACATAATGCATTCCCATCCCAACGAAATGCTTAACCCTAATCATAAAACCAAGTCTTAACCCTCAAAAAGCCCTTCAAAGACAGGAGGACCAGACTAAATCTCACAAGGTCAACATGTCCTCACAAAGATCAAAATTTGTCTTCACAGCCTACTGATAATGTAGGTTTTAAAACTTTACTACCAATGTTTCTGGATTTTTTTCCCCCTCTCAGTCGGATTTGTTTTCAGTTAAAGTCGGTGTTTTGGGGGAAAAGAAACAGAAGGGATGAAAGAGCATCTGTCCCGCTTGGCCCAATTACAGGTGTTGATCCTGAAATGAACCAGACATGTCAACAAACGCAGCAGCAGCATGTCAGCTTTCGTACAGGCGAGATGGAATAAATATGGTTCACACAAAGTTTTTACCAGTTTAAGAAAAGTATAACAAATTTTACTATGATGGATGTAGGATCTTGTTCAAAGGCATTTCAGCGAGTCTTGCTCTGTAACCAGTGTATGGTCTCACATGAGGAGTATTTATTTGCCATTCAGTTCTTTATGTGACCAGCAAAGTCGCCCCCTAGTGGATATTTAATATAATCGTAGTTCTTAGTTGGCCTCAGGAGGAAACAACAATTTTTTTACACATTTTTCACTGTATATATCTGTAAACTGCAGTTAACATTATGTATGAGATTATAACCATTGACGCACCAGCATTATTGAGCTTTTCTCACTGAAAACGATGCCAATTTTTTAGCAAGAGCTCTATAACACATAATCAAGATAAGTTACAAGGATTCATGTTCGATTTATTTCATCACACCTACATATCACTGAAATGAAAGGATGGGTTTGATGCACTGGCTTGAGTTGATGTGAGTAGCAAACAATGTCAAGTAAGAAATTCCCAACACTCATTGAAATGATGTCTACATTAGCCATGAGGCTAGAGCTGTCAGCACCCTTCACTCTCATGCTTCTTCAAAAATCATATCACAAAGAGAAAGAGTGTGGGGATGGAGAATAATATTTCTGTGTGATCTTTCCTTAAAGCCTCACCCTCATGGCACAGAAGGAGGAGGCTTAGTTACAGGTTTAGTCAGAGCCTCTGTGGGGTGAAAAACGATATCTCACAACCCACACCTCACTGCACCCACATATTCACAAGAGCAGAACAGAGTGAGGGTCAGGAAAAACTAAAACTAAAAGTAAAGCAGAATAACACAGTGTCTCTGGAGACACCAGTTAGTGTGAATGAGATAGAAATGGATAGACAGCTGGTTTATGTGATGTGGACCATGTGGGGTTTTATTCTCCTCTTAAGAAGACCAGGCCACAGGGGCCAGGTGCAGCTATCAGCAGGCCAGCAGGCAGAGGCCTCTCTGGGGTAAAGTATTGTGAGGCTCAGCCTGCTCCCTCTGGAGCCCTAGAGGTATAGAGGGGGGGTTCCTGTATGCATGTGTGGAAGTATTATTTAGCTGTGCCTATCATCTTTATCAAGGAGACAGTCCAAACGTTAGACCCAACAATGGGGCCCCCGTATTTGTTCGGCATGTGTTTGTCCGCAGGCGGTATGGGCACACACATACTGTATATACACACACAGCATACACTCAGGAAATGAGACCTGATCTTTCTACTCTTTAATATGAACTGACCTTAGAGGAAGAGAGGATTTGTGTCATAAAGCTGATACTTCAGCAGCAGCCTCTGAACATTTATTCACAAACTCACCTTCACTGTAAACTGGCTTACAGAGGTCACTTTGCAGGTACTGTATTTACCGTAAATCATATATTAAAAAGTGGAGGTTGGGAAGGAAGCCAATCAGGAAGTAAAAATATATAAGTAGCCACCAGGGGGTGACTCTGTTGGTTGGTAAATGAAGTCTATGGGAAACGTGAAATTTTTAATTGTTTTATGACATTGGTAAACATTTACCTGAGGAGTTAATGGTCTTATTCTTTAGGTTCAGATCTTCTTAAATGGATCACAATGTTAATTTGATGTTCCAGTTTAGATGTATATAGTGGACACCAGTGTGATTTACAGATGGTGCCATCCAATAGGAGCCTGGGTCAACCAGAGTAATGCTCACTTTTCAGTTTCTTAATAATCCCAACATAGTATTCATTTCACATGATAGTGAGTAAACTGCTGCTGATTACTGCATGATAAAAAAAAAAACACGAAACCAATTATGATTATGATTAACATGATGTTCATTTGTTGTATATTTCTGGGACAATTTTTATGGCTCAGCATTGGTGACAGTTGTAGCCTCTATTCCATTTTTGCAAAAACAATATCTCAAAAATGTCTAAAGGGGCTGATTTCAAATGTTGCACATCCGATCACTTGAACTGAGTAAATTTTTTTGGTCAAAGGTCAAGGCCTCAGCATTGTTAAAACCATTCTTACCTTGTGAATGTGTTATAAGACAACATGTTTTCAGACAACATGCTCATGTTCTGTGAGGCAGATTACCAGTTTATCGCTGTAAACATTCTTGCATTTAATTACACAGGGTAACAAAAATGATGCAGTTATGTATCTCAAACTGTTTGTTGACTAACAGAGGTTGCATCTCTCTAAGTTTGATTAGGTGGCCTGCAGCAGTGCTTACACATCATAATGAGCTCTCAATTTATCTCTCAGAAATTTAAAGAAGCTCTACTCTGAAGGACAAATTTGAGATTGATCCTCTGGTTGTGAAACAATTTAAACAGATAGTGCTCTTATACTGTAAGTTCAAGTCATGGCATAGAACTGAAGTTGAGATACATTAGTTGATCAATCGAAAAGTCCATTGTTCTTAAACTGTGGTACATGTACCACCACTGGCACGCAAGATTGCTCTAGTGGTACTTGGAGGAAAGTCACAAATACTGTTCTACTGTATACAGTATACCAGGGTATGTGATTGGAGTGGAGCTGAAGATTTTTTTAAAAAAATGAAACAAATTAATATAATAAGGAAAAGAAAATAAAACTAAATAAATTAAACAATAATTATTAGAGATACCTTATCTCTCATTCCATCTTAATTTAATTACCAGTGTCTTAAGTATATGTGAGGAAGAGGATGATGATGAGAGAGCAAATTATCTTATTGGGAAGATAATTCTATAAAAAGTCTGCAGCTGACTTTGCTTGGCCTACTTACTGTACACCACTGTATTTTAACACTGACGATAATGGCATTCATTTACATTACATTTTTACATCTAGATATAAAAAATAAAAATATCTAGATAGATATTTATATAGTTATTTTTTCACAAAGTTAAGAATCAATTAAATAATCTGAATTAAAGTCCTGGTAAGGTACAGTAATTAATATGAACTGTTTCATTATTTCATTCCCCATAAAATTGTGGCCTAATGTCATGTTATAGTTCATAATGCCTAAACACATCTTTACTATTAATCCAAGGTGTACAGGTTAACCAAAACAAATCTGAATATATTTCTGATGTAGGTCTGCGACATGGAAGTCAATGGACAAAATGCAACAGCTACAAATTTGCCCGGAAATGTCCCTGGAGTGAAAAGGAGACGGGGGTGGGGGGACATATTCGTAATTACATGGCCAAAAGCCATCGATCCAATCTCGTCTAACATGAACATGTGTACGGGAACGCACATTCATGGGAACCCCACACACACACATTGAAATGCACAGACATTAGAAAGTCTGCGATATTAAATTTTTATTACCAGTATAAGACCAGGACTGAGTGACCCTCTGCAGTGAAATGTGGGTACGAATCAAGAGCAGAACTCTGCTTACTCATCTGATCATAGTCTTTCTCCTTGATGTCGCCCTCTCGTATTACTGTTACTCTGCATATACTGTGTGTGTGTCTCTGTGTGTATGTGTGGTGTTGGGTGTGTCTCAGACAGAAGTGTGTGCAGAGGACAGATCATCAATAGGTGCTCTGGTTCTGTGGGTGAAAATGCAGACAGATTGCAGAGGAGCTCAGACCCGAGGCCACGCATCCATGGTGCAGAGTCTTCATGTAAGTATGGAAAATCCTAACAAACAAGACTAACATGCATTTAATCTGAAGCATGTCATTTTATCTAAGTGGTGTGTGTGAGTGTGTGTGTGTGTGTGTGTACAAGTGCGCATGCCATGTGTTGTAATAGTTAATAGGCATCACTCACAGTGTCATAGCTAATCAGTTTTACAGCCGGAGCGTCCATAAATCTCTCTTCATTCATTACCTTCTTTCTCTTTCAGTTGCTCCTCTTATGTGACCTGACCTTCGTACTTCAGACACATCTGTTTATGGCTGTCTGAGAGGATACACTGAATTAAAGAGGTACAGAGAAAAGCCAGTGTGAAACACCCTCATCGATCAGCAGGCTTACTTGGCACTAGATTTCTGGTACAATGGAACAATCCAAAACAAGGCCTGAGGGTCATATCTGGTTCTCAACACACTCTTTTTTTCTAAATGGTCACAGAGAAACAAAGATGCATTGTGAAGACTGATTGACACTATTTCTGTAAAACCTTGGATGAAATCTTGGATTGCAACCATATAGTAAAGTAAACCACAAAGCCCTTGGCTGGATATTTCAAAAATTATATGACCTTTTGTAGCCATCATCATCATCTTTTTTTATTACACTAACCACATCAGCTTTATTAAAACCTCAATCTTAATTATGGTTTGTATGATTTACCATAACTCACACTCACATTAACACACACCTGAGGTAATACAACACTGATGATTGAAGCTATTCAGTCTCTCTGATTTGATTTACTTTGAACTTTTCATAATATTAAACTTGTGCCATCAGAGAGAAAATAACGGTAGATCATTTACATAAATTACTCACTATGTTCTCAGATGTGACCACAAATGTAATATAAACCAATTTACAATTTGTCCTTTGATTTCATTTAATCTTGTAAGGAATCTTATCCATTAGTCCACCCATGGATATCCTACAAACTGAATAATTTTATCGCATGTCTGAAAACTGGAGCTGTATCTACTCCAAAATATTGGTGTAAGTACGGACATAAAGTGATTAACACCATCAGTTAAAATCATAAGACTGTAAGATCTGTACAACAGTGAAATTATAGAAAACATCCCATTAACTCAGCTTAGCTTAAATACTGTAAACAAAGCCTGTTTATTTGTTTGTTTTAATTGAACCAAACCAGACTGAAGAGACTTGCTTATTCCATATGGATATAGCTTCATATACAGATGTGAGGCAGGTGTTACCATTCTCTCATTTTTTGGAAGAAAAACTAATAATCCTAATTATTACTAATTACTAATACTCCTTTAAAAAAGAAACTAGTGTAATTATTTTGGTGTGTTTCCATAATTTTGTCCACTCCCTGTACCTCCAGCTGGTTTCTATCATTCGTCAAATCATGCTGCCATATTTTCATCTGTATTGATTGTTAATACTCTGCTGTTACTGATCAATATCCTCTTTGTCTGGTGAGAACGTTTCAAGGGCATCAGCATGTGTGGACAAACTATGCACATTATCAAATTATTCACAATGTAGAGCTGAGTCTGGATGGAGTAAGGATAAAGAGATGAAGCAGAATAGCAGAATTACTTGTAAAATACTTAATAATATGATAAATAGTAAACAAATATATGAATATAATTACTGTTAAAAAAAATATATGTACATATGTTACATAGATGGTGAAGTCAAATAGAAATTTTACATAATAAGAATCAAGGATCACTTGGATGCATCTGGGGTGTGAACAGTCTGGTTTCAGACTTCACTCCCAGAGGATCATCACACTGAACTACACAATGCTTCATGCATTAACATCTATAATGCACACGCACACACAAACACACTGCAGTATGTCATGTCACCTGATCTCCATGACTCATGCAACACATACAGTTTGTGAACTGGGATTCAATATGAAACCACATTTTAGAGAATGAAGAAGGACTAAAGAAGGTCAGTCTGGGGAGAAAATGTTACTGGAATAAAATGCACAGTGAGTGTTTTAAGTTATAATAATTGCAATCATCAGACCATGAAGTGCAATGCTGCCACCATTTAGCACTACAGACATAGATAAACCTATTAGTGCCATGTCAGCAAAGTCTATGAAGGAAAGTTTGACCTCCTCTCCTCCTGTGATGGGGAGACTGTGATGATGCGACTATGTTTTTTTTTGTTTTTTAGATGAGAAAATATGTGTACAGAGGAAGAATTATGACCCTTGCTTCTGTTTTCATCTTAGATTTTGGGGGAAAAAAAATACAATTTGATTAGATTTGAGATTATTGATTAGAAATTAAATTTTCTTTCAAGGAATGCAACTTACTAAATTAAACTATTAATTCCTCATGATGGAAATTAGAGAAAACACAATGTTTAAACACTCAATTAATCCTCATTTTTATGATGCCTGGCAATTGCTCTTTAATTATGTTGACATTGTTTAGAATTAAATCAGGGTTTGCATTAAAAAAACATTACCTTACTATAATGATAGTAGGGAAGAACCTGTTAACTATACTTTACATATCTGCTCAGCCCTAAAGAAAGTTGAACGGTACGAACAGAGACAGTCTGAGAACTGTTTTGGATTCCTGCTGTGTTGGGTTTATATAGACACAAAGGAAGGATAATTATGATCTAATGAAGTTGCAAAAGAGAGATGACTTCATCCCTTTTCCCTTATCCCAACCCCTTGTCACGCCCACTCCCACTAACCCATAACCACCCATGGGTTACATGGCAGCATGACAGCAGGTCAGACCAAATTAGCTGTCAGTGCAACCCCTAATTCCCGACAGACAGTGGGGTAATTTAATCAGCTGGCCATAGCTTGCAGAAAATCAAACATTCTTACAGACACAGACAGTAGGCCATAATTATTTTTTTTACAATAATACAAGCATTTGAGAGCCAGTCGGTGCCAAAAGAGGTTTTTTATGTGTAAGTGTGTTGATAAAAATATTTCTGGAAAAAATACTGGTGCCAATGTCTTTAGATCAACTGCAACCTATGTATATTTTTCCCCCCAATGTACAAATTATTTGAAATTGAGCAGTTCGGTCTAATCGACGAGTGGCGAGGCAACCACATGTTCATTACAGGTACTGATTGTTTTTGATTATTTTGTTTTGGTCAACAAATTGAATTATCCAGTTTGTTGTTCATTATCAGCTGGCAAGCTTTGCTCTGACAGACTCTTTCCACTGGATTAAGTTGAATGAAGCCTAATCCCAATCAGGCCAGATTAAATTACACAGATCACTATAATAGCTGGATTACACAGACTCCACCTGACCAAGAGACCCTTACCATTTGAAAAATCTATAAACAACAAGCACACTCACACAAAAGCTGTCTGAAAGGATTAGGTTGATGTTGGGGTTAGGTTAGTGTTAGAATTAGGGCACTAGTAGTTATGGTTAAGGTTAGAGTAAATCTCCAGGAAATGAATATCAGTCAATGCAGTGTCCTCTGAAGTCATGGAAACCAGTGTGTGTGTGTGTGTGTGTGTGTGTGTGTGTGTGTGTGTGTGTGTGTGTGTGAAATAATTCCAGAATAATTTACTTCTCATTGGGAAGACTGGTTAATGCAAACATCATTACCAAGTTCAAAAGACACACACACAGATTGGTGTTAACAGTGTAACTAATGCAGGGACACAGTGAACAAAAGCCCAGCTGCCACTCCAGAGACTTAACAATCACATATGAATATTTATCACAGCAGAGAGCGACAGAAGGTGAGCTTGGCTTTGCAAAGCATCACTATTGTGCCCTAGAGTCAGCTCCTGCTCCTCATCTACTGACTGATCATTACAATCTGATTCACAGAATCTTTTGTGTGAAAACAAAATGCACAGAAATAAGTATAAATAAATAAAAGTAAAAGTAAAAATTAAATAAAAGTAGTTTTTAATTTATTTATTATTTATTCAAGTTCAATTTAAGCCTAATTAATAGTTTTTTATTGTTGTTGTCTATAATGTATGTTGAATTGACTGACTTCTCATGCACTACAGACTAAAACTAAACTTCAAACTAAAATTTTGCATTTCAGGAGGAGTGGCACAGTCCAAAAACACTTAATGTTTTTATCTTAGAATTCGAGCAAATTACCTTTATGTGTCTTTTGACCTGTACAAGTAATTAAACACACACTTTAGTGGTAATTAGTCTTTGGGTTTTAATGAAAACCTGCAATACTCTGCAATGATATTACAAATGACACCACATCGTCTATAATATATACTGTTCTTGTTGTAGTACTACTAAAAGCAACCAGGAGGTGGTGACAAATACCCATTTGATTAAAAAAATGCAGAGGCTCATAGCACAGAATGAAAAAATTAGATTACTGTTTTTTTTTAAAGCAAGTCAATTTAAAGTTATAGAAGTCCCATCACTTTCTAAATTTACAGATGTCAATGATTTTCTGTCCTTAAACAATGCAATGTTTTCATATATTGTCTGACTCTATTTTGAAATACTGTTTGCATGTTTGTGCAGTTTCTATTTGTGAATGCAACATTTCCCAGATAGATGGAAAAAAGTTCAAAACAAACATCCTTAAAAACCTTATTCTTATAAGAGAGTGTTCCCTTTTTTTCTATTATAATTGAGCCAATCAATAATTGTGTTATTGACGTCCCACCCTTCTGTTCTTAATTGAAATGCTGTATATTTAGACTTTACAGAACAGACGATTGGACGTCATTGTAACATAATAATAAAATATAAGTAAAATAAATTATGGTATATTAATAAAGTAAATTATGGTAAACAACATAAGGGCACAAAACTGGAAAATTCAGTTTTTGTTATCCAAGTGACTTGATTATAAAATTAAGGTGTTTGAGAATAAAACGTGTGCCATAAGAATAATAAAACAATTTAGGTATTCAAAGTTATTTATGTAATAGATGAACTAAATAACAAAAATATCTTTGGCACCTGCAGACATAAAAGATTGGGCAATAGTTTCAGCAATATTAAATAGTAATGAAACTATTGCTAAAATGTTTTTGGATTTTTCCGGAACTGACGTCATTGATAACACTCATTGGTTGCGTGCCGCGTGACGCGGCGTTCCCAAGACAACAAGATTCCAAACAAGCGCGGAAACCCAGCGACATCTTCACTTTACTGTCCTCCCACGGCGCCGAGACTCACTTAAAGACGTTTACAAGTTACAGAGTTTGAAGAAGGACAAGTAAGAGCAGGCTGGAATCAACGAAAATCACCACAAACATGGTAAACCGAACTTACCGTTAGCCTGGTTGCTACATCGAGCGGCTCCCACCACCATGCGGTTACGTAGTTGGACTTCTTCACTTGTTGACGGTGTTTTCGTGTGTGTGTGTTTTTCCTAGAGTCGTAACTGGGCGTACAGTCAGCAGCAGGAGAGGATCAGATCCCGGCGCCAGAGTCAGGAGCAGCGGAGGCAGCAGGAGGTCCAGCGTGTGGACAGAGAGCGGCAGCTAATGGCCTGTCTGCGGGAGGAGGACAACTTTGAGAGGAGGAGAAACCTGCGGCAGGTGCACGAGCAGCTCAGAGACAGGCACATTGAAAGCACTGTGCTGAAGGTACAGTCTCTGTGTGAGTGACTGTGTCAATAAAGAGCCACCAAGCACTCAAGCTGACATTATTAGTTGGTTAACTAATTGATGAGTTAAGTCAGACATATTTGTATACCACTTGTCATACTTTGTATAAGTCTGACTTAACCACTTGTAATCCAAAGTATGACAAATACTGTTCAATGCGCCACACACAAAATCTTGATTTTATATCTGTATCTGTATCTATATCTCATATCTGTATCGTGAGTACACCTCATAGACAAAATGCATTCACTAGCCCCTTACCCTAACCTTAACCATCACAAGTAAGTGCCTAACCCTAAATCTAATTCTAACACTAACCCTAAAACCAGGTCTTAACCCTGAAAAACCTCGACAAACCTGTCAAAACGTTCCCACAAAGATAGGTTTGAACATGTTTTAATATTCAAGTTATTAAAAATGAATTAGTCACTATACAATACATTATCCCCTGAATATTTTTTAAGCAAAAGGCCAAATATGAATGTTTATATGTTAACACTGTACACACATTAGACACATTTTCTCTTTTTAGGCCATTCTCTGTCAGCCGTAGACCAGTTTCTGAGATACCCAGACCAACATATTTGTGAAGGTTTCTCATTCATCCATATCATAATCATCTTTAGAAGTTACTGTACTTGTAGGCAACTGGACTTCTGTGAGTTACGGTGAAAATGTTTCACCTTCTGTTCAGAACTGAAGAAGATGATAGGTGCTTCACAAATATTGTATAATGAGAACTAATTACAATCACACAGAAAATAAGTACGAAACAAATTGACTAAATTTGACTGAAAATCTTATGTAATGTGTTCATGTGCCAGTTATTTAGAATATTACTCAATAATTGTTTTCCAAAGACATACAATAATGATGGCAAGAGTGGGTTCATTTAAAGAAATACATTTTGATGTTACTTTTATTGATAATCACCAATTGAACAATAGACCAGAATCTAAACTTTGACAGACCTTGTTTTACATAATGCAGTTACAGTATTTTATCTAAACTGAATAATGATAAAAGTTGTGATTACATTCGACTTGCAGGCAGAGGAAGACAGAATAAACAGAGCAAAGCAACTTGAACAGGAGGAGAGAATGGCTAAAGAGCTTGCCCGCATCAACTTTGAAAAGCAAAGAGAAGAGAAAATAAGGCAACAAATCATAGAGAACAGGTAAACACACAAGTTACTGTGCATGTATATTCCTGGTTAGTATACAAATGCAATACTTTTTTGCAGTCTTTGTTTTGTTCTCTGATCAGTTGAAACCTTTTCAGCTTGGAGCTTCAAGAATTGAGGTCAAAACTGAATTCTGCTTATATGAACAAGGAAAGAGCAGCACAGATGGCAGAAAAGGAAGCTATGAGGTTTGAGACAATGGTGAGCAAGTCAATGTTCATTTCAGGTTTTTCATTTCCTTCAAATCACTGAAAGGCATTAATGTGGATTATAAGCATTTCTTATTGAGAGAATGTCCATAGCTGTGTGCACGGGCCTCGTGTTTATTCCCTTCTACATATGTTAAGATAGTTTGTTATTATGTTTTATGTCATTTTAAGGTATACTTTCAAATGCAAAGACATATTTTTTGCAATTGAGCCTGTATACTGTTTATACTGTGTGTGCCTACTCTCTGTCACTAGCGTGAAGAGGCAGACCTTGCTCGTAAAATGAAGAGCGAACATGAGCGATTTGACATTGAACATCAGAGGCTTGAGCAGAAATACCACCAGGAGAGGGCGCAGTATCAAAAAGAACTGGAACATCAGCTCCTTGAGAAGGAGCGCAAGAAACAAGAGGCCTACGAGGAGTTCCTCAAAGAGAAGCTCTTGGTGGACGAGATTGTCAGGAAGATTTACGAGGAGGATCAAATGTGAGTCCTTCAGCACAAATTCTTATGCAGCTGATAAAGCAAACCTAAATCAAGGAGTATGTTTGTTCAGCCAAACTATATAATATTACAAGTGGCATAGAAATTTAATTTGTATATTTATTCATGCAGCTAATATTGTTCATATAAAATTGGTTAAATATGGCCATGACATTTCTTGTACACAGCATCAGTTTCTTTGTAAAGAAAAGACGAGACACTTGTAGAAAATGGATTTACTATAAAAATAAAACATTTTGTTAAAGGGAGAGACAGTTGAAATTGGAGAAGGTCAGAGCCACTAAAGAGCACATTGAAGAATTCAAGAGACAGCAGGACGAGTGGAGACGCATGGAGCAAGAAAGGATGGAGGCTGAGAACAGACGCATCATGGAGTTTGTGAGGCATCAACAGCTTGTGGAAGAAAACAGAATGGCTAAGATCAGAGAGAGGGAAGAGGCCAAGGAGCAGCTTCAGAAAATGGTTTTTCTTTCAAATGGCTCTTTATCTGTTTTGTGAATGTTACTTGTTAAAAATAGCACTAGTATCACTACTCATTCTCTTCCTTTAGCTGTCGAAAAAGATTGAAGAGGAGAGGAAGCAGCGTGAGGAGATGGAGCGAGTCCTGGAGGAACTTTATTTTGAAGAACAAGAAGAAGCCAACAGGCTGAAAGAAATTGTAAGGACTGTTACTGATGTTATTTAAGCCAGTTCAACAAGCTGACTTCTGCATTCTGACATCAAACCCAAATGAAAGAAAACCTTTTCCTCAACAGGAAGCAATGGAGAAGAAAATCAGACAGAGGCTGAGAATGCAGCAGGACTGTCGGGAGCAGATGGCTTTCAAAGAGATGCAGAGGCAGGCAGAGAAAGAGGAGGAGGAGGCCTTCAGGAAATCAATGATGGCTAAGTTTGCAGAGGATGATCGGATAGAGCAGATGAATGCACAGAAAAGACGCATGAAGCAACTTGAGCACAGACGTGAGGTAGAAAAACTGATCGAGGAAAGGAGACAGCAGCGACAGGCTGAAATGGTATGGCCCCATACTCTGTTTGCATATTAACATTAGGAATTGGGTTTATTGTATTGTATTGTATCTTCATTTTAACAAAGAAGGTACACAAAAACATCACCCTTGCAATGCCTTCAATCCATGGGCAGGCAGAGAGAAGAAAAATCAGTCAGTTTAAAAGAGGACTGATACCAAACCATTAAATAACACAAATACACTACAAGACTCCAAAAAACAAAGATTATTCTAACATAGTTGATGCTTGACACTTGCAGCCTTTGAAATAAATATTTATTCTCTTAAGTGTCCCAACAGAAAAAATGAACAGATTTACACTAGGAAATAAATGCTGTTTCTGATTTTAAAACATTATACATTATAAATTGTATCACCTCTTTTGAACAGCTTTCTTTTGTAATGACATTTTAATAATTCTCTACAAGGAACTGGAGGCTAAAGAAAGAGAGATTGAGCAGAAGAAGGAGGCACTGCGACGACAGATAATTGAAGAAGAGAGGCAGCAACTTCTTAGACGTCATGCTACAAACCTCCTCGGGTACATGCCTAAGGTATGAAGAAGTGTATGGATCACACATCTTTTTACACTGCTTCATATTTTTGTGTACAAGTGTATAATGGTCTGTGTGTCTCCTTATAGGGCTTGCTCCATGAGGATGACCTGGAGCATTTTGATGAAGAATTTAGAAAAAACTTTAAAGCACGTCAGAATGATATCTTCTCTGAGGACAGCTGGGATGATGATGATGTAAGGTTAAAGTAGCAAACTTTTGAGTTGACTTTTTAACATTTTATCATTAAAACTTTAAACTTGATTTAATGTTTCAAATATAATGCTTCATCTTTAGTCTTTATGTTTATTTCACAAGTCGAGAGCCGCCATGAACTCGTGACCAGCTTCATAAGGCATCTGGAACCAACTAAAAAAAAAGAAACCCCTGTCAGAGATTTATATTAAAAAATTTGAAAATGGTTTGTTTTAACAGGGTTATACAAAGATACACTTCTGATACCTTCAAAGGTATCAGACAATGTCAGTCACTTCTGTTTTTTAGCAGTCTTTTCTCAGCACATAGTATATTCTCTTACTGTGGTGTTTCTTATTTATCTTGTCCATACTTAATAAATTTTAAGAGTCTAAATCGGTAAAGGTCAGGCGGGAAATAAGCGGTTTGTTGCAAAACACTTTTCATAGTATCCTGAATTCCATTTATGGTGGCTGCTTTGTGTGAGTCGAGTGAACTGTTCCCCAACCATATCTTCCAAATACAGTATTGCAAATGGATATTTTTGATTAAACTGTGCATTTTGAAGTACTGTAGTTATACATGAAAAACTTGTGACCCAATGAATTCAGTTTTACAGTTAATTTGTGGCAAGGTAAATTCTAGCACATTGCCATGAGAGGTCATTCCCCAGTTTTCATTTGATATGGAATCATCCCCTCTATTTAAAGGACTCATTCAGTTTTTACTATTTATTATGTGCATTTGCTTACTTTACCTATCCTTTACAGTGCCAAACTTCAAACTCAAAAGTTATTTCATCTTCACTTCTGCACACAGTATCTGATAAAAAGTATAAAGATGTGTCTGTTTTGAGTAGATAAGTTTCCAAAACTTCTTATCTATATGGGGACTCCATACACACCACTGCAACCCAAATCATAGTATGAATAATGAAAGGGGCACATTTGTGCATAAGATAGTGTTAATTAACATTTTACTGCAGTTTGTGTAACACTTAATTTTATTTTAAATGACAAACCAGCCTTTTATGTCACAGTTTTTGTGCTTATTATTTCATGCATCTGGCTGGAAGAAATTCACAACTTTATCAAGTGACCCTAAAACAAAACTCCCATCTTTGGCTTATGACCTAGTCACTGAGAATAACTTGCTGTTATAGATTACTCTAATTCTAAATATAGCATATTGTGTTTCCCTTTGGACACATTTTCCTCCAAGATCTATAAACCTTTTTTCCTGTTCTTGTGTAATTAAGTTTTAAATTCTGAAGATTTGGTTCTTTTGTGCATTTTCTTAGAATTTTCTTTCCTAAAATAACAACCCATTAACTCATGTTGGTGAACAGTGAATTTTAGAGAGCTTGGATGTTTGAAAAGTATGAATGTAGTTCAAGACTTCACATGGCATTACAGTTGAAGTTGGAGCTGCTTTGGGATGGGAACGGGTGAAACCAAAGTAGCAAACTTCAAGTGCAACTCATTTCAGAGACTTCAGAGACAGTGTTTGTGTGTGAACTGTGAACAGTGTCTGATTAAAAAAACTGATGGTGTACTTTTATTTAAAATCTTCACTTTTTTATTTCCACTTTTTTTTATTATAGACATGTGAATATATTACAAGTTACTTGAGGTCTTTTTACACTATGACACAATAAATGGTTCTTCCATTTGAGTTTGTACAGAACCTATTTCTAATCAGGGCTAAATGTCATGTGTTTCAAAGTGAAATTGTGAGGAAAATATACAATTTGTATTCAAAGACTGACATAACCGATTTAAAATATTTAAGTGAGAACAATAGGAGAGTGCAGCTGAACTGCTTGGAGTCATCTTGTTGAGCTTTTTAGAATTGTGTGTTAAGTTAAATTTATGTGTGTGAATATAGTGTACATACATTGGGGGTGGTGGGTTGAATTCCTTTACTCATTTGTTGCTGTTTTTTTTTTTTTTTTTTTTTACTTAAGTGTGAAACTAAATGTTGAAATTAAATATAAAATAAATTTCAAAAGTTAAAAAAAGTACAAATTAAAATGACAGCTGTAAGGAAGGTGCTCCAATACCTTTCTCCTGTGGAAAAAACTGTACATCTTCATAGATAAATAAGACTCCCATAGTATATATGTATATTTAAAGTGATGTGTAAATGAATTATTTTGTCTTAAACATAATAAAAATGGATTTATTAAAGCGCATACATTATGCGAAGGGTCCTGCACATAGCAGTCGTAAAGCCCCGCCTCTAGCCGAATCTGACTGGCTGATAAGCTATTGTTTGGACTACTCACCCTCTGATTGGATAGCGCTGCTGTCAGTCAGCGGTGGTAGACGCCACATTATGCTGGCTGTTTGGAAACTGAAACTGGCTCGTATCCGAGTTTTAGCCAAGAGAAAACGAAAACAAGGCAGTTATTAGAAGACAAACAAGAGAAAACATCCCTGGCGGTAGTTAAGTGTTTAAACCTGAGACCGTGGACATACGAAGGACAGACGCGAAGGCAAGTCTACGCAGCGGGGTTTTGGGAGGTGACATTTGTTTTCTGTTATTTTGTGGGAGCAGGCCTGTGCTGTCATTCCCCGACAACACCTGAACCATTCCTCGCTCTGTCACCGCAAATTACCTTATCTGTAGTCATCAAAAGTCAGCGATAATGGACACGATGTTGTGTGGCTTTAGCCTTGTGTTATTCAGGCTGTCCTTCAGTCTCTTGTGTTCATGTATTATAGTGCAGGGAATCTCTCTTCTTCCTTTTTTCAGCCCGGAATGTTGAGTAAACATGAGAGCGGTGAGGGACGACCTGTACTGAAATGGAGGTAAAGCATGTCTTTTCAGCTTTACCATACCTTTACCCTAAATCTATTCATTCAGTAACCATGGTGCCTTTTTTAGCAATGTTTAACTAAATTAATTTATTATATATTGTTTTATAATAATGTCTGAATATAATGTATAAGGTAAATATTTGATTTGTATTTCATATTTAATAATAATAAAGATGAATTGTTTCTCTCTATTTACTATTCTTATTTTTTTTTTACTATTTATCATGTACTATATCATGCCCTTTTTTCCTCTCTCCTCCCCAGTATGTTAACTATTTCTCTTCACAGCTTTAACACTCCTCGTCTCTGTTCTCCAGGCTGTAGTGGCAGATTTGGCTACTTGGTGATACTGAGGTTGCTGTCATTATGGCACACTTTGAGACAGAGTACCAGCGTCTGGAGGCGTCCTATAGTGACTCTCCACCTGGAGAGGAGAACCTGCTGATGCATGTGCCAGAAGGAGCCAAATGTAAGATACACATGCACAGATCATGGACTTATAACAAAGAGAATTACAGTCTTCTCTTTTATTCAGGCAGTGATGAGTAACAGGAACACCATTACTAATAAGCAATATTTCTTTGCAGCCCACTGGCACCACATAGAAAACCTGGACCTGTTCTTCCAGAGAATATCCTTTTTTATATTGTTTTGGCTTCAATTCCTTGCTTTAAATATTCACTAAATTCTGTGCATACCTAAATTTGGTTGCTGCGGATGTTGAAACATCTAAATGCAAATAATTTCTCTATTAATACTACTCCTTAACATCCTGCACGTCTATAAGCTGCATCAGAAGAATGGATTCACCTGTATGCTGCTTGGGGAGATGTTTGAACTTGTGTATGTGTCCTATCCAGCTACAGACATTAGTATATGGTGTTTTTTTCCTGAGTTTACTGTGCATTAAATATGTTTATTTCTGTCTCTCCCCTCACTCTTTCTTTCTCAATGCAGGCAATTGCTTTTTGTGGTTGGCTTCACAGTATTTTTAGCTAACTGTGTAGATTATGACATCCTCTTTGCCAACAAGTTTGTAAATCACACTGACTCATCTAAAGTCACCCTACCTGATGCCTTTCTCCCAGTGAATGTCTGCAGTGAGCGGTGAGTAAAACATTTGTTACTTGAACTTAAGGAATTTTGGGACACACCTTTAAAGAAAAAGTGAGACTTGATCATTTAAGTAGAGTATCTAACATGATATGAAGTCATCAGATGGGACTAATATTATCAGTTTATGGAAAATAAATTTGCCTTTTTTTCCTTACAAGTTGTACTTTGCATATTTGTGTAAAAGAACATAAACAAAAATGTGAGACATGATATTAAATGCACGTATGTGAATAGGAAGAATGCACCTAGCTTTTGAAAGTTCATGCACATTCTGTTTGAAGCCAGTTTTGGTTTTACTTTCTAGAGCTACAGTTCTGCTGTACAAAATCTGTAGTCACTTATAAGCTGAAGTGTGTCAGCAGTTAAGTTGTCATTGATATTGTCGCTGCATTTTCATATACAGTAATAAAATTGTACTTTTTTCTTTACTAGTATCTTGGACAATGCATTTGTGATTTTTGTGCTGATGATCTCTGGGGTCTTTTGGTTACATCGGCTGGTCAAGTTCATCTACAATGTCTGCTGTTACTGGGAGATTCGATCCTTCTATATCAACGCCCTAAAGATGACCATGGTGAGGCAGACAAATAATGTCAAATTATTCACTGCACTGCACTTAGTTTATTAAGTTTTAATGCCAGTCTCATAGCACAACACAGCTCTTCTTGTCTTCCCTTTCTTTGTTTTTTTTAGTCAGAGCTTCCTTATGTAACATGGCAGGAAGTTCAGGCCAGAATAGTGGAAATCCAGAAGGAACACCAGATCTGCATTCATAAAAAGGAACTCACAGAGCTTGACATTTACCACAGAATCCTTCGCTTTAAAAACTATATGGTGATAATGTATAACACTGTTCAAAATTATTCATTTATAGCAAAGATACTTGTAAACATAAGAAAATGTGACCTGAAACCAAAACTTTCTAGGTTGCCATGGTGAATAAATCACTCCTTCCTGTGCGATTTCGACTTCCTGCACTTGGGGAGTATGTATTCTACACTCGGGGTCTCAAATACAATTTTGAGCTCATCTTCTTTTGGGGTCCAGGTCTGTGTATATTCACTGTGATGTATCTTCTGTCTTTTTGAACTTGAAATTTCTGTATTTATTTGAACATATTCACTTTAATATTCACCCTAATTTGATCTCTTTTTTTATATATGCATAAATGCTTAATATGTACGTATCTGTAGGCTCGCTGTTTGAGAATGAGTGGAGCCTAAAACCAGAGTACAAAAGAGGAGGCAATAGGCTTGAGCTGGCTGATAGGCTGGCATCTCGTATCCTGTGGATTGGCATTGCAAATCTGCTGCTGTGTCCAGTCATTCTGGTGTGGCAGATTCTCTACGCCTTCTTTAGTTACACTGAGGTAATAACTCCAGTCAAAGACACAAACTCTCATTAACTTCCTTTTTCATTTGGTGCTTGGACAATAGTTTGTTTTGTGTCTCTATCCAGGTGATTAAGCGAGAGCCTGGCTCTCTGGGAGCGAGGTGTTGGTCTCTTTATGGTCGCTGTTACCTGCGTCATTTCAATGAACTGGACCATGAGCTTATGTCTCGCCTCAGCAAAGGCTACAAGGTCAGTGAATTTCCTACAGCTGATGCTCTGAAGCTTTGTGTCCTCATGATTATAATATTCATACTAACTATTATTTTTGTCAGGCAATTGAGAGCAATATGTCTGCATGTGGCAGGGCACAAAATTATATGAAATTTAATTGGTTTTGAATTAAAATAATGCCCTCTTTTTTTACTTTGTCCATTTAATCCAGGCTTCATCCAAGTACATGAACTGTTTCCTTTCACCTCTGCTGACAGTGGTTGCTAAAAATGTAGCTTTTTTCGCTGGATCTGTCCTGGCTGTTCTCATCTCCCTGACCATATATGATGAAGATGTTCTTGCAGTGGAACATGTTCTCTCATCAATCACACTGCTGGGAGTGTGTATCACAGTCTGCAGGTCAGGATTCATCTTAACATTTTGATTTAATGGGAATATATAACTAGTCCATCTTAAAAATTCACATATTCTTATTAAAAATAATTTGTCCTGACAAGTTAAAAATGCCAAAAGGCCTATTTTCATAATGGTCCAACAGGGAAGATACTGTAGTACTTTACCTGAAACTCAATCTAAATGCACCATATAAATTCATGACCAGTTCATCGCTCCTCTTCTGCTATGTGTACCTTCAGAACAGATGCTAAAATGCAAACGTCAAATACAAATATGCAACATGATTAAAAGAGATATCTTCAACTCAAAATATTGTTTCTGAGCTCTTGCTTTTATTGTGTTTTTTGAGGTAAACAGCTTCATAATCTCTTAATGCTCTTTGGCAGTTTAGTTTAAGAAGATTTTCCTCCTTATAGCCGGGCCATACTTACTGTGTCATTGCTTAATAAACTATACCTGTATAATTATATCTCAATTATATACCCATATTTATCACATAAATTTAGAAGGAAAGAAAAAGGAGTCTGTTTAGTTAGGATAGGGATGGTCTGGAATTAACCAATATTCTTCAATTCACCCTCTTACATTGTTGGACTAAGTTCAGATTCAGCTCTCACTCTCTCTCTTTCTTCAGGTCATTTATTCCTGATAAGCACATGGTGTTTTGTCCTGAGCAGCTGTTGCGGGTTATCCTGGCTCATATCCACTATATGCCTGACCACTGGCAGGGCAATGCACATAGATATGAAACCCGTGACCAGTTTTCACAACTCTTCCAGTACAAAGCAGTGAGTAAGACTCTCTACTTACATTTGCACAAACCTCAAAGTACCAAAACTTTTTTTTTTTTTACATATTACATCTTAGAAAATTAGGTATACATCAAAGAATATTCCATGCTCAGTCTTCCGCCAGTGAAATTCTTGAGTAATTCTTGTAAAAAAAAAATTAACTATCCCTTTCTGACCAAAGTTCCGGTCTCTGCCTATTTTCCAAGAGAATTTCATCTTGAGTACCAACAGATTCATTTTTCTCCAAGTCCACGAAGTATCTTGCACCAGACTTTTAATCACAAAAGATTTCCAAGTTTTTGACTAGGACAAGTCCATCTTGGTTGGTAATTGTGTTTTACAACTCATGGCAACCTAAACATCTTTCATATACAGTAAATCACAACAATTCTCCAACATCTCACTCAAAACAATTGTGTAATTGTTTCAAAAGCTCACTTCAACTTTCACTCACATGTTTATTACACTTGTATGCATTTGCTGAATCGGTGTCTGTCTTTATAGTTTCCATTTGTAAAATGTTTCTTTTTTGTAATTTGTTCATGCCAAGGTGTTTATCCTTGAGGAGTTGCTGAGTCCAGTGGTGACTCCCATCATCCTCATCTTCTGTCTGAGACGAAAGTCTCTGGAGATCATCGATTTCTTCAGGAATTTTACAGTGGAGGTGGTGGGTGTGGGAGACACCTGCTCCTTTGCTCAGATGGATATCAGGCAGCACGGACACCCTGCGGTGAGGGACTGCCATAATATATGTATACACACATAAAGAAACATTTAAGCATTTATCATTATCAATTATTCAGTGGAAAGTAAAATGTGAGTGAACAAGAGAGCGTTGTATGTCTCTGATTTCTGCTTTACTGCCTCTCCAGTGGATGTCAGAGGGGAAGACAGAAGCTTCCATCTACCAACAGGCAGAGGATGGAAAGACAGAGTTATCTCTGATGCACTTTGCCATTACCAACCCTCAATGGCAGCCTCCTCAAGAAACAACACACTTTATCAGTCAGTTGAAAGAAAGAATTCACAGAGAGGCCACTGGGGTGCCATCAGACACACATCCACTCTCCCTGTCAGAGTCTGAGGTATAAAGTGAAGCTAATGGTCATACCCATTATCACAGTGTTCCTGAGAGAAGGTACATCTCTGTGTCAACCACTCTTTGTCTTTCTCACTCATAGCCAAGGAGCCTCATTGCAAACCTCTTGGCAGGTCCGTCGACACTAGGCTCTGTTCATTTTGGCAGGGATAACTTTTTGACCAATCATACAGCACCTGGTATAAGCGATGGAGCATCTGCCTTGTGCTCCCTTTCCCCAGTCAGCAGCAGTTTGCACCTGAGAGGTGGTCTGAGTGCGGCTCATAGGACCGCTGGCTGCCACACTTCAACCATGAGCAAGGCAATGGCAGGCTCTGGGTAAGAAAGTGATCCCTCTCAAATATGCCTCAGCTGAATTTCTTTTCAGATTACACTAAAAAGTAGAAGTTGTGATTAATCATTGAAGTTTCTTAGTGAATTGCAATTAATCACATATTTGTTACATATTTGTAGGTTTTTTTTAGTCTATAATATTAATGAAAAGCAACTCTAATTGTTCAATTGGGAATCAAATGAAAGCAAAGAAAGTTGCTCTATGAAATTGACATTTAGATTTATTTAATTTTGATAACATTTTCTCTCAAGAAGTGCACTAACCCTAAGATAACAAAATGTCTACTTCAGAAACATTTAATTCTGTCTGTCAGCTGCAGCTTTTCACTTTTCATCTTCTTATCCCTGTGTCTGTATAATCCTAATTTTTTAAATGTTTTTATTTTCTCTACTTCTGTATAGGACTGATGCTCGAACTGTGAGCTCAGGCAGCAGTGCATGGGAGGGTCAACTCACCAGTTTGGTCCTATCAGAGTATGCCTCCACTGAGATGAGCATCCATGCACTTTACATGCATGAGGTAAATATGTATGTTTATACATATGAGAGGTTGACTTGTGATGTTGAATATCTGAGAGATCCTCTCAATCTGGGTTTTTGTGTACCTTTAAAATGGATGTATATTTTGTCCTTACAGCTTCATAAACAGCAGTCCCGTGGTGAGATGTCTCGTCACACCTGGCACAGACAGGAGAGTGATGAAAGCAGTGATAGCATCCCTGATGAAGTGAGGAGTCAAAGCAACCCTCATTCTAGGAATTTCCCCCACTCACACACTTTCCCAACCACAGTTTCCAGTCCTAGTACCATTCCCAATTCAGCTTCTGCCACCAGCAGTACCACCATGGGCCAGGAAGTGGCATCATCACAGAGTGGCAGCCATCGGCGATTTAGTGGACCTACCACAGGTGTGTTTGTGGTAACCTCTCCCCGTACAGTACATACAGTATGCGTGTGTATTTATATGAGTGGTTATTTAATGATCCTTTGGATTTTTTTATATGGTATCACAATGCTAACACAAAGATTCTGTACTCCTTATAGCATTAGTCATATGAAAAGAGATTATGATCAGCTCCCAAGTAAAGTATATCTGTATTATATGTATTATAATACAAACACAGCATTGTAAAACCATTGTATCGCACACTGGTTAAGTATCAACAAACTAAACAGCCAAACTATTTTCTCCCAGACTCATTTGGTGCAGGGGGGAGAGTAGTGAGGTCGGCCCGCGTCCCCATGGGAGGGTGGGCAGAGGATGTTCAGGGAGCAACACGACACCATGAGCCACTACCAGAGGAGAGCTCTGAGGATGAAATGCCTCCTCATATACACAAGGTGAATACTGTCTGTTCAAGACTGGTTGGGATACTTCTACTTTTCCTGCATGCTCTGCAAGTAAACAATTGTTATTTACTCTCTCGCTGTCTTTGTCTCTCTCTCTCTCTCTCTCTCTCTCTCTTTTTCTCTTTAGGTTACATAACTAAGCCATGTGAATAAGTATCAGCGCCCCTTCGTCTACAGATAATAAAATGAAAATCATTATTATTAAATGAACTTCTCTCCAGGATTGACCATTTGATAGAACACAGGTGAAGTTGGAAATGTTAAAGATGATCTCTATAAATACTCATGCACTGAAACCATCTTGACATGTTAAGATTGACACTGGCCATTAACAGACAGTGAACCTATCACATTATGACTTCTATGACTCCCTACATGCCTAAGTACTGTAGTTAAGTATAGTAAATCTCTGAATTTGTGGACCAGAACCATCCTACAGGATCAAATTGTGTACTAAAGCCATCAATCACTTCAGATTACACCTTTTTTATAATGTTTTAAGATAACTTAATGAAAGTACTTGTGTTGCTGAGTAACAGTAATTCTGAACACTACTGGCATAAAACATTACTAAGCAATTTAACCAAAATGTGATCACAATAATCCAAATTGTGTTCATATACAACTCGGACATCATGGGAAGTGAATTTTGAAGCATGTGTGTCTGTCTATCTATGTCAACATCTAATTCATCATCTTTGTTTTCATCTGAAATCAAATGTTGATAATGCACAGATTTGTATTGTGTGTATCTGCTCCTGTAACAACAGCAGAAGCCTGTGCATCCTGCTCTGTATTTCGGCTTGTGACCCTGCCTCTTTTTACTTATTCATTTCAACATTCATTGCATCACAAAGGTAGAGTGAATTCTTTAAAACATTTTCCTGATTCTTAGCTCAGTTTGCACAGATAGGCTGTCATTTTAAAGATAAGTCAGACTGTGCACATATTGCACTGTGTAAATAAATGTTATCAGGTTAAGTTACGGCAACGATACAAAATAATTAATTTATTAAAATAACAAGTTTTAAGGCCAGAATAATATCATGCATAACCAGAAATTGAGTATTTCAGATTTTACCCAGGTTTATAATTTACTTTTTGTTTTTAAATAAATATTTGGTAAATGGTGTAGCAGGCAAACAAGCCTGTTTAAAGCATGCAATGACTTGTGTGTCTAAAGCAAGCCCCTGAGCACAAGTGCATGACATCATCCACTCATTTTAAGTCAGCTGTAACTCCATTGCCCCACATCAAGGATGCTGTCCAACCTTCACATCGTACTCTCTCACAGCATGACCTTCATCTGTGCCACAGTTCTTCAAAGGGAATATGCACTTTAATAATTTAAAGCAGAGCGTGTCACTTAAGTCAAAATGTATGTTTTCATACATGTGTTTGTTTATTGTTTTATTTATCAAAAGGGATGTGCCATGATAAACATGATGAAGAGTTCTGTATACTGTTGTACATTTGGTCTGGGGTTAAGAAATCTGTCACACAACGTGACTGAAAGTATCGTCATGCAGTAATTCAGTGCTGTAAAGGTATACTAGAAATGAGTAGTTATTTACTCTTTTGTTTTATATGTCATGTGAATATTTTGTACAGCTGCGATTTCATCCATTAAAGACAATGCATTGATTTTGTGTGTAAACTGAGAACGCGACAATTATTGAGGTGACGAACTTAAACCTACTGCTGGGCCTGGTTGCCCAGCAACAGCTGGTTCGTTTATCCTGAATTAGGACAGACTACTTCTCTCGTTTGAGCCCTTTATTTTCCTTAAGCAAAATGGAAGGTGAAAATACTCAGCGGACCTCAGTTCGGTACAAAGACCCGCAGAGAACAAGAATGCTCTGCAGTCATCTTTGCCGGAGTGAGCGTCCAGATTAAAGGAAACAATAACTTTTATAGAAACATAGATGGTGTATGAACACGATTGATGAGACTAGATGAGGCGAGGCCGTGGTTTAGACTTGGCTCTCCCTTGTTGGTGCACAAGCTAAGTCCCAGCCTCTTGGCACATGACCAGCCACTCTTCAGGCATTGTTTCCGGTTGTGTCCCTCCTTGGTACCTCCCTAAGCTAACTGGTGCTAACTAGTCTGAGGCCGCTGCTCCCATGTGTCTCCCGTGTGTCTTCCCTGAGACATAATGCTTGATGTACCCTGATATCGCTTGGCTGTGTTCATCTTAACAGTACTTGTTGTACTTATTGTACTGTGCAAGCATTAGCGTATGTGAGCAAGTGAGTGCGTAAGCAGTGTGCCCGTGTGTTAGCAAGTGTGTGCGTGTGTGACTGATTGTACCTTTGTGTCTATGTGCGTGTAGTAGATAGCTGTATATGATCAGTGTAATACACGAGTCAAGCATAATAAGAATGAAAACCACTATGAGCGCCACCGTTGGCCCGACGTCCATTGTCACGATAGACAGTACCTGCCGTATCTCAAAATGGACCGTTTACCGCCTTTTAGGTGAACAAACATGTGAGTGGGGGTAGAGCCCGGATAGCTCAGTCGGTAGAGCATCAGACTTTTAATCTGAGGGTCCAGGGTTCAAGTCCCTGTTCGGGCGAAATTCTTTTCTGTTTACTCTGAGCACTCACTGTCCAATTTATAACTTTATGTCGAAAAGTACATCTATCTCATATTAAAATGAGCACTTCTCTGTCTCTCTAACCCACCTTTAAAGTAATGTGTAAGATTATTTAATAATAATAAGAAGAAATGTGTATTTGTTGAACCAATGGTGCAGGGCAAAATTTTACATTTACACCCACAAATCTCCCTTAAATATAGCAACAGAAAAAAAAACGTTTTAATGTTAATGCTATTTTATTTATATTTACATTCACACAACACATTTAAAAATAAAAATGTTCCCATAGAAACTCCACTGGTATACAAGGGCTTCTTGTATTAGATTATTAGTTGGGGTATTTTTGTAGCATATTCATAATGTTTGACCACTCCAAAACCTTCATAGGTTTCAAGGGTCTCTCAGGGAGAAGTCTGAGTCCTACAGAGAAAAATACAAATATTTCGTAGTTTTAAGCACAGAATTTAGAAAATAATTCTTGTATAGTAAAAGTGCTGTTGGCAAAGCTTACATGTTGAGTGGGGGGAGTGTAATAGGTGATGTTACATGATGTACAGAGGATGGGTGATCTCTTGTTTGTCCTGCTGGGACAGACGACAAGGTCAGGTAGTTGATAGGAGGCAGCTGTGTTGCCACAGATGTAGAACCATAGTGATGATGATGACGATGATGGGCAGCATCTCCCCTTGGGTCTGGCCTTACCCAAATAGGGTTTCCTTGGTAACTATCCTGGAAACACAGATTAGGGACTTTGTTAAGAGACAGAGATGACCTTTTGTAAAGAATGTAAATGCTGTGCTTTGCCTGTAGTGTGTGTGTGTGTGTGTGTGTGTGTGTGTGGGCTTGCTTACCTGCTCAACATGGGGCGCACATAGACTGGGCCCCCTGGTTGGCAGTAGTGTTATAGGTGGCATAGCTTTCAGCATCATATTGTGCATTATAATCTGATGCATCTGGGCATTTTGCATCAACATCAATTCCACCATGTCTAACATGCAACATACACATACAATCCTATGAATGCAGGAAGTCTCAAATAAGATATACAATAATAGGATATACTGTTGCATACCTTCTTTGATGCTGCCTGATCGTGGCATGGAGTAAGGCTGAGGTGGAGGAATCTGAATCTGGTGGGGGAGCTGAAGAAAAAAAATACTCCTTATTTGATATGAACACTTCCTGACCTTTTTGCAAGTGAGTCTGGATAGTGGTGTTAGTTATAATTACCTATGATATTAAAGTAAATAGAAGAGGGAAGAAGGATAAAAGAAGAATAGTCACATATTGAAACAGATTAACAGCTCTGGGGTATTGGAGTGTTTTTATAAAATCAGTGCTGTGTCTCACAGTGTGCTGAATGATGTGTGGAGGCTGATGATAAGGGATGGCCGGTGGTGGAGGTGGCAGGTAAGGGAAAACTGAAGCTGGGTGGAGGATATGAGTGGGTCCCATGGAGGAGAGTGGTGGAGGTGGCCGAGGACCAGTGAAGAGATGTGACTGGTACTGTTGTCGCGAGCCTCCCCAGGTGTGAGGTCTGTTAAGGTTGTCTATCAAATGCTGCTCCTGCACAGAAATTAACACAGCTGCAAGTGAAACTGTAACTGTTTTTACTTCTTGGGAACTAATGTTATGGTGTTTCAGTTTTATTATTTGTCTTTCTAAAGGACAGCAATATGTTAATGAACAATAATGTATCATTTTGAAATACAAAGATGATTTATTTTGTACTGACCCTCAGTCTTTGCAGCAGGCCCTGCTTCCGCCTAAGTGCACCCCAAAGTGCATCCAGATGCCCATCATAACTCCCTGAACACAAAAAAAATCATAAATTCACAAATAACTCCTAAATAAAGAAGATTTTAATGTTGCCCATGTGTGCTTTCTATACAGTATACATACAGTATATGAAATTCCATGATTATTTTATCCTTGAAGCACCACATCACAATTTTTTTCTACCAGTATATTTTTTATTATGAAATTAGTCTTTAAAGTTATATTTCTTTTTGTTAGTTTTATTTTCATACTTGCAGAGTGGGCAGACTCAGCTCTGTCATCCATATTGCGTTTCTCTGTTTCCAGTCTCTGTGAATGTAAGCAAATAATGTTTTGAACGATTTTTTTTAACTTTTTTTTTACTTAATTCTAAAGTGGAGAAATAACTGAAGCAAATTGAGTTTAAAATGAAAGCTTTACAAATACCAAAACACCTTTTCACCTACCTTCTCAAGAAGTTTGAGTTTGAGTCTTGTCATCTGATCATGCACTGAACTGCTATCCTACAAGAACCCACAAAGAAAAACACTAGATTAACCATTACTGGTTACAATACTAGATTCTGTGATACTAGATATACTTTTAATTGAAGCTAATTTACCTGAAGTCCTGGCATAGGGACTCCAACAAACTTGTGTTCACTTTTGTGTTTGACTCAGTGGTTGTCATGGCACACAAATGTTTACTACTGGCATCTATTCAGAACTTGCACACCTGCTCGGTTAGAGAGACAAGGGTGTTCAGAGAGACAAGTTTTTCAACCTCGAATAACTTAAAAAAAACATTTTGGTGAAAAAAAATTAAAAATTGCAGTAAGGGTCTGAAATATATATATATATATATATATATATTTTTTTTTTAAAAAGAAAAAAATACACAAATTGTCATGGACAAAACATTAATGGCATACTTTCTTTACAAAAGATTCAAAAGGGAACAGATGCATTCAAGGGCACAGAAGAAGAAAAAAAACAACAAAAATAAACTTCAAGCAAGAGACAGAAATATCAATTAAATAATAAATAATAGCTAGGGCTTTCTTTGTAACTCATATTTCTCAATTAGACAAAGTAGTTTCATTGCATTTTTGTTTTTCATGACATGAAATGAAAGGACCTCCTTATGAAACACACAAGACCTGGGAATAATTTCTCATAGGTCCGCGTAGGAAAGTTTAATTTTTTTTTTTTTCATTTGAAAAACCAAAAACGGTGGGTTTCACAATCAAAAACGAAAAAAAAAACAATCCAAACTGGCCCGTTTTCGTTTTGCAGATTCCTTTTCTCCTTTTCAGTCTTGGACTGAAGAATGAATTATCGATGGTTTTTAATGTTGTCATTCTAGAAGCAAAAACGGCAGACGAAACCAAGTGACCCAGAAGTGGGCGTGTATATTTCAAAATAAAAGTCTCGACAAGAAACGAGAATTCCGTGTACACTACATTTTCCAGCAGGCGTACTGTTTGGTGCTGTCAAATATTTTAGGTTATAGGTATCTAGTTTGAGCTAAGTAATTACTGTGTGTGATGTTTCGTAAGCAGTGGCATTTAATTCGTTTTCTACCGCAATACACCGCTGCTTCTGTGAACGCAGGGAATAGCTGATGTTCATCGTTTCTACCACTGGATGGCAGTATAGTGATTCAAGAAGTAACAATTCATATTCATTAATGATTCATTTTTATCATTCATTTCATTACAAATGAAATAACGAGTTATACCTGCAAGGAACCAATAGCTATAATGCAACCACACCACATGAACTACTTCATTCGTCAGGTAGTTCCGTGCTTTGAGTGACGTGAAAACTGTGCGGTTTACAAGCGAAGTAAGAATACATTTAATACCGCAACGCGATTGGCTGAGACCGCGGACATGAATAATCTGATTGGTTTATTTATTCAATCTGACTCGATAAGGGCGGAGTTGAACTTTCTTGGCGGCCATATTGAATATTATCTGTTGACAGTTGTGTTTAAGGCAGCCCGAAGATTTTGTTTTAGTTCACTTTGATAGAGGTTATACTTTTGTCCCATAACGTTAATGGTTTCGCTTCAGTCGAGAGATGGATGAAGATGAGCGACAGAGGAAACTAGAAGCGGGGAGAGCCAAGGTTTGTGCTCACATTTAACGAACACCAACACTTCATGCTAGCATTTAGCTAACTCTTTGTCGTGGTTTTACATGATGCATATCATATATCTACAGCAGATGACCCACACTTTGCCCCTGTGTCCCAAAACATCACAGAGTCTCCATTTGTTTGGTATGTTGCTGCTTAGATTCCAAATTGCAGTCATTCATTGCCGCGCGCACATGCCGCGAATTAAACATGAGCCAAGTTTGTACGTAGGTAACAATAACTACTACATGAATGGACCGCAGGGCTGGATGATGCGGCCAAAAGGTTATCATTTTTGAATCGGCCGACATTTAACACATACGTACCTCATAATTAAGAGGAATATGAAGAAAGAAGTGAAAAATGGAGAGTAGTAAAATGTGGTTTTTAAATGTTTTTGAACAGAGATCGACAAAAAACAGTTTAAACCAAACATTTTACACATGTAAGGTAACATTCAAAGCAATTGCATATGTTATATTTCACATATTGTTTATGCACTGCCTAAACATATCGACATTGAACCCTTTGTTATATTACGATTGAAAAATGTTTATCATAATATATATTGTTATTGAAGTATCACCCAGCCTTAGCATAGAGTAAAGGCTAAATCACCCGAAACACTTCCTATACAATTAAGTCAATCGGGGAAAAATAATCAAAAGCACATTTTAACCAACAGTAAGGAATATTTTGTTGGAATAAAATTAACCCTACAATTGCTAACCACAACTTTAAACACTATCTCATAGTTTCCGAGAGAGAGATTTATTTAGATTATTTGTGTTCTTCACAGTTCAAGGTCCCTGAGTTTTATAAACAAGTTGTATAAACAAATGTTCAAGGTAGACTTCTGGGACCACTTTTGAAAAATGACAAACTATTGCAGCTCTTATGTTATGAATGTTCTTTAATAAATCTAAAGTAAAGGGTTGGGAAAAAAATGTATTTGTTCATCCCCTTAAAAAATCTTGTTTGACTAATTTGTTGGTCCTAACCCGGGCTCTGGGTCTGTGAAAACCATTACTGCAGAGCTACCAAATTTGGAGAAAGAAAAAGCTATTTTAATTTGTGGCAGGCCATGTTAGTAATGGGTCAACTAGTCCAGTTTGTTAAAAGTCTAAAGGTAGGTCACCCCTTCAGATCAGCTATGTGAATTGTATTTGTAAGATGGTGTATCAGTACGCTGATGATTGATACTGAAGAAACAACTAAACTGAAGCACTGGTATTCCTTATGACAGAAATCCTCCAAAATGCCACAAAACCAGTCGGTGAGTATAGAAACTAGTGACTGGCAAAGATATTGGGCTTCTTTGTGGGAAAGTTTGTGGTTATTGCTCACGATTTCCTCTTCTTTTTTTTATCTGGTTTATCTAATGGGCACTTAGGTTTTTCTTCTGCCTTTTGGCACTTTGCTGTAATTATTGTCAGCCTTCAACATGTAAGATCACTGCGTATTAAAAAAATATATATATACAGATTTTTAAAAAGTTTTTAAACCCTAAAAGAAATCTATTCAATTCAATTATATTCAATTTTATTTGTATAGCACCAATTCTTATATCTACTGTGCTTTTTTGCTGCTCATCTTGTATATGCTGCCATGCTGGTGTTAGGCCATCAGGTGGTGCAGTGAGCCCATGAGATTTGGAAATGATGGATACTTTGCACTTAAATCTCAAATGGTGTTGCCATGGTAATGCAGCACTGTCAGCTGCCTTTGCTGTATTCAGTGTCACTAAATGCTCAGTCATTTCTCTGCCACATTTACAAGAAGAAATATATGCACAGCTTGCACACAGATGAGCACAAAAAAATGTATACAAAGTTAGACACAGCAGCACCTTTTGACTCAATGTTTGTGCTGTAAGGTTCGATTCAGTAAGATTTGGCTAATGTAAGCCTGTAAGTGGTTGGTTAGTCTTATTCACAATGTGAAAGTGGCCTTGGGCCAAATACAGCTCATTTGGCTGATTTTATTTTATTTTTTTTTTTTTTTTTTAATGTGATGAGTGTTGTGGCAGGTGAAGGCAGTGAAAGGGTGTAGGAAGAGTCTAAGAGTGAGCTTTTAGGTAATAGGAAGTAAGAAAACAGATAAATTATAAAAGGTGGGAAGGAATTTAATTGTGGTGTGACTTAGCCAGCCTTTTCTTTAGAGCATCAACCCGATGAGATAATGAGAAAATTGTATAGTGGGTGATGATGCATTGTATGCTACTAAAGGAAAGCCTCAGTTTTAATGACAGCCATCAAACATGAATAAAGATAAAACATTGGTGCTCATACACACAATGTTGTCATGCACATGTGACTCATCACACAAAGCAACAAGTAGCTCTCCCATGGCAATGTCATTTTAAAATTGAATTGAGCATGCACTCAACAATGCTTCTTGCTAGTCACTGAGCTTTGTCTCCTCCTTCTCTCCATGCGAGTATATAACTCAGTCTCCACCCTCTGTAGTCTAGACACATGCCATCCCTTAGCCAGATTTTGTGGATCCTCTGTTCTGAAGGTTGTTGGCAGTGAGTTTTAGGATGGAAATTTGCTGTGGCCTGTGAAGTGGAAGATCTACAGCTCCGGAGGGTAGAGCAGCAGACCTTTTTAAGGAAGAGTGCAGCTGTGTGAACACCTGAACGAGAGGAAGTCGCTGATCGATTATCAGTCATCAATGGAGGACTGATCTGTAATCTGATTTAAGATGCTTAAAGAAGATTGAGATAGTGCAAGACTGCAATAGTTAATTGCAAAGAGAAACGGGCTGAGAGGGATTTGTGCTAAATCAGTCCCTCTGTAATTTTAACTAAATGTCCTGGCTTGATTTGGAATGATTTCTCACATTTAGTTAACTGCAGGCTTAGATTCCTGATGTTTTTTTTTCCGTTGTGTTGCTTTGTAAAGCTTTAGTCAAATAGCATTTCTCAGGCTTTCTTACAAGCTGAGAAATTTGTAGTGACTGAGATGGATGAGCACTTTTATTCATTTAATTCTACTTCATTTCTTTCATCTTGCCATTTCTTGTCTGCTGGCAGGTTGTCTGAGTGTCACCAAAGTTGTTTCTCATGGGCTTAAATGTGAAGATTGTGAAAATATTTAGTATCATCACCTCAATCTAAACTCTTTATGTCATGGTGTGGGAATAATTCTTGCTTCAGTCTTTTTTTTTTTCTCACAACTCTTGACTTGACTCTTGATATTTTTTGAGTGTGGACTTTCTCCAACTTATGCTTGCATGTTTTTATGTTTTGGCTATGTATTGATTACTTTTGCTTTTTTCAAACAAGGACATAAATCTGGACTCAAGTGTTTTCTCTTCTTTGACCCCCGAGCTTCACTATGCTGATAGTGTGGTGGTGCTCAGTGGTCCTGACCTATGTGTCTATCTACATTTCATTGTCCTTCCTGCGCAGCTTGCTAGCTTCAGACAGAAGCGGGCAAAAGACAACGGTACGGGGGCGTCGAAAAAGACGCAGAAGAGGAAGGGCTCGACTGTCTCGCAGAATGACAGCTCGACACAAGACCGTCACATAGAACCAGTGCCTTCAGCAGCCAATGACACAGAACTGAAAAGCAAGACTAATCATGAGGTATGTCACTGATCAGTAATGAAGAGAAGAAAGAAATCTGGTATGTTTGGACCATAAAACTATTGATTTAATTAAGAGTTTTATTCATCACACAAATATGCTCGACTGCATTACTTCACTTAATTTTATTCATGGGTCACAAGATCTGACCCTGCAGTTTGGCTAATTTAGTTTTTTCTGTGCATGCTTTAAAAGATGGTCCTTCCCTGCTGCTCGGAAAACATACATTAGAAAAATGGGTCACTGACCATCTTGTTGCCTGTAGGACATGTTGTCGTAGCAACTTGGCAGGGATTAACTGTGGTACTGTTTACTGCCTTTTTAAAGGGAAAGTTCACCCACAATATTGTACTACATGAATTGCAATGATATTTTGTACATCAGTTTCAGTCAAAGTGGCTAAAATCACACTTGATTCTAAAATAATTTTATCCATAGGAACCACAAAAACCAGAGAGAGCTGAGGTTCACCAGAACCAACAACAGATGGATCAGCCCCTCAGCCTGAAAAAAAGCCCTTCCCCTGTTGAAGAGTTGAAAGACGAGGAGCTGCTTGCACTTACTGGCAAAGAGCAGCTCCAGGTATATACAGAAAATAAATAAATGTATTTTTTTGGCATGATATAGTCATTTTATTCTTTTCTTAAATCTTAACAAAGATTTGGTTGTGTTTGTTTCAAAGATACTGTTGGTCACAATGGAAATTGAGCTCTTAAACTGATCATCAGTGTCTGTTTACATACCATGTTGCAGTGCATTTAGATTTGTTTTCAGAATGATTTGTCTTCAGGCTTCATTTGCTTTGCTAGACAACAGCGGGTGGAATCGTGTGGATTTCTGTCTGCCTAATCACCAACACAATGGGAAATGTTATTGTGTTTGCTTCCACATGGATGTTTGAATACACCGAAAGACAATCACATGCATATTTCATTCATGTACTTTATATAGCACCTTGTTATACTTAATTGTCTTTCAACAAGGATATCATCTATCTAGTGTCCTTACTGTTTTATGGTAGTCATTGGTTTAGTCTTCCAGCTGACCACACAGGAAAAAAATGTAATTTTTCTTATATTATTTCATGTCAAGTTCAGAGTAAGAAACGCATTCCATACTCTGAAATGTGCCCTGGGCTCTGCTGTAGAAAAAAAATGTATATGTTTCAATGGGTGTATGTCTGTAAACATAAAATGGATTTATACTTGCAGCAATTACAGCAAGCTGTGGAAAAGCGTAATGAGATAATTGCCAAGCTCAGCTCCAACCTGCAGGATGCCCTTACCAGCAGAGACCAGGTGCAGCTAGAGGCACAGTCACTGGCTAGCCAGATTCAGGCATTACAAAGGCAGCTCCAACAGGTTAGTGGCACTCAGTGGAATACATTAAATGTGCGGCAGGATGTCAGAATTATTCGCCCCCACAATATGCACTTCACATTAGAAATGGAAACTGAATATTCTCATATTTGTCTTTCATCCAGACCAGTGCAGAGTTTCTACGAATTAAATGTCAATCAGAGGGTGAAGTCCTCAACACTCATCGACTGCAGCTTCAACATGGTCAACCCTCCCAAGTTGGAGACCATAAGGAGACACTATCAGAAGAATCAAGAAGTGAAGGGCTTGCCTCTCAATCAAATGTTGAAGGCTTCAACACTGGCAGTGACACTGAAACCGTTTTGCACAAATTAAGGGCTGAGCTGGAAGAAGAAAGGGAAAAAAGCCAACATTTATCTGCTGCACTGACGGAGGAGCTAGAGAAACACCAACATGTGCTTTCTTTGCTGGAGAAGGAGAAGAAGAGTTTGGAAGAAGATGGAAGAGAAAAGGAGGCCCAGTTGCAAGACCTGCAGACCCAATTGAATCAAATCCAATCCCAGTTCCATGAGATGCAGCAGTACAAAGAGGAGAAGGAGAAACTAAATAAAGAAGTGCTTGAGTTGAGGAAAAGGCTTCAGGAGGAAGAAGATGCTGAGAGGAGATTAACTGAAAAGGTGGCCACTTCTGCCCTTCGTCTCCAGAGCCTTGAGGAGGAAAGGCGAACACACGAAGATGAGATGCAGAGGCTCAAAGAGGAAAATAAGCAGGAAATGGACAGATTCAGGCAGTTATTTGATGAGAGGGAGAAAGAACTGATGGTTAGAGAGGAAGAGGTCATGAGACTCAAAGCATCGAAGAATCGACAGAACCAAGCAAAAGCTGGTATATGTTGTGATATTTCTGTAGATGATGTTATTCTTGAAAATGGACCTAACCAGGACATTATGAATGAATCAATACCTGGGGATCTTATGATGGAAAAGTACTTGTCTTCAGTTCCCCTTGCACATTCTCACTCTTCAGTAGTCAGTGATGGCTTTGAACCCTGCATCCAGCTGGACATCTCTGCAGACCACAGGTTAGAGAACTTCTCTTTAAATATTTCTGTGGATGTGTTGGGTCTTTTTAAATGTTGCATTCCTTATATTTTACAAAGTTTCCGTAGGTTACTTGACATGTATTTGTTTTCTTGATGTTCTGTGTTTTTTCACCATAGTTTTGAGCTCAATAGTGGAGTGTTGGGAGAAGAGCCTTTGTTGTCAATTTCAAACCGTGCCCTCGATGAAAACGAGTGCTGCATCTCTGTGGCTGACGACTCAAATTCACAGCATCTGTCTCCCTGGCCTCTCAACTCCATGTCTGAAGATCCCGAGACAAGTAAACTGTCCGAGCAGCAGTTTGGGGAGACAGACCTGGAAAAAGAGCTGCTGAATCAGCAGTGTGGGGAGCTCCGTGAAGAGTTGGCTCTGAAGGATAGAGACTTGAATGTGTTGAGAGAAGAAGTCATCAGGAGTGCTGAAGAGCTGGAGGAGGCCAGGGGCAGGTAAGAATTTAATTAAGACTTGTAATAGCTGTTTAAATAAATTCAAATATGCTTATTTTTTAATTTGATGTATGTAGTATGCTTTGCTTGCATAGACACTTTTAATTTTAGGATTTTTTAAATTTTTCTTTTTTCAAACTGGTGAGATACAGTACACATTTCTTACCAAAGCACAGTTATCCAAAGTCAGATATTCTATGATTTGAATTAGCTTAATATTTAAATTGTGCCTGTTCAGGTGGGCTCAAGTAACAGAAGAGCTCAGACAGGCTCTCTGGGACCTTGAAGAGGAAAAGGAGAAGAGAAGACATTTTGAGGAAGAAATGAACTTGAAAGCCCATGAACAAAATAATCTGAAGAACAAATGTGGTGCCTCAACAGAAGAAACTACATCAGTGTTGCTAGCAAATGAAGCTGGTGAAACATTCCTGCTTGCTCCGTCAGGGCAGGAAGACGAATTGGCTGCAGAGTTTAAGGCAAAGGCTGCACTCCAGTCTAATCAAAAAGAGCCAGAGCTGCTTGCATCCTCTCTGCAGGTGATAAAGCAGAGCCCAGAGCTCAGAGATGACAACCAGCTGCAAACACTCCAGGTATAACAGTTTTATAGGTTTGTGTTAACAGTTTAGTAAATTTATATGTGCGATACTCTGCAGTGGTTGAAATAGTATGTAAATAGTATTTAGAACAAATATCATAATATGATATTTGTTGTAAATGGCTTTAAATGGAATAGGTGATGATTAGGAAAAACAAAAAACCTAAAGGAATTTCCCTGCATTCTTTTTTGTTTCCTAAGGCACATTGTGAACATCTAATGTCAGAGTTAGAGGAGACAAAAAGGAAGCTTAAAGATGCCTTATCAAATCAAAGGACCTTGGAGCCTGATGAAACAATGAAGGAGCTTGAAACAACACGTGCACATCTTCTGAGTGTCCAAGCAGAGGTGGAGAGACTGCAGAATGAGCTGGAGAAGAGCCACATCAATCTGGTCAGTATTGATAAAGAGAAAAAAGACCTAGAATCTCAAATCTTCTGTCAGAGACAAAACCTGGCAAACCTAGAAGAGGCTCAGGCCCATGCTCTGCAGGAAACTGAGGAACACAAAAGAAAAGAAGAAGAAATGGAAGAACGCATTAGAAAAATGGAACAAGTCTTGGAGGAGGAACTTGAACAGTTTGAGAACTTGCTTAAAGCCAAAGATGATGAGGTGAGAAAAATGAAATACTTATTTTCATTTGCACACCTCACACATAAGCAACTCTGTTTTAAAATACGCTGTCCAAAATTTAACATTATGTACAAAACATTTAACAGTTTGCTGAAGAAAGGGAGAAATGGGAAGTAGAGAGGCAGGAGAAGGAGAAAGAGCTTCTCAGTGTGAAACATCTTGTAGAGACACAGAGGAAGGAGAGGGAAGTGGAGGTTAAAGCTTTCCTGGAGAGGCAGGTCCAGGCTGTGGAGGAGGGTAAAGAGAAGCTCAAGATATCTTGCCAACAGGAGATTAAAAACCTGATGGAGAAACATCAACAAGAGGTTTGAATTAAAAATGCACACATTTTACCCATGTGATCCATATTTGGCCTTTGTGCTGCCTCTAGATGCTTTATATTTCTTCATTTAAATACATTTTATATGTATAAACCACATTTTATAAGGTCTCTTTTCATGAGCTTCCACATTATGGAACAGAAGTACTTCCAGTTTAAGTTTTTTTTATTTATTATTTTGTTTAAAGTAAATTGAAATGTGTCTTGTGTATCCTGCTTATTTTTTGATATCTTTTGTTTATCTGCATAGATTTCTGACTTGAACATGCACCTAGATAATGAGCTTCTGAAGCAGCGTGCCTGCATGGAGGAAGAACAAAGGAGACAGATAAGCTTAATTAAACAGGTATCGGGGAAAAGTTCCTCTTTACAGTGGCTTTGTTTTTGTGCGCCTGGGTCATTTTATGTACACTATTTCTTGTTTTTCCCCTCTTTGTGTCTCTTCCTCAGGTGACTGAGCGTGAGCATGAGAGGGTGGTGTCAGATCTAACAATCAAACACAGTGAGGAGATAAGTCAACTGAAGATGGAGCTGTCCCTAGAGCTGAGGGAGAGCTTAGAGGCTGCTCACCAGGCTGAACTGCAGCAAGCACAGGTATTCTGTGTATACTGTGTATTAAGCCCAGCTTAGTATACAGCACAATAATGCTCCTATCTCTCTGCTTTTAATCTTATTCCAATAAGAGCTAGTCATAAATAACTATGTGGGAAGAAGCTGTTGGCTTAATGCTTAAAATGTAGATTAAACGAAACGCATTACCTCCACCCCAACTTGCACACACAATCTAATTTAGACTCTGCAATAGCTAACAAATAATACAATGTGATTTTTTTTTTTAATTTTCTTTAGGCTCAAAAGACAATTGAGCTTGAAGCCTTGCGTCTGAGTCTGACAACTGTTCATATGTCTCACCTGGAGCACTCACAAGTAAACCAGCAGCAGGAGCAAGAGTCTGCTCTAACCCAGGTCCAGGCCTCTCTGAGGGAGATGTTTGCTCAAGAGAGAGCAACTCTTCAGCTGCAGCATCAGTTAGAACTGGATCAGCTAAGACAGCAGGACCAGGAGCAGCTGGAGAGGCTGCAAGAGCAACACCAGAAAGACAAGGGTGATTCCCGACAGTGATGTTTTTCATTTCTTTTTTCTGTGTTCTTTCTTTTGAATATACCCAACATTATGGATTTTGATGATTCTTTCTTATCTTTAGAAGTTTGTTATGTTAAGAGAGGCACAATGTCAGATTTAATTTAAGTTATTTGGTGTGGGTGAAGGTGAAAACTAATTGGTGTGTGTGTATGCACATCTTCAGATGAATTGAAGCAGCAGTGGGAGACTCATGTTGCTCAGGAGATAGCCTCAATGGAAGACAAGCAGACCAAAGAGATACAGGTTGGATAAAAAAAAACATATATATGCAGATTTTTTTGCATTCATGACACTTCTATCATTTTTAATGGAGAAATTTAAGAAATTTTAATTATCTTGAACCAGGTATTTTAGATTTTTATAATCACTTCTGTTTTCTGTTTTTAGATGATAAGGTCACAGTGGGATCAAGAGGCTGAGAGTGCTCGTTCAAACCTCTTGACCTCTCTGTCACAAACCCAGAACAGCCTCATTGCCACACAGACAGAACTTGCCAGCACCCAGGCCTCCCTTACAGAAGCCAAAAATGCTTTGTTTGAGGCCCAGGCAGCTCTGTTGGAGACTAAGTTGGAGCTTAAGGAGTCACAGGCCAAGCTGCATGAAGTCCAGATCTCCAGTAAGGAAGAAAAACAAAAACTAGAGGAGGAGCTTAAACTAGCTTGGGCTGACAGAGATGCTGCTGCATGTGAGTTACATCCTTTGCAATGGGGCTTGTCGAATCATCTAACTCATAATTTCTAATAATGCTATGGTTGAAATACTATGTAGTATTTCAACCTAGGAATAATGTCTCCAAATATATTTTGAATTTATTGTTGACTAACAGTTTAATTTGCAACCTTGTCAGAGCCTGAGAGGGTCTCCATCACCTTACTGGCAGTATGTAACTTTTTGGTTAAGGTCACTCCAAAAATGAAAGTGAAACCAACTTCACTGCTTCGACTGCTTAATGCATACGCCACAGTGCTCCAAGCAAACAGAGCTAGTGTAAATTTGGGGGTGAAAGTTATACAGGAGTTGTTTTTTCATTAAAAATGGAAGAGACCGCACAGAAATTAAAAGATTTTGTCAGAGGAGTCAAAAAGTGGGAGAGTGATAGGTGAAGATTCCAGACGAGGGTGAATATTAGTCCTGCTTTCACTCGCCAGCATCAACTGAGAGATGCTGGAGAGCAGGACCAACATTCACCCTGAGGGATGTTGCAGTGAGTAAACATTGTTTGCTTACAAACTAAACATAGTTCTGTGTATCATGCGGTGTTGAAGTCATGTTCTTATTCATGTTTGGAATTCAAAGTTATTCACATAGTGGAGTGTTGTTTTTTTTTTTGTTAGCCATAAGCTGCTACTTATGGCTAACATGCTTGTTGAAGACATGGCTAGAGTTCTCCAGGATAGTTGGTTAGTCAAAAATGCACATTACCATATATAAACATAAACAATGGCATATGTTTAATGACAGATGCGACAGACAGTACTGTTTTCCAACTTTAAGTGGATCCCAAGAGCAAAAACTACATTGTTTTGCTTTAAACTACTATTATTTAAAATTAATTCTTTATATTTTATGTTGGCATTGGCCCAGTTTTAGTCCACAAATGTAATGTGTTGATGCTTTTCTACCTGCGCTGTGAATAATTATCAGCTTCCCTGGAGGAATTGGTTTCCAGTCATAAGACAGTGCTGAAGGATAAAGAGCAGCAAGTACGACACCTAGAGGAAAAAGAACAGCAACTGCAACAAGAGGCGAGTTCACTGAAATGCAAGAACATGCCATCATGTTGCCAAAAAAAATACAAAACCAATGCATTAAATTTGTTTATAATATGTTTCCTTTCTTTTGTCAATAGGTTTTGCTCCTGCAGGATGAGAAGACTCTGCTGAAACAAAGCTCAGAAGAGGAAGTAGGACAGCTGTGGACTCAGCTGGAGAGCATGAGGACGAGTCGCCAAGAGTTAGGAGGTGAGAGAGATTGATTGATTTGAAATTTGCTCAAAAATCTGATCGTAAAATAGACATATGGAAGACATTCACAAAGGGTGCTGTGTGTGATGTATGGTGCTCTGAAGAAGAGAAAATTATTGCTACTCCGACATGAGTTACATTTGTGTTTAACCATTTTCTGTGCTTGTTTTCTTTGTCTCCCTCATTGTCTCAGAGCTAAAGGAGCAACTGCTTGCACGCTCATCTCGTGTTGATGAAATTGAGCGCCTAAAGATAGAGTTTAATGAACAAAAACAAAAAATCAAAGACCAAAATGAGGCTGAACTCGAAAGCTTACGGAGGTATGTGAGCACTCCATCTGTCTCAATATGCTAATTCCTACTGGTTTTATCCTATATTTTGGGCTAATGTTCATAATAGAACATTGCATGACCACAATTCACAAAATTTTCAGTCATCTGTCAGTTTCCTACTGTAGGTATTTTTCAATTGTTTACCGGTTATTCTTTTGCTTTTATTGACTCCAGTCCAATAACAGATGTTGATCTTATTCTAATTTAGATACTTCGAACAGCGACTACAGACAACAGAAGAGAGCTACAGAGAGGAAATTGCTCTTCTCCAGCTAAGGCTGGTTGAAGGTGCTTTGGATGAGTCTGTGCTTAAAACTGCAAATGACAGGTATTTCAGTGTTTATTAGATGCATGTACTGCAGTCATGCCTAAACATTTTTATGATAATATTTGTGCTTTGGTTATCAGTTCCATTTCTCAAGGGGAAGCTGAAGAGGAAAAAGATGTCCTATTAGATACCAGCCTCAAACCTGGGAAACACAAGGTACTGATGTACACACATGCCAACATATTAGCAAAAGGCATGTCACCAGATCAGTGTTTAGTTTAGTGCATTTTTATATCTGAGACATACTTTCATGGATCAGCATTATAAGCTTCAAACTGTTTCACAAAGTACATTTAAGCAGCATTACTTCAGCGGCATAGTACTTTGCATAGTACTCAAATTTATTATGTTCTCTTTCAATTAGGAATTGCTTGACAATTTGCATATGCAGTTGGTGGAGAAACACTCAGTGGACCTTGCAAACATCCGATCCTCATTATCCCTTTCCTTTCAGGAAGAGGTTCAGCAGGTTGGACACAAACCCTGTTGTCAATGTTTCTTTCTGTAAATGTGAGACAAGCTCTTGGAAGACGGTACTCTTACTTTCTCATTTACTTATTTCTTATGTCATTGTGTCTTAGGTGCGTTCTGACCTCACAGACCGCTACTACAAAGAGTTGCAGGAGATGAAGACTCGCCATGCCCTGGAGATGGAGCAACTCAAAGCCAAACTGTCTGATAGTCACTTGCAAGGTACTTCACATTTAGACCTTTAGTTAATAAACACTTGTTTTGGTAAAGGGAATCTTAAGACCAACCTAATTAATGATAAAATGTAATAATTTCTTAGTTTCAATAATAATAATTTTTTTTTTTTAAAGAGCTCACCAGAGTACGTGCGGAGGCTGTGAAGCAAGTTGAGGTTAGTAAAGAGAAGAAAAAAAAAACTAGTGATCTATATAACATGCTATACACTAAGCTTATCAATCTTATGCAATTAGGCAGAGGTTGAACAGAGGCTGTGGTGTCACTCTGAGGAGCTGCGGACAAACATGACTATCATCCACACCCTGGAGAACAGACTAGCTGCCTTGAGTGAACAGCATGATGTCGATGTTCAGAACACACAAAAGGTAGATAAACTTAAATAGTGCAAGCCTGAACACCAGAAAGAAAAAGGAATCATAAACCATGCCACTCAATATATTATCTTTAGTTGAAAACAGAGTTTGCTGTGGAGCTCACTGGTCTCGAGGAAGCACTGAAAGAAGAAAGGAAATGTGTGCAGGAGATCAAGTGTTTGAGGGAAGGACTGCAACAGAAGCATGAAGCTGAGGTGACGGTCCTGAGGTCAGATCTTGACAGGGAAATTAAGAAGAGATCATGCCTTGAAAAAGCACTTGACAAGGAAAAAGAGAAGTTAAAGTCTCTACAGGCTGAGTTGGACAATGATAAAAGTAAGTCATCTTGGAAACAGTCACGGGGGGTAATGTCAGCAAACTATAAGTTTTATATTTAGAAATTAAATAAATGTAGTTAGAGGTTTTTCATTAGGTTTTTAACACATTGCATTTTTAGGCCCACAGATGCTAATAGTGAGGCAGAGACTGGAGGATCAATATGAGAGTGAGCTGCAAAAGGCAAAGATCTGCATGGCAACAGATATCAAGGAGCTTGGTGCTCACCTCCAGAAGCAGAGTGAAATGCAGCTGCAACAAGCTCAAGAGAGGTGAGATCAGTTTGACATCAAGACTCTTAATTCTTCATGAATTGGATCACAACTTGAAGCCAAGGGCTTTATTAAAAAAAATAGGTCATACACCTCTCAGTCTCATCAATAATGCTGTTCCTTTTTTGTTTTTTCCTCAAACATTAAATGGTCATAGGGTGCTGAGATTAAGGCTGATGCTACTGATTATTTACATTATTGACTAGTTCACTTTTTATATAAAATGTAAAATTATGTTTTGAAAATGCCCTTCAAGATTTTGAAAATGGTGTCATTGAATTGCACTGATTGTGTCAGTGGACCACCATTTTTAAAAATGTTATCTACCATATTGTCATCTAAAGACTGTCTGCTATGCAAAACCACATATAAATGGAGACTTGCAGGGTATTTTCTGCTTGGATCACATTCAAAAGAAAATCTGCTTTGCTTCGATCTTGATTACCTTTTTTGTCTGTATTCAGCTTTGAAGAGAAAAAAGCATTGTTGGAGGAGAGTTGGGTCCAGAAATATGAAACGTCCCTGGCTGACCTAAAGAACAAACATCAAACTGAGTTGGAGCATGAAAGAGCAGCAATACTGAAAAAACACTCTGAAGAAATCGACACACTCAGTGCCAAACACAGAGCACAGCTAGATTCAGTCAGTGCCAGTCACAGAGATCAGCTTACAGCTATGGTTGCTGAATTTGAATCAAAACACAACACTGACATTGTTGCCTTGGAAGCAGCCCTCAAACCCAAACGAGAGGCAGAACTTAAACGTTTGGAGGCCATATTTCAAGAAACCAATCAAGCTCAACTGGAGGCTTTAGAGGCCGAGTTAACTCGCAAACACCAAGAAGAGAGGGATGAATTGGAAAAGAGGATGCTTGGAAATATGGACACTCTAGAGGCCACATACCTTAAAGAAGTGCAAGTAAGGAGGTGCTATTATGAATTAAAGCATTGCAGTTATCAATATCTATCAAGTCTGTGCCTGAAATTCTCTATTATTGAACATTTGTTAACCACTTAATTAAACCACATATCTGCACCTAGGGCATTGTGATATACTTGATTGTGCTTGATTGTGATCGTGATTGCTCTTATTTTTTTTTTAACATTATGATTTGCTGTTTATATTGCTTGGAAGTAGTGAAAAAACTACATTAAATACATTTACTAGGCTTCGTTTTCCTTTATAGAGTTCCGTCATACTTTCATGCTTAAACCAGTAAATACATTTTATGGTATTAATGTAAGTTTTAAATTGAAGTCAGTAAACCCAGCATTTCCTTGTGTAGCGATACTCATTTTAAAAGACAGTAAAGTACTTATGAGGGTATTGACTTTAATTTCAGACACTGCGTGATGAAATGATACAACTGGAAGAGAGGCACCATCAAGAACTGAATCGCCAGAAGTTGGAAAGTCAGCAGATTTTTGAGCACCATGTTCCTGATCAGCTGTCCATCAGGGAGGAGCTCAGGAAAGAGCTAGCCCAGGTGCACTTGGAGAAGTTTAGTGCTATGGCAGCGGAGCTAAGCCTTGCCCATAAGGTGAGGAGTGAACGTAGGTGGTCTGATATATATGTGGTATAAAGTTAGTTAAATTACAAAAAACAACTTCTACTCTTGACTTTTATCTTAATTATAACTTGTGCTTCCAGACTGAGCTCACTGCTCAAAAAGAGGCCTTAGGCATCGAACACTGCAAAGTCCTGGAGACCCTTAAGACCCAGGTACCCATCCAATCATCTCGATGTTACTTTGTTTTCCTAATATTTTAAATACCCTGAATGTTAAGTGTCTAATCTTGAGACCTGGCAATAGTTATGAGTGGAAAATGTGGATATACACTGGTACACACTGGTACATTTACTGACATAATTGGAACATTGAGTTATTGTCATTTATAACTGAGAAGCAAAAAGTTCATTATCTTGAATCTAGATAATGAACTTTGACTCCATGTTATTTGCAATACATTCTAAACATAGTTTACTACAATAGTTGTTTTCTTATTCACATACTGCTGCACACAGATGCACCATTTTGGCACATTTGTAATCCATCTTAATTTGACATTGTATTGCCACACAAATAACCTGATTACACTGCACACAATAAAAGTATAACAGAATCTTTGAAGATGCAAACATGTTTGCTTTGATTTGTCCATATGATTACTAAAGAGAATCAGCTGGTTAACTTTTACTTTGCATTAAAATTGTCATCATGCAAAATAAATCTTTTATACTATACGTGTTATACTATACGTGTTATCCTAACATGCTAATCTAAGTTAATGTTTTTGGCTGCATTGCTGTCCAATAGTTAGATCTTAATATTATGTTTTGGAAGTGCAATAAACATCCTCAATTTTCTATTGAATTTTAGTCTCACCTCCCCCCAGCTGATTTAATTTAAAGCAGACGATGTGACGTTATATCCTGTTTGCTTTCTCAGGTTTTAGAACTTGAGCAACAACACAGCAATGCTCTCCAAGAGCTCTCGCATACCTACAGTGCTGAGAAAGAGCAACTTATAGAAGAACACCAACTTCAGCTGCAGGTAGCATCACATTATGTGTGTTTGAGTGTTTGTTAGTGGATCCATGTCTCTTTACAGGGCAATGATGAACCAAGCTCTGCTTAGCCAGCTGTCTTTAATGGTTGTCACGAAGATTTTGTCTGTTGCTTCTGTTCCTTTTACAGTCCATTAGGAGCAGGGTACACAGTCATTCATCATCTGTTATAATACCATATTTGTGTAGAGGCACAAAGTGCTCTGACAATAGGACAAAATACTTAGGTCTTACACCTCTATATCACCTCTGATCAAATACGAGCATTTGATCAGTTATTTGATCAAATAACTGATATATCTATATTCTGCTATAAACAAATGCATGTCTTGCTGTAGGAATTGAGGGGCATCTCTGCCCGAGAGTTGGAAGCATGTCGCCGAGAGCTTGAAGAGTCATCGTCAAGGCAACGCCAACACTTCATAGAAGAGGCGGAGCTCCTTAGAGCCCAATCAGAGGAGAAGATGCAGGATAGGATTAATCAACTGAAGGTAAAGGAGTAGATGGTTGAGAGAGATGGCTAGATAAATGATAAGAATATGGATTCATTTGTGACCATTTTCAATAAGATCTCTGAAGTTAAACACATTTATAAGGCAGCATGCATTCAAAATCTGTTAAAGTACTTGGATGGCATTTGAAAATGTATTGAATTCTAAGTTGTACTTTTTTCCCTTTGAGTCCTTGTTTGAATAATCATGTAATGGTTCTGAATTATTGAGAGCTGTATGTGTGTTTTTGTGGCACTTCCATTTCAGTTCAAAGGCTACTTCTTTTTTGGGCACAGTCCCACTGGTGCTTTATTCAAACCCAGTTTCCCCATAATCCCACCATCATATATTGTTATGTAGGAAATCTTGTTTTCCATCTGTGTGCTGCTGGGTCATGCATGTGTTTATATTGCTGAGATCTGAGCAGTGGATAAATGGGGTGGATTTAAGCGCTTTATCCACTGATGTAAGTCCTAAGGCTGAAGGTTTTTTTTTTTTCTTTCAACATCTTTCAACATTAGCAGGCATTTGACCATCTGAAATGTGATGCTAATAGTTTGCTACAAACAAGTGAGATGTACTTATACCTATATAGACTTAGATTTGCATTTGTTAATTTAGTGTTCACATCTTGCTTTCTTTGTAGACTGACTTTGAAGAGCAGAAGCAGGTGGCACTTGAGGACTTGAGGCGAAGCTTCACATCTGAACAAGAGAAAAAGGAGCAGAGCTACACAGACAAAATGAGCCAACTCACCGCCCAGCTGCAGCAGCTTGATGCTGTAGTTGCCCAGGTACTAGAAACACTCCCATACAGCACTACACTCTACACTTTTTTATGTTTTTTAAAAAGAAACAAAAGGTTGGAAAAGGTAGTCCCTGAGTCCATAGGATACATTTTCTTCCCTCTATTGTCTTAGATCTATAATAATGAAAAAGAAAAACAAAAGAGCCTGTGTAAATATGTGGGTATATTGCATCCACATTGTTTTGGATAAGGCAGTGAGGAGCTGAAGTTATTTGACTATTACAATTTTCAATCAAATAAAACTCTCAAAGCCATTCATTTAAGCTCCAAATTTTTATTTATTTGTTATGGAAATGTCAAGGAAGCTCAAACTTTTTTGTGTCATTTAATTCAATCATTGAGAGGGTGTTGCAAACTTTTTGACCAGTATGTTCTTTCTATGGCACCTGTCTTTTTATAGTGAGATATATTAAAACACACACCCACACACCCCTGGAGGTTAGCAAAGAGAAGCTTAAGAGAGTTTGGGAGGGTGCTGTCGGCAAGGCAACTGCATTGTTTGCTGGGGCAGGTGGCTGCATGAAACATTTGAAGGGAGGGAAAAGGAGAGGGAAGGCATGGTGTGAAAGGAGGGTGAGACAATGGACTGCTTTAAGAAGGAAAGGTAGGAAAAAATTACTACAACTGGACCAAACACTTTCTTCATCCCAACATTTAAAGTTTAAATGATCTGCCAAAGATATCTAGTAATAGTCGGTAGGTATGCATTTTGATATATTTTTTTTCTTATAAAATTAATTTCATATATTTTGAGTGAAGATACTGGACAGGACACGCAGACATCTCTGGACAAAATCTCGGCTGATTTTTGTTCTCAGTTTACCTCTTGTAACTCATGTCAGAGTAGCAATAATTTTCTCTTTGTCAGACCACCATACATCACACACAGCACCCTTTGTGAATGTCTTTCATACATCTATTTTAGGATTAGATTTTTGAGCAAATGTCATATCAATCAATTGCTCTCACCTCCTAATTGTTGGCGACTCATCCTCATGCTCTTTTCTGTTTTTGTTAATACTATATTGTCTTTAAGTTGTCATTTAAAAATGGAAACTATCGTCTTGTATGTTTTCAGTCTATTACCTTCCTGAGATTGAGATAACAAGCCATAGGACAAGAGGGAATGGGAGAGCTAATAGGGTTAGTGTTGGTAGAATTAACAGGCTCTGTGTGTAAATTGTTTATTTTTATTTATTTATTTTTTTTCAGCTGCGGGCAGAGGTTGGCTGTCTGCAGGGAGAGTTAGAAGGGAAGCGTGCTGAGATGGAGACCCTGGACACCCTCCTCCAACGAAGGGAACGAGAGAGTCAGGAGGGAGGCAACCTTCTAAAAATGCTCACTGATGACGTGCAGGCAGCCAAAGACGAAAGGTACATCATGTTTTTTGTATATGTTGTGTTGACCAAATGTGTTAGGGTGAGAAACATCAGTTTTGATGTCATACTGGTTGATACTAGTTACTAATTTAAATTTCATTGGCACTTGAATAGTGTTTGCATCTCTGGATTTGGCTTGTTCAGCATGTATTACTAAGCTGGAGAATTAAAAAAAAAAAAAAAAAAATACTACATAGGTGTGTATTTGTCTGATATTCACTTTTGTTTATTCAGACATAAACTGCACAAGGCCAATGAAAAGCTTAGTAAGGTGCTGATTGAGATGGTTCGTAGCACAATTGCAACAGAAGAACTGATTGGACAAAAGATCAGTGCAAGATCATTAACATCTCATCTGGCCAGTCAGAAGAGCTCAGCAGGGATAAAAGATGCTGAAGAATCAGGTGAGTTTTTATCATTTATTCTGATGCAACAGGAAATGTTAGAAGATCAAAAGGCCAGTGTTAAACAGCAGTTAATATTAGCCAAAGAAATTTACTTTTTCCCTCATAGGTATAACAGTTGGAGACTTGTCAGGAGAGGACCTGGAGCTGACTCAGCTACTCTGCGAGAGCCTGCTGGTTTCAGATTCTAGGATCAGTCCTGAAGGAGACGAAGCAGCTTTGAATGCCTGCAGCAGACTGCAACACACAGTAGGCATGTTACTGGAACTGCTCAACCAGGCCAATACTCAGGTACATGATATGTATAGACTCACTGATAAATATACATTTGTTCAACAATACTGACATAGTAATTCTGTGTGTCTCCCCTCACAGCTAGAGCAAACACATGATGTCCATCTTTCTCTGGAGGAAAGGTTCTCTCAGGGCAGAGAAGACTCCGCCCAGCTCCTCAAGCAGCACAAGCTCCTATTGGAGCAGCTCGACCAGGAGGCGAAGCTCAAGAGTCAACTCCAGCTGGAGCTCCACAAGGCAGAGGGTGAGCTTTGCATCCTTGTTGGCTTTGCTTTACTCTTCTTGTTGCCAAGTTACAGCAGTTAATCCACTGACTATATATGTCATCCTCTTTTGCCTGTACTCCAGTTTCATCTCTTGCACTGATGTTAAAACATAATTTATCTACTTGTTGAGCAAAAGTATCCCACGTTTAGGATGAGTTTGTGAAAAGAAGAATATGTGTTGTGTTTGTTCATGTGTTTAGGGCTCCTTGAGGGCTACATGGCTGAGAAAGTGGTCTTGGAAGAGTCACTGCAGCAGAAGGAGGCACAGGAGGAGAGGCTGGTGGAGGAGCTGGAAGATCTAAAAGTGAAGCTGCTTCGGATGGAGAGCCTTGCTGGGGAGCTGGACAGCCTCAGGTTGAAACATCAGGAGCTCACTGAGGAGCATGCAACTCTCCTCCGTCAGAAGGAGCATCTCTCCTCTGGTTTGGGGGAGAGGGAGAAAGGTGAGTCAGAGTAACGCTCATGAAATTATGCGTCTATCTGTAGTAAGTCTTTCATGACCTCTTTGGTGAGCTTGGCCATGCACTTAATGTGCTCAGATGTGTCTTTTCTCCATAGGCCATTGGCTCAGTTTAGATCCTGATTCAGGTTTGTGGGTCAGATTGGAATATATGTTTGTGTGTGATTAGAGGGTGGGGGATTAATATGCTGTATACTTGCAGTGTTGTGTGAGGTTGCTGTTTGTAATCTACCATCATCAGTATATTGTAGCAAAAGCTCTTGGATTGCTGTGTGATTTGTTGCTGATTTACCTCTCAAACAATATTTAGATAAAATTTTTTACAAGATTATGCATTCAGTGCTTTTTGGTAAGAATGGCACGATAATGTTTGTTTTATGATTTAACGCCTCTCCTTTTGTTGACTTGCCTGCTTTTAAGTTGATTTTCATTGAAACAGTTTTTCTCATCATCTTTCTCCCCACTTTTGAAGCTCTACTAGCAGAGACAGAGCGTTTGACCAAGGACAGACTGGACTTGCAGCGGCAGGCTGAGAGAGAACACAGATCTCTGTCTCAGCGCCTTAGGGCCCTGGAAAGAGATTTGGAAGAACAAGAAACAAAGGGTCTGGAGACAGAGCTTCACCACAAGACCCACACTGACGACCTTAGCCAGCGTGTCCAAGCACTTGAGAAACAGCTCAAACATGAGCGACAGTTCATAGAGGTGATTTAATTTTTTATATTAACTTAAATGTCTGGATTTTAACATATTCTATTTTTCATCTTCCTTTTCAAAACACATTCTTCCTAGTGACATGTGAGAGGGGCTGCAGGCATTTTTTTTCTTTTGTTATTACCCAATGTAGTGGACACTGTCTTTGAATATAGTTTTATATCTGTATGTACAGGAGCAAGCTGTGGAGCGTGAACATGAGAGAGACGAGTTTCAGCAAGAGATCAGAAGGCTGGAGACTCAACTCAGACAGAGTGCCAGTGTTGATAACAAAGGACACAGGGTAATGTCTATTAAAGCAATACAAATGTACATATAAATCCTTTTTTTTTTTTTAAACACTACCAACCCCATGACGACCCTGGTTAGACCTGGTATTTACATCTGTCCTCAGTGATCTGATCACGGCCAATCATACTTGTTTAAAACATAATTCTGTGTTTGCAAAAAATCAGGGGCTGAGAGAAGCCCAAATCTAATATGTGGTCACAGGACAACCAAACAGGATCCAATTTCGAGACTTTGCTGCTTTGTTTTTTTTTCTGTCTTATGTTTATACAGTGCACTGAAGCTGATGTTTCATTTGCAACCATAACTGACATAAACTGACTTTTTCCACTTTGAATGCGATAAGTGTCTAATGTTAAGCTGATGGGGATTATAAAACAGCTGGTGGTTTGTAATGTATGTAATATATTGTTTGCTAATGAGCCTGACTTTTACCATGTGTTTGTCCTTTTGCTGAATGGATTGCTGTAGTTTGAGGACTTGGCTCTTCAGGTATGAAATCTAACCATAGCCTTCCTCTCTTAGCTGTTTTGCCTCTTGTGCATGGTGTGAATTTTCAATCATATTTTCAGTGCAATCATCCATAGGTTAATCTTAGTGCTTGCCATAGGTTATTTCATTCATTTTCATTTCATTGTCCATTTACTAATATTCATATTATTCAATATTGTTAATTTGCATTTATGTTGCACTTCATTTGTTCCTCACCTCCATGTCACTGCTTTCTGGAGTGCCTTCACTTCAGTGTGTTCTACCAGTGGTTTCACATACTGAGTGGCTTATTTAGCTATAAATCAATGTTTTTGATTCTCAAACCCATTTTCTACTTAAAATGATTGCCAAAGATTGCAATTTTATTGCATGTATGTCTTTTCAGGTGGAAAGTCTACAAGCTATTATCAAAGACAAGATGGAGGACCATGCCTCCTTGCTAGTAGCAAATCAGCAGGCCCAGCGAGATCTTGCAGAGCGCAACGAAGAGATAGACAAGCTAGCTGGGCGAATCAGAGAGCTAGAACAAGCACTGCTCAGTAACACCGAGAATAATAGATCTATCAGTCAGCTGGAACAAGCGCTTCACAAAGCAAGATTGCGTGAAGAAGAGCTCACACAAGTAAGAACAGATTCACACTATGTTTGGATGTGGTGTTGGTGTAAAATCATTTTTAACTTTTTTTTTTTTTTTTTTTCTCAAAATGTAACCCCCTTCTTTTACTACCAGGATAAGCAGGCACTGGAGCAGCAGCAGCTCTCAAACAAGCTTCAGATCTCCGCCCTGCAGTCCAAACTGGATGAGACGAGACACATTTACCCTGACAACATGCGTGACCCGACCCAGGAGCTTAGGGATGCCCTGGACGCTGCTCAGCAGAGCCTACAGAACAAAGAGCAGGAGGTATGAATTTCATCTAGATGATTATGGCTTCTGAATGGCACATTTGGCTGTAGTATCCTGAGCCATCTTTTAAAGCCACCACTAAAGCTAAACAATGCTAAAAAGTTAATATATGTACATTTGTAATTAATGTTATTTTTCAGGTTGAGGTTGTGTTTGGCCAACTGGACAATGTGCAGAGAGATCTCAGCATCAAAGAGGTTGAATGTAAACACCTCACACTACAGCTGGAGCTTCTGTCCAATCAGAATGCAGCTCATGTTAATGAGCTCCAAGAGCAGATTGCTGAACTTAAGGTAAAGGCTACTTCCCTATAGCAATTAATTATCTGCAAGTGCTGTGTGTTTCACCATTTCCAATACTTTCATATGTATCTAGAGACATGGCCCACACTCATAACAAATGCTGCATTTTTAAATATGCAATATCATAATTAGCAAATTAGCATAGCATCATTAGGCATTGATTATTGTACTTTTCAATAATTAAAACCAATGCCAGAGTTGTACAGTGTTGTCTGGCATTTTTTTCTTATAAAGTTTTCATAAATGCCATGAAGCAATTGTGTGATGATCAGGGTATTTTGGTTGGATCTGTTGTTCATGTATCTGCTTTTAAATGTACATGGGTTCATTTAGATTATTAATGGTCTGTCCAACTTCACTTGCAGGAGACTGTGTCTGCCCTCACTATACTCCAGGAGGAGAAATATGAACAAAGCGAGGTGGAGGAAGTAAAGGAAGAGACTCTGCCCTCAGCGCTTCTCCAGGAGAAAAACCAGGAGATCGACCACCTCAGCAATGAAATCCATCAGCTTGAACAGGAGCTGGAAAACCTTAAGGTCAAGAAGGTCAGTTTAAGAATACACATTTATGCATGTGGACTAAGAATACACATAGTTGACAAGTGAAGAGAATCTTTTTCTCTTTTTCTCTCTGTCCACAAGGATCTGGAGGTTGAGGTTGAAGATCTTCGCTCACAGGTGGAGCATCTTCAGTCCGAAATCACAAGAGTACGTCAGGACAAAGAGGAAGAAGAGGAGCGCCTTCATGAGGTCATCAGCACACTGCAGGAAGAACTTGCCACACTGGGCCCCAACCTACATGAAGTTAGTGACTCTCAGGACGGTGACAGCATTAATCCCTCACCTGCTCCCAGCCCTGAACCTCAGCAATACACCATCCAGGAACAGGAGAGGAGAGGAGGTCCACGCAGCCTAAAGCAAGAGCTCAGTTTGACTCACTATGCCTCTTCTCGTTCCCTTCATTCCCGTCTCAAAGTAATACAGAGTCAGCTAGAGACCGCAGTCGCAGAGAGAGAGGGACTTGAGCGATTACTGCTCACCCAGGAGGAAGAGTACAGAGGACACGATGAGGAGTTGGGAAACAGGCTGAAAGCAGAGAAAGAAAAAGCAGATGAACTCCAAGCCCTCCTTACCCTCAAGGAGGTAGAGTTGGAGGAGGTGAAAGCCCAGGTAAAGGAGGAGAAGGACAAGAGAAAACTAACTGAGGAGGAGTGGGACAGGTGGCATTTTCAAGCTAAAGAGGTGGTATCCCTGCATGAGGAGAAAGCCCACCTCAGTACCCTTGTCACTGAACTCCAAATGAAAGATCAGGAAAGGCTGAGAGAGACTGAGACTCTAAAAACAAAAGAACAGGACATGAAAACAGAAATGGGGGTACTCAGAGGAACCATCGTTTCGCTTGAGAGGCAAATCCAGGAGGTAAGAGCTGAGGTGGGAGACATGGAGAAACTGATTGTTGTCGAAAGGGCAAAGATTAAAATGCTTGAGTCTGAAAAAGGAGATCTTTCTGCTGAAAATGAAATACTCAAGAGGACAGAGCAACAACTCCATGAGGAAATTAAAAGACTCACTCGGGAAGTTACTTCAATGAGAGATCATATCCAGGGCCTGATGGTTCAGCTCAATGAAAAGGAAACCAGTGAAGAAGCAACTCAAAAAGAGTTGCTGGTAAGTGTCACTATTTCACAAAACCCAATTTTACAATATAAGGGTATTAAAACCAGAAAAAGATTTAATTTTATTAAACTTAAGCTGTTAGTAGTGCCACGGGTCTTTGCAAAGTTGGTCAGATGGTAGTATTGACCTGCTTCAAGAGGCCCCTTTTTTTTTCTGTTAGTGTACAGCTGTGCTAGTAACTACAAGTTAGACCACATCTGGTCATAGTTAGGAGCGTAATGACGTGTTACAGCGCTGAGACTGCAAAGTCTGACACAGAGGAAGTGACAACAAAATGAGGAAGAGGGGGAAAAATCTTTGCCAGCTCCTGTTTTTGAGGCCAGGGCATTTTTGTTTTTTCGTTTTTTATGTTAAATTCTGTTGTGACTGGTTGTGGTAAGTACAAGTCGTGTTTTGGTTATTTTTAGAGAAGAATGTAGGCAGATTTAAGTGTGTTTTGCTTTCTGCATGTCTAGGCATTGTGTTGAACTTTGATTGTACTGGTGCACAGCTGTTTTTGGCAAATGTAGCTCTCTCTCTGGTCTCGGTGTACTAGAACATATGTGTTTAGTAGTTAATGAAAGACTGCAGATGTATAAGATTTCAACAGGCTGTGGTTACATTGCAAAGGTCTCACAGCAAAATATACAGTAAAAATTATCTTTTCTCAGTTTCAACATAAATATCCTTTGTATGTCATAAACACAGCATGTCCTGTTTCTCTTTCAAAGTAAAAGTAGTCTAGTGTTTCATTGCATTGATTCCATTCCAAGTATTGTAAAATAATGTATATAATCAGCACAGACAGATGTGTGGTATTGAGTATTTAGAGTATTCAAAAGTATGTTTCATGATTTTTGGTATATGGTTTATGTAGAGCTGAAGTTGCACAGAAGCTCTGTAGCGGGAGACAGTCTTAGCAGATAACTCTCTGTTTGGCAGACAAATGCTGAAGTGACTCTGGCTAAAGCAGACACTGCCTTGAGACAGAAGGAGGATGAGATCATTAGACTGAGGGCAGAGCATCAGGCCCTGAGGACCGAGCTGACCACAGTGCAAGAGGGTCTGAACACCAGTACAGAGCGAGCTGAGAAGCTACACGAAGAAGGACAGGTGGGAATATGTAGTAACCAAGTACATAATATCCAACAACATCATGTACCTCAAGGATTCAATCTATTATTCCTTGATTTTAATGTCTCCCTTTGTCAGACCAAAGACCGTGCCCTTGTTGACCTGGAGACTGAAAACCAGCGGCTGAAGGCAGAGCTTCAGGGTTTACAGAAGGATCTAGCAGTGCAAGAAGAGGAACTGGCCTGCCAACAAAGAGAACTTCAGCAACTCCAACAGCACTGTCAACAAGTGTACAAACAAAAAGGTAAGACTTAAAATCTTAAACATTGTGTATATTATGCTATTAAATTTTCTATATTTTAAACTTTTTTTCATGATTTCAAGATGACAGTAGACAATATATGTTGGAAACAATGAAAATGTATTACCACTTCATGAAAGTGGCATTGCAGTAAAATACGTTCTTCTAATGATTTTTTATTTTTTCAGATATTTCTCACAGAGCTTTTGAGGACGTTGTGAGCATCTCTCGTGATGAAGCCTCTCTGAGTTCTCCAGAGGTGCTGAGGAAGCTTGAATGCTCAGAGGACAGAATCCCAGAAAGGTTCCATGCCTCAGTCCTGGCCTCTCGTCTGTCTGAGCTCAGTGCACTGAACAGCACAGGCCTGGATCTGCCTCAGGTAAAGCCCTCTCCCAGGGTTGTGATGGAGTCTCCCCACTCTAGGACCATCACGCCAGAGCCGGCCACACAGAGTACCCAATCCCCACGTTCGTTGTCAGTCTCTGATCACTACTCCATGCTTGACTCTCTGGATACTGACAGAGTAAGAGATCTGACAACTTTAAAATGTTTTTCTTTGTTCATGCTGTACAAAGCTTCTCTGTTTTGTTTTGTTTTAGTTTTGCTTAAATATGTGTCTAAATTATGTTTTTAGGTGGCTGATTTGGAAGGATTTGACCTAACAGCCCCTACATCCCCAATTGGCTCAACCAACTCCCTATCGGCACCAGAGTGGGCCAGTGATGGATATGGAAGCAGTGAGTATTTGCACACCAATTCTTCTAAGCCTCTTAACTGTTAAGATTTGGTCACTGTGTTTATAAATGTGTTAGGTCAACGGAACATTGCTTGCTTTTGGATAAAATATGAAATGTTTTAACAATCTAGTTGCCACTTAGCACTTATAGATATATCTGTATGACTGGTGTTTTGTACTGTGTTACCAAATTTAGCATGAAGGCATCAAAGATAGGATAATTATACTGTCTAGTATAATGTCTTCTACTATATAATACTTGCCTAATTAAATCCTCCATAGCGACCAACCTGAAATCACAGATTCGTCTCAAAGACATTTCCTAAAAACATTGGACTGAGACTGCACCACACACATTAATTTAACTCTTCTCTTTTCTCGTGGTTCAGATGTAAGTTCAGAGTTGGGTGCCAGGCTGAGAGTGGAGCTTGAACAGACTGAAAGACTGGATGCTCAGTTTGTTGAGTACCTTCGTTGCCGAGGAATGAACCCGACAGCTAACACAGATAGTGCTGCAGGCAGTATGAGCTACAGTGATGACCTGCTATCACCTGAGCTTCAGGTGGGTTTCATCTACACTTGGTGGGAATTGTGTTTGACATTGAAACTAAAATTAACTTAGTTTCATTTCTGATCTGTCTGCAGGGTCTGTTGAAGAAAGTTTATCAAGAAAGCTGCAGAATTCTCACCTTGTCCCAACGGCATGTCACATCTTCTACCCAACCTGCCTTCTCACTAAGTCAGACGGGGTATCATTGCGGAGATGTCCCCACACAAATTGACATGCAAGACAAATCGTCCTCTAACCCCCCCATGAGCTGGCAGCAGGAGAAGAGGGCACTGCAGGAGACTGTGATAGCTCTCAGAGAACTGCTCTGTCGAATGGCACAGAGACATACACAAGTGAGTTTCATCTACAAGGGGAAAATTAGTTTGAAATTAAAATGAAGTTTAAAGGTTTTTTTTTTCCAAATAATTTCCCATTCTGTGACTTAAAGTTTTTATTACAAATGTCATGTTTCATTGAATTATCTTCTAATTTTAGTTGAACTGATTGTGCTGATCTTCCATATTTTTTCCTTAAGACTGGTCACAGAGGTGAACAAGACTGGCACAGAGACCAACTACAGAATGATGAACTGATTGAATCCCAACTAAAAGCAGAGCTAGAGGACAGCCAGAAAGAACTGAAATGTGCTCTCGACACTCAGCAAGAGCAAAATAACAAAATACAGACCCTCAGGTACTGTATAGCTGCATAGTGAACTAAAGGATGCAAACACATCTACATTATACTGACTATCAAACAGAAGTGAACATGGGTATAGGGAAAAAAAGAAACAATGTGCAGTGTCAGTCATTTTGATAGAGTTTAGAATTTTCTATTTTTTTTCTAGTTTTCCTACGTTATCCAGCAGACAAGCAATTTTTAAGTTAAAATTTTACAGTTAGTGCATCAAAGTGAAGCTGGTGGTTAGTCTAATTTTGAAAGACTTAATATTTTATGAAAATTTAATTCACTAGTTGGTGTCTTTGGTGAATATGATTTTTGAAACAAGACACACAATTATCTTGTGTTATGAATGCAGTCTTTGAGTTGTTGCTGTATGTTTTAGGTTGTTACCTGGCTAGTATGAACTTCCTTCACTATATTTTGAAAGTGGTGGAAAGGATTTTTTTTAATTTTTATTTTATCCAATTTGTTTTATTTCCTTTTCCAGACTTGCTATAGAAGAAGTCAAGGAGGCTTTGAGCGCAGAGCAAACCAGAGTCCAGGAGCTTCAACAACAAATGGAGCAGGAGAGAGATCTCAGTGTCAGTAAATTCAAAGAGGAAGAGGAGAAAAAAGAGGTAAGATGAGAACTGCATCAATGCATACTGAATTTATATTTTATTGTGGTTCTGTGGTGGTCATTTTTAAAATTTGGTGGGATTCCTTGTGCCTCAGCTTTTCTTTTTGACCTGTAAAGGTGACCCTCTTACCTCCCCAGGCTATGCAAGTATCCTCTGAGTGTCAGAGGTCAGAGATCATGGCTCTCAAGGGTCAGGTAGAGCAGGAGAGGGTGACCTGCAGCAACCTCAGACGTGAGCTTCAGATTGAATACTCTCGCAGTGAGCTATTGGAAAAACATGTTAACGACACTCGGAGAGAGCTCGAAAATGAGCGTCAATGCTCCGCCAAACAACAGGAACTCCACTTGAAAGAAAAAAATGATCTTCAGCGACTTCTAAATGAAGCAGAAACTCGTATAGTTGAGGTTCACTCTAAACTTGCAGATGCTCATAGGAAGCTGGATGAAGAGAGAGACCGATGCTCCATGCAGCTGGATGAGCTCAGGCACAGACATGAGGCTGATGTATCCAGAGACAGGAAGTTTATCTCTGATATCTGTGCACAGCTTGAGCAGGAGCGAAAGCAAGCAGAGGAGCTGGGCACTGTGATGAACAAACTGAGGGATGAGTTACTGCAGAGCAGAAGGAAATGGGAAGAGGATGACAAAGCAAGGAGAGAGGAGTTGCAGAGGGAACGGGAGGCCACTACTAGTCATCGTGTTGCTATCGAGACCTTGAAAGAGCAGAAACGGGAAGCGAGCCATGCTTTAGAGGACGAGCTGGAACGATCCAAACGCCAAGGGGTGGAGCTTGCAGAGATGAAGGAGAGACTAAGGCTCATGAAGGACAAAGAGCGGGAGAGGGATCAGCAGTGGGATAGAGAGAGGAGGAAGGTGCGGCAAGAGCAGATGGAGAAGGAGAGGCGACAGGAGAGAACCAATGCCAAACTGGTAAGATATCAAAGTTCTTACTAATCTTTATTGTATTTATGTATTTCTCAAACCAGTAGCTCGTAATACTCAGGACAGGTTTGGATACACACCTGAAAAACATTTTTTCACTTTAGTGTGAGCTGGAGTTATTGAGGAAACAGGACCAAGAGCGTATGCAGGAGCTGCACAACACCCTGGCAGAGCTGCAAAGAGATGAGAGAGAGATGGCTGCTCAGAGGCTTTCTGGGTGGAGCAGGGGGAAGCAACACAAAGCTACATCTTCACAGCACCACCACAATAACATTCAGACTGACAGCACTGAGGCAGGCAGCTCACAACAAAACCAACAGGTACAAGAGTGTCATTCAGCTAATAATACTAGGTTGGGTTGTCACTGGATGCATATGCAGTGTTTGAAAGCTACAGTGTTGCATCTCAGCCTGTCAACTGTTCATAGCTTCTGCTATGTTTACATAAAGTTTGTCTTTGAAATTCATTAACCTTGCCAGGACTCTTCATTTTGAAGATTTGCATCTATCTGCCTTGCACATATTTCACGATAGGGCTTTGTTAGAAAAAGAATGTGTTTATGACATATGTTACAGATACATATGCTGAAACTTGGTAAAACATAATTTTTAATTTCTGTTTTTTGTTGTGAGATAGGTGCACCTTTTGTGAAAAAGGGTCTAGAAGGCAGTGTGGACACGTTAATGTGTGCTTATTTGAAAAACAAGATGTTCTGCAATGTAGATCCACCATACAAGGATTTAATGTGTACCTGTTCTTAGTAATAATAGAGGAAAGTGTCTTAACGTCTCTTTTCTAATTTTAACCTCTTTGGCACTTAAATGCCCCATGAGCTGTAAAATGCTGAAAATGTAGAAACATAAAATACATTTTACTAATGCAGTTATGCCCTGGTAAAAAAAAAAAATGTACTTGTATCACTCTAGATGCCGTCCATGTTGCCATCGTCCTGTCTGCTGGACAGGTTGTTGACCGAGAACTCGGAGCTGATGGAGCGTGTAACATCGCTGAGTCAGGAAAGAGCCACTCTCAAACACAGACTTGCACTCCTGGAAAGACAACTGCAGCTCTCAGAGAGTGAACTTGCCAAAGTCACTACAGAAACTGAAAACAGACCCCTCACTGATGTGACCAGCAACAGCAAGGTCAGTAAGAGGGTGGGGGGAAATAGGCATGTGCTACATTTGTCGATGATATGAACAATTATACTGAATAGGCTTTTCATTAACTTAATTATCTATATAGTATCAATATCTACTTAATTAAATTGAAAATTGCTCAACTAATGTACTGTATGAGCTTAACTGTAAAAGTGGTATTGAAATGCTGGCCATTGGCCAGTTTCAGTAAGTAGCTAGTAGTGTGATGAAATATTAACACCCACTGTTCTTTGATTTCAGGTGCAGCGTTTGTATGAGCGTTACCTGCGGGCCGAGAGCTTCAGGAAAGCTCTGGTGTACCAGAAGCGTTACCTGCTCCTGCTGTTGGGTGGTTTCCAGGAGTGTGAGCAGGCCACACTGTGTCTTATTGCTCATATGGGAGCACGGCCCTCACCCCAGCTCTCCTTCCAGCGCAGACCCCTCAGAAGATTTAGGGCTGCTGTTGGAGTTGTCATTGCTGTCTCAAGGTAGAGAGCATCCTAGTGTGCAAATGTTCATTGATTTACCTCACCTTCGTCTGTGATTAAAAGACACTCTTTGCTTTTTTCAGAATGAGGTTCTTAACTAGGAAATGGCAGAGGGCGATTAGAAGAATGTCTGTGTCTGGGACTATCAATGGGCATTCAGGTCAGCATGGTGAACCCCATTTAATATGTTACGCATTATATGACTGTTCATGAGTGTGTGTGGAGTTTAAATTTTAACTTTCTTTACAGGCCTTAAAGTTTTACAGCCGCGACAACCAATATCAAATTTTGACTCGCCCCCAAACAGAGACACGGTGTCAGCTCTTGTTCCACCGAGCAAATCACCATTCAGGTTGCACAACAGGTTTGATCTCCTCTTTAGCAAAGAGTTTTAAAACTTAAATGGACATTTAAGTTGAAGACTTAACAAATTCTGTATGTCTAGTACAGTTATTTTTCCCTAAATGAGGTCTACTCTTTCTTTATGTCATACTCTAGCATCACTCCGTCCTCGCGGCAATCAGGGGGAGCACCTCAGGATTCAGAGCAATCCCTGACAGAATATATCCACCATCTTGAGGAAGTCCAGCAACGGTTGGTAGGAGCCAGGCAAGGTGAAAGACATTGGAATTTAATTTGGGTGATACAAGCACATTTTCTGGTTCAATTAATGCACAAAGGTGGAATAAATAAATCACTGGTGACGGTAACAATAAAAATGCCAAGGGTGTCCTCATTTATCCCACACCAATAAACATATGACTTCACGTGGATAACCAATAGTTGACGTGTGCTTAATATAGACACAGAGCACTGGGTTTATGCTGCTATACTCTTGGGCACATGTGTCAGTCTCTGGTCACTGTCTTTTTCTCTCAACACAAGACAGTACAAGTAATTCTACATCAAATTCTGATGTTGTGGTGGGCAGCTTTATACATACTGGGACCATTTAATCGAATCCCACAAAACCTCTGTGCTCTATCGTCTCCCAAACTAGTAAGCAAGACTCATTTAGCCGTGCCCCCTAAAGAGGAAAGGAGGATACAGTCAGCCTGTTCCCCTGATATGATTGGTTACCGGCAGCGCTGGCTGCAGGAGAACAGGACGTGGCTGTACCTGAGCTGCTTGTCGCCACTTTACCTGTATGGCCCAGGTGAGTGTGAGTGTAACAGGCTCACTCCACCAACTAATAAAGTAGCACCATCCTCTGGTCAGAATGGGTACTGACTTGTCTGCAGTCACTGTGGTGATTAATACACATGCATACCCCACAAAAAAATAGAACCTGTCATGCAAGTTTCTGACCCTTAGAATTCATACCAACGTGTCGTACCAGTATTGTTTTACTCATTACAAATTCATATTTTAAATACATTTTATTTCCGTACATGGCAGAAGCCATAATTTGTGATGAAATAGCCTGGTCATTTTATGTCCTTATACAATACATTTCTTATATGTATTACCTTTTTTTTAATTTTTTGATTTTGCTGCTCAAGTTTGCAAGTTATGAGTGATAATCATTAGTGGCACAATGATATTAATGATCTTGTGAAATTGTAGCAGTGGTGCACCTCTGCTGTATGATTATTGAGGAAAACACAATATCTATTTTTGTTAACCAAGTGAAAGATAATGGGCCAACTTTGGTTATACTGTGGTATCTTGGTTGTTATTTATGGGCATTTTAGTCTTGTCATTAAGGTTGTTCCATGCACTTTCTGATATATTATTGTTTGTGTCCTCAGGCTCATCTCTTCTCCCGTCCAACCAGAAGTAATCCGGCCACGAATAAATGACCTGTCTGCCTGTTATTGTAAAACTGTTCCATGCCTTACATCTGTGTAGAAATGAATATCAAATGTGTGTTGAACCATTTTGATGGCTTGATTTTTATTAATACATAAATTATTTTTTAAACTTGCTACTTTAACTTTTTTGTACTCGCTGTACCTCAATATTTTTAAGGTCGCTTCTGAGATGCTCCAAAAACAAATGTTTTTAGTTGAGATAGCACTGCTGTTATTTTCCTAACATTTTATAATCTTCTGTGCTATGTAAATAGGACTGATATTCATGTGTCCAAATGTGCACTGGTTTTATACTGGATATCCATGCCCATCACTGTTAGAGGGTATTTTATTGCATAGAAGTGAACCATATGTTTATGTATATCTATGTTTCTACCATAAAGTTAATAAATATTTTAAATGTGTGATTACAATCCAGAGACTGTGTATTTCATAGAATCTCAAGATTTCTGTACAATAAATGAAGGATCAGTTCATGTTTCTTGACATATTATGTTTATTATAACCTTATTATGACCTTAGGAATCTAAAAAGATACTCTATAAATGATAAGAATGAAGTTACAAGAACATAATTTATCTTAACAGATGAACAAATGATAAAGAAGGTTGGGTTGTATTAGAAAGTCATCTTTAAATAAACATCCATCTTTTCACACTTCACCAAGGTTTTCTGTCAAGATTAAGTCATAGTTTTCCTTGTAAATACAACATAGGTACAATTGTCAGACATGCATTAATCTGACAAACTTTTTGGAGTGAGGTTTATGATTTATAAAAGAACAAGACACCGTTCAAATGTTAAATAATTATTTCATATCGAACTAACGGTTGGAAATATAATTCTAGATTTGGAATGGTTGGAAGTGAATTTTGATTATACAATTTCAACCTTCATATTTTTAGAGCCGTTCAATATTACATAATAAACGACTGATCAAAGGTCCGTTCGTTTAGTGACTCTATGCATAGCGCTTGTATATCCCATGAACACCACTTATCTCCGCCCATGCGATTTTCTCGCGACGTACAAAACGTTCGAACCCGAGCTTTGGTTGAAACCACGTGAAACATCAGGACGGCGTGACGCACATCCTTCGCGTTTCAACACAGAGATGCTAACGCTAAGCTAAGATATCGGCGGACTGTGTATGTCGTATGTAGCCATTTGACATCTTATCTGCGGGAATATAGTCCTGGCCGGCGTGGAAGACCTCGCTACCATTTTATCGTACTTGTCTGGGATGTATGGATGGATAGTTGACGGAATCTCGTCGCTGTTTGAGCCCGTTACGGGGCAAAAGCCTACTGAGTGGCCCGAGGAAGGAAACGTTAGCGCGGAGGAGTCCACGCGACCTGGCGTCAAAACAGCGAAGCAGCGGCAGGGGAGTCACGGCAGAGCGGCCAAACGTAACTACCAGAGGTCGGTTGACAGCAAAAATCACCACTTTAACTACTGCATATAACGAGTACATAACAATACCCCTTCACGTACACCTGTTTCGGCTACTATTCATTTGGAAGTTGGTGGTTTGAAATCTGCAAATATCAGTTTGTATACATACAACTGGTAGTGTATATAGGTACGAATGAGTAGAGGATAATCAGCGGTTTGAACCAGCAATCTTTTGGTAAAGTAGTACATAAATTGCCTATCATGCCTTACAGCTACAAGTAATAATTTATTCAAACTCTTGCCTTGCCAAGAAAACGTTTTGATTCCCACAGGCGTATGAAAGCAATCCGCAATTAAAACACTTATACATGCACTATGTCACTTTATGTTTGGCTGCTTAGATGTTACATTCCGATTTTCTGACGGACAAGAAAGTTTTTCTGATTATGATCTATTTATTTGCCGATTATTTCTCGATTAGTCAGTTGGTAAATACAATGTCTGATAATGATAATGTGGATAAATGTTGACAGGCATCTCCTAAACTTCAAAATGATGATGTTCTCAAATGTTGTGTGTCGTCCAACTTAAAAAAACAGAATAAATTCATATTTTAGAAGCAGTAAAACCTGAAATAATTGGAGATTATTGTTGCATTTGGCTAACAATCGTTTAAGTTTCGCAGCCCTACCTATGCCTTCTACCAATTCTGCATTTTTCTGTTACAGTGTTGATATTGCAGATGGAGTTGGTGACCCGGTAGATGCAAAAAGACGCAGAAGAGGTTTGTTTACAAGAAAGGGCAAACATTCATATTTTTGCCTGGAGTATAAACAAATGATGGTTGTTTATTTGTGATGTCCCATGTTTCAGATGTAGTCATCAGCTTTGTGAAGAAGACAGTGGCCGGGGTAGCAGGTCTGCTTAGGCTGCGCAACCCTTTGACAAGCAGGCGTGCGCAGAAGCCCAGACATTATGAAGAGACACAGGTTTGTCTTCCATCAGCCTATAATTTCAGGCCGGTTCAAAAATACAACACAATGTTTAAGGCATTTGTTCATCTCATGTGTTTTCTTTAGACATAAGTTAATGCTCTACTCACCTATCTACTCATCTTTTCAGTTGGCATACACTAAAATAGAAGACAAACAAAGTGCATCATGAGAACAAGTGAGAATAATGCAGGGTCCACATTGTGTTGAGTTTAGAGGAGCAGTTTCAAGATGCATTTAAGAAGCCTTGCAAATTGCAGCACTTCTTCAGACATACTTATACATGCCCATCCCTAAAATGTGTGTAAGCAAAGTTATTGTTACATTACACATACACTACTTATCTGATCCATTTAAAGTGAGAGAGTGCAAACCTCAGCCAAGGTCACATATAGTGTTAACAACTGTTTTTCCAGAATCTGGATCTGATCTTGACGCCACCACCCAAATCAAAACCTGGGAAATTTTAACCAAAATTTGTCCTTTCAGAGCTATGCCGCTTACAGCAGACATGCACAAAAACAAACAGTAATTAAGACCAGAACATGTTTGATGCCCTGGTGTTATATTTGTGTTCTCCATCCTTACTTGCTTTGTCTTTCTTCCGTGAATTTAGCCTGTCACACTGATGGGGATAGATGAGCTCCACACCTCTTGGCTGAACAACACTGAGTGGAAAATGGGTAAGTAGAGGCTGCTACAACTCTGTGAATATAATGTTTTTTGTCTCATCCATACTCCTACCCCTTTTAATAATAATAATCCCAATCCCCTTTGTCATTTTTGTTCATTCAGCAGATAAACCAGTGGGTGGACTGAATGACAGAGGTGGCAAAAATCCATTTCAGAGCTCCTCACTTCCATTAATGAGAAAATACAGGCAAGTCGTCCAGTATTTGTGGTTTTCTCACTTTAGCCCATTTCCACCAAGCACTACAGTACAGTTCAACTTGCCATGATGCAATTTGAAATAATACACTCTGATCTAAGTTAAGTTCCCAATGCAAATTGTTTGTGCTGAAAATGTAAATTACATAGCTTCTAAGGTCTCAGCTATGTAAATAGCATATCACACCACATGACACAGTGTAGCTCCCCAATAAATTCCACAAGAAGATGACGCAGTCATAAAAGTGCAGCAATGGAGGACATTCAGTGTTCTTTCTTTTTGGCATATGGCTGTTTATCACAAAAATAAGTCAAGCTTTCTTAGAGGAGGCAGCTCACTGCTGTTTTTCTCTTACTGTCATATGTTGGTCATGATTCTGTGTCCACAATCACATGGACTGCAGTGTGTCTACCTCCACCCTGTAGGAGCTGTACCACTGTGCTTGGTACCTCAATGGAATGGTACCAAAACTTGGGATGATACGGATCAGTTATGTTGGCACCCTTAATATTTGACAAAGGAAATGCAAATAAGTATGTAACATAAACTGAATTGAACTGTACCGCTTGGTGGCAATGGTGCTGTACAGTTTACTGATTATATCTGTTTAGTGTCTCTTTTTAAAGCAGTTCCCCTTCTCATGTATTTGCCCTTTTTGAATCTAGTGGGACAGCGCTGTCTGTTGGTTTCCCTGAGAGGGGGAAGGACAGGGAGAGGAAAGGCTCTCTGCAGCTGCTGCACTCACGGTCTGCTCTGAGGGGAGGAATCACAAACTCTGATCCAAGCTGCAGTGGCTTTGGACACAACCGCTACTACAAGCCCAGTCTTACTGTTGAAGAGGTAAGTTTGGTTTGTAGAAAAAGCACATTTGGACATTATCAATGCTTTTTACATAATTTATATTGCACATTATATTATGCATTTATTACATAATATACAGTTGTAGCCTTAAAAATAATGGCTAAACATGGAATTAACTTAGAAACCACAAATCCTGCCTCTCAGCACAGGCCTCTGCTCTGGTGTATGGTTAACTGGCTTCCATGTGCATAATTGTCATATAATTAAATAAGACGAACCATGTTTTCAGCATTCAGAGTGCAGTTTTGTGTTGGATTCACCAGGAGAGTAGTCTCATTAATAATCCTTTAAGACTCTACCATTTTATTGTGTTTGTGTGACATGTGTTTGTCTTGTGCCTTTAGACCATAAAGCAGAATAACAAAGAGCACTACAGGCGCTTGCTGGAGATGGTGACAGAGAAATACAGCAAAAGTCAGCCACTTCCATTTAATCAAACAAAACCACAAGAGTAAGTATACATTGTGAGTTGTTTTAGAAATTCCACCAAGATCCACTCAGCAGTATATACTCGTGTAATAACTGAGTTGTTCTTACTGGCCCTATTTTCATTTTACTTCCAGTGAGTCACTGTCACAGAGTGATTACCAACCTGCTGCTTCAGGGAAACCCTTTGAGTCAGTGCCCAGGAAGATGGTTTGCCCTGGTAAGATACTTCTATAGATCTTAAAGGAGATAAAATCTGTAAATGTATTTGTTAAAGGTAGTTTTAAGCTGCAGTGCATAACTTTTATAGCTCCTTTTGTTACTTAAAAATATAAACAAATGTTAGCTTCATTCCTTCATTCGTTGTCAAATGAGTTCACACAATGCTAATTAAGCCTATCAGCTCCACACTACTTTTCTTTTCTTGCTTTTCCAGCAACATCTCTACAATGCACACTGGAAATTACTTGTCTAAACAAAGGGAGGCATCATCATGCTAGTGAAGTGAATTTTGGAAGTCAGTTCTATTGCTCAAAAGAAAATGGTTATTTATCTGTTTGACAGGAGAAATGTTTCTTATCTCCCCTTCCCCTGCACTGCTGCTGTGCTGTTCCCTTAGTCAGATCTGATCGTATTGCTTGACAGAGCCCTTTTTCAGACGAAGGAAGCATATACAAATAATGTTACATTGTTTCTGAAGACGAAGACTAAACGGAACCAGATTAGTAAAAGCAACAGCAATGTAATGAACTTTTTTATTTCTCAGTTGCCAAGACTAGTAAGCTGTAGAGTAGAGTCTAGGATAGCAACTAACAGTTATTCTCATTAACAAACCATTTGCAGACGTTTGTCTTATTGTATAATGACATTTTCATTTTGTCATTTGACATTGTCTTTGAGTTCCTTTTTTTGTCTGACCCAAAAAAGGAATGCCCAAAATTTTGATATTCAATAACCATCATATTAAATAGCTGTAGATCCCCACATTCTTACTATTTCTTTTGAATAAACACCTATTGCATTACCAAGTCACTTGGTTCTGACTGTAAAAATATTACAGTTGGACTGACCTTTTGTTTCTTTTGTACAGCTGCCCCCAGCATGTTTACATGGAGAAATGCATCTGCAACCAAGGACAGGTTGGTGTAGTATATCTTTAAATGTCTGTATTGTGTGTTAAGCTGAATTTCACTTCTCTAACATTTTTCTAAATCCTCTCAAGGTGGGGTGGAGTGACTTTCAGCAAGTCATATAATGGCAGCTTTGAGAGCACACAACCTAATGCAAAGGTAGCGGTTTCGCTTCCTCTCCTCTAATATATATATGAAAGCTGATTTAAATTATAGTTATGCAAGGAAACACAAATATATTTATCATTTATGTCTGTCTGTGTATTAGCAGAAAGAAGCAGCAGAGTTGGACCTCTCTACAGAAGTAGCAACTCGCCTCAATCTAGTCGACAGAGAGACTACTGCTGTCACCCTGCCTGACACGCAACCTGGACACACAACACATGCAAGGCACAGTGATGAGGATTTGCCAAAGATGACAAAAGTGAAAAAAAGATTCAGTCTGTCATAGTCATACTGTGTTGAAGACTGGATGCGTTTACTTCATATATTTATTGTTTTTCTGTAGGAAATGGCAATGGAGGTGTATGTTGCTTTGGCTCAGAGTGATCCCAATGTTGTTCTAAGTTCAGCTTTCAAACTTCGCATCACACAGAGAGACCTGGCCACACTGCAGGAGGGCGGCTGGCTGAACGATGAGGTAAGACTGCTTTGAGAAACACGGGATATGTGGGATGCCAGTTCACTAAAACTATCAAATTTTATACTGAAAGACGTTTAGTCAGAAAAGGGATGGGTTTAGAGATGCTCTTAGGACTAGTTTAGGAAAAAATTTACCTTTTTATTAAGTATTAACATATACTAAATGTAAGGCTGGTTTAATACTGGGGGTGTGTGCAGTACGTGACAGCACATGTTTGTCATTCATACCGGGTGGGTGTCTCCTGCTCACCTGCTGTGGAACCTCTGCCATGTTTTAAATAGTTTTCTTCAGAAATTCATAAAATTACTGTTAAATACTAATTTGTACTCCACTAAATTTAGGACTAAATGCTTGGACTATTTAGTGTGTGTGAGTGTGTGGAGGCTTTCGATCAGGAAATGCGTAAGGAGTGATAAGATAGTGTTCATGGTAGGTGGTGAGAAGATCCCAGGCCGGGCTGCAGTTGGCTGGGGAGAACCAGTCAGGTTCTGGTCCATAGCTTTGAGAAAGGAGAGGGAGGCATAAATAGAGGAAGTCACTCCAGCGGAGGAAGAGCGCTACATCATCAAGGCTGGACCTGGTAGGAGGACACCTTCTACAGGGTCCTCACCTGGAAGCACATCTGGCAAGTGCCACAGATACGGCTCAGCTTCACAGTGAGAGCAGCAGCTAATGACACCCTTCCTTGCTCACAAAACCTATCACTATGGTTTGGGAGTGAAGACAAGTGCCCCCTGTGCAGCAAAAACAATGCAGGCCTCTAATGCATCCTGTCAATGTGGAATGGGACTGGCACGGGGTGCTTGAGAACCAGAAACAGGTTCTGAGGAAGCTAGCTGAGCTCCTGGAGAAACGTAGAGTAGTCTCACTTCATCAGGTGCCAAGTGTTTCCTTCATCTGACTGGGAGAGAGCCAGCAGAAGCTATTAGCAGGCCAGATGAGATGACCGCTGAGCCCTGGAAAGGCGTGGGAGATGCGCGTCAACCTCGGCAGGCAACCCATATTTCCCAGTGTGATCAGGCAGTCAACTCTGAGACCAGACAATATGATATGGTCCTCAGTTGCCAAGCTGGTCCTCATCATTGAGGTGACAGTTCCCCGGGAAGAGGACATACCAGCGGCACACAAGCTAAAACAGCTTGAGTACTTGATCCTGGCAGCAAACTGTGAAGAGGCAGGTTGAGCAGCATCCATCCACTCACTGGGTGCAGGTGTTTTGTGGACAGGTCGGTAATCCAGCTCCTCCGGGCTATAGGAAGAACAGGCACAAGTCTGCAGAGGGCAGAGGAGGCGGAGAGAGCAAGCTTCTGGTTGTGGCCACGGAGGAGGGACAGTTCATGGGGTCAGACACCCTAATAGGGTCAGATGCAGGGGCTGACAGGGAAATGTCCCTATGTAGCCACTTGCCCCCCCACCCAGAGATGTACTGGCTAGGGGGCGAAACATCAGTGAGAGGTGGCACCAGCTGAAGACCCTGCATTTGACCCAAAGTGCACCAGAGGGGGTGCGACAGGCAGAAGGCTGAGCAGGAAATACCACCTAGAACCTGTATATTTTATTGTTCCATATTTCACAGTAAATCTTTGTTAAAAATGGATGGAATTAGGGACCTGAAAGGCTAGAGTGTGTTTATTTGCAGGACATGCTGTGTTTGTGAAGGAAAGATAAATTTTACTTTAGGTTTTTGCTGTGGGACGCACAGGGCTAACGTGGAAAGATATATGTATTCCCAAAGAGAGCTGTGCTGCTCACACACCCAGTGTAAAAGGTCTCATTAGTTAACATGTGTACCTAAAGGAAAATAGAGAGGTGCCACAGCCATAAAGTGAAGCATTCCCATCCAGTGTTAAACCATCCTAAGTCTCCAATTATCCAGTTATCTTCTTACTGATGGAAGGCAATGAAAAAAATATTGAGCTAATGAGCTAACTTATCAGAACACTGTTGATGTATTTCTGTTATTATAACATGATTCTTTTTTATTGGTTCCCTTGCCAAGGTGATAAACTTCTACCTGTCTCTGGTCATGGAGCGGTGTTCTAAAAACACAGCAGGATTAAAAGTTTACTCGTTCAGTACCTTCTTCTACCCAAAGCTCCGGGGTGGAGGAGGTGGGCAGCCTGGAGGACACGCTGCTGTGAAGCGCTGGACTAAGGCAGTGGACCTCTTCCTCTACGACCTCATCCTAGTCCCTCTGCATCTGGGTGTCCATTGGGCAATGGCTGTAAGTCAGACTAATACTATAGAGTAATTTGTTCCTGTGATATATTCCTCGCTTAACATAATGAATCAGTATGTGGTCACTTAACCTGCATTGAATCAGTTCTCTGTCAAAGGTGTGTTTTTAAAATCCTGAAAAGTTCCTCAAAGAGAGAGAGGTAATTAATCTACAGTACGTATTAACTTTTCTCCTCCTGCTTACTTTGATCACAGATGATTGATTTTAAATTGAAGACTGTGAGGTCATATGACTCGATGGGTCAGAGACATGATGACATCTGCAGTCAGTTGCTGTGAGTCATAATTATGTGTTTTTAGGTCTACTGAATGGGCGAGTTTAAATATCTTTCACATATCCCCGTTTTATCACATGATTAAAGGCATCTTTGTGCTCTTTTATCCAGACTCTATCTTAAAGAGGAGCACAAAGCAAAGAAAGGTAGAGAGCTTGATGCTACCAAATGGACCATTGGAAGTTTGAGGGCCACTGTAAGTCGAGCAGTAATGAATGTGGCATTTAATCATGTTCCTCACAGTGAAATTATTTATTTTATATATATATATAAAATATTTGTCCTGCAGGAGATTCCCCAGCAGAAAAATGGCAGTGACTGTGGTGTATTTGCCTGTAAATATGCTGACTACATTGCAAAAGGAAGGCCACTCACCTTTAAACAGGTATGTATTATATATTGACCTAATTTATTTGTATAATTTTTCTTACTAATATAAAAAAATTAAAGCATTGTCTGCCTCTTCCTCTGCAGTGCCACATGCCTCTCTTCAGGAAGTTAATGATTTGGGAAATCCTGAATCAGAAGCTGCTATAAAGAATTTCAATAATCTCCACTCTGTTATCTACCCGACAACAAAGACTTTCTTAATGGGAGCAAAATCTGTGTATACTAATTACAAAGCAAGGAAAAATAAATAAATGGGCCAAAGACATGGACAAAATATAACCCAGGCCAATCCGCTCTGGTCTGTAGAAATCAAACACTAGTCTTAAGAGTTGAACCTGTCCATTTTTCCTGTTGGGGAAATATGAATGTGTAATCTCTGAGTTGTAATTGGAGAAATTATTAGGGTGTTAGAATTGTATATCTTGTGCAAGCGTTGGCACTACTGACTGAATGACTTTAAAATGGACTGGTTTGTGAGTTTTACTGTTTTGAAGTGCTGCCTGAAGTGCCTTCAGCCCTCTGACACTGAGCTCAATAAGTTTTTGTTTTGTTTTTGTAAATTAGTCCGAGTCACATGCAATTTTAATTCAGGTCATAGAACCTGGACTAAAAAATTATGATTTAGATTGTGGTTCTTAGTTGATTATTGGTGACATTTGACAGGTTTCCAATTGCTAAAGACATTCTTACATAAAAGGTGATAAACATTTAAAATACCTCTTCTCAGACAAATGCATGGTTGCGTTCTTGCTATATGAAAGATTTGGTGTTATTTTTGATGTGCGTGAATGACAAAAACACATCGTTTTTCCTCCATAGATAGAGTATTAATAATTGGTCGCCCATCTGTAACACAAGGTGCTGTTAGGTCTGTGAATCTTTTATATCATCATAATGCAAGAGGCTACTTAGGGCTATCTCATTAAGTTACACAATAGTATACTGCGAAACCAACTACTGTACAAAGGTGCATGTTAGAGTTCATGCTTTGAAAATGTGATTATTTTGTTTTTCTCCCCTGTAATAAAGTATTTTTTTAAATTGTAGTTAAAGTTGAATGGCTCCTGCAGTGCTGCTTTGGTGTTCTTAATTTATGGTGAGTTGTAACATTATCCTTAGTAAAACAATGTAATATATTTTTTGTCGAAAATTGGTGTTTGTGAAAATTATTGTGAAAAATGCAGCTTTCACAGCACAGACACAGACACAACTATGCACTTCATTTTGTTGCAAACAGACCAACAATTTGGGGTGAAGTGGTTTAGCCCAGATAACACAGCTGTGTTCGTCCCCCTCAAAAATGCTGAACATGGCTCTGACTATATGACTATATTATCATGTAATTCATTAGTCAAAAATATATATATGAAAAGAATCAAGTACCTAAAATAGAAAACATTGGACTACAAAATGTCTTAGGATAAATTTTGAACATGCAGCCAATACATTCATTTCTTAGTGTGCATATAATACTCCTATTTCCTTACCTTATTTGTATTTTTCTACCTTGTGATTTTTGGCTGCTGTAACACTGCAAATTTCCATGTGTGGGGCAAATGAAAGGATATCTTGACTTATTTTACTGCGTTGAAATTTACTGAAATTTGAATGGTTCCATTTTTATTGGACTTAGTACTTCTTGTACCTCATGCACAAGTAGTATGAAGTACTTTTACTGTGTATTTTTTATTTATTTAGTAATCAAGGGTAAAAGTTCACATAAATAGAATATTTGTCTATCTTTGAAGTAGTACCCCACAGTTTATATTAGTGGTTAATTTATTTTTTACTTTATGTACTTCTTTTACTTCATACTACTTGTGTTTGACGTACATAAAATACTTTGTCCAATAAAATTGAAACTTCAAACTGCTAATAAAAAATATTAATTTTGTACCACTTCAAAAATAGACAAATATTTTTTCTAGAAAAGTTTGACCTTGGATTACTTTAAAAGAAAATGGTAAAAATACTTCATACTACTTGTGTATGAAGTACTTAACATACTAAGTCCATTAAAATGGAGTTACAGAATTAAATTTGAATTTCTAATATAAATTGTGGATTTTATACAACTTAGAAATAATCAAATAATGTAATCTTTTGCAAAAAAAAAGTAAACTTTGACCCTGGATTGCTCCATAGTAAAAGTACTTAATATTACTTCATGATCATGCATGCATCATAATCATGCATGAACTACTTACAATACTTAATTAGTCTGATAAAACTGAAGCCATATTCTACTAAATTATGTCATTATTTTCAACAAAATAAAATGTATTTTTCTACTGAGTTTTATTTTGCATAACTATTTTTATCACTATCACTGTTTTATCACTATTTTAGTTTAGTTTGAGGCTTAATGGTTTGTCATTATCATAAATTAACACCCGTATTTTGGTACATTCCATTCATAGTCTGAGCAACCTCACCAACCTCGACAAATTCCAATATGGAATTTCTGTCACATTTATTTCACAGTAACTCAGTTTTACACACAGTGCCGTTTAATTTTTAAACATAGAGATGTTGCTACACTGTTTGTGTGCACAAAATACAATGTAGTTCTGATGTAAATGAAACACATCATTTTACCGGCTAAATTTTCTTTTTTTTTTTTTCATAATTACTGCTGTAAATATTTTATGGGATTGATGTAACAAGGTTTCAGCACCTTGTTGAATCTACACTATAAAGAGTTTGGTCCTTATTGACATGTCATGTCTCCAAGGCACCAATAAAGGGTGCGCTATGATCACAGATGGCTGACACTCAACAGTGACTAATGTGTGCACATGAGGTGCTTCAATGAGAAAACAGTACACAAACTTTTAATCTGTGCATATTGCCCATGTTGATACATTTACAATATATTGTGCAGCCCTACTCCTTACCACACACTTGCAATTCCATCTAACAAGGGTCTGTAGACCACTATTATCCATTTCTTTCTAATTGTCACATCGGCTAAAGGTAGCCGTATCTTGATTCACTGCATCTTCATGTGTCGGGTAAAACGTGTCTGACAAAGTAGAGACCTAAAAATGCTTAATCTACTTTACCCAAATGGTTCATCAGTTTACAAGACAAAGAAAAATTTAATTTGACATTCTCGGGGTCAGTAACTGGACCGCTACACTTCTGGAAAACCATGCAAAAGGTCACAAGCTTTTTGCATGAGCCAATAGAATCAATATTTGAACAACTGCTCAATTTGTAAATCAGTCAGGATTTAATGAGCTGGTTTAGCTTCACAGCGGAGAACAAGGTAAACTGAGTCGACTCGTAACATGGTAAGGCCTTTTGCCTTCCTCTCCTTCTCTGGCCATTGGTCCTGACTGAGTGGTATACCACGGCTGTGCAGATTCCAAAATCAGACAAGGATCCATCTGACTTTGTGACTCAGCCTATCATGGTATCTATTTATCTTTCTCCAAAACAAACAGTTGGAATGAACACAAAATGAAGCATTTGGTCAAATTGGGGTCAGGCATTTTCAAGTGTCTAGTGTCACATCTTGCTAAACACATGACGTGCTCTGAATAGTGAAACCTCTGCCTCTTGCACGTTACACCAGTAACAGCTGCAGGGAGAGAAAATGAGATCTGACAGGGAAGTGGAATTGATTTCATGCTTAGCAAAATGAGGGGTTAAGCAGAGAGTTTGTGGCAAAGCTACAGAATCAGAAGGAACTTCGACTGCGTAACTGGGAGATTTGCAGTTTTTCATGCAGCCGACCAAGATACTGGGGTTAGCATGTAACCACTTACAATGCCCGACACTGATGTTAAAATAAGCAAATTGAATTGATTTTTGATTCTCATCAATGTTTAGTACAAAGGCCTTTATTTACACACCAATGCTACGACTGCAATCTTGGTATGTGTCATTCTGTCTCTCTCCATCTGTCTCTGTCTGGTGGTTGTCCATCTGGTCTGTCTTTCTGTCTTGTGGACTTAGTCTGTCTCTGGGAGTTAGTGAGGGTCTCGACCTAAATGGATGATTTATGGAGGAAATTCTGGTACCTTATTTTTTAAATATCTTTTACTTTTTTAACTCTTGTCCTCATAGTTGTGACTTGGCCAATCTGATGACTCATGTATGGTAAATGCATCTAAAGTTTACTGTAGCTTGTCAAATTAGTCATGTATTAGATTACAATGGACTAGGAGTTATTCCTTTACTCCACCAGTAATTGCTTTGATCAGATGACTGGTTCCTGATTTGATTATGAAGCTAAACTTAGATTTTGAGGCAAGTGTCACATGTCTTTGTTGTCTATTCATTTCCTAACATTTTTATGTTTTCTCAGTTTTTGCAATTTTATATACTACAATTACCCATAGAAAGTGCAGATTTTAAAAAATATATTTTTGTGGGATTTTTCAGAAAAGAAAGAATATACCTGTCCCTGCTTTGACCTTTGATCTCAGTGGGCACTAATACAACAAGCACGGTTACTGGTAGTGGTGGCAGTAATGTCACTACTGCACCCAGGTACTTTAAAATTCCGTCAAACTATATTTGTAGGTGCTTTTATTCTGAAATTCAAGCAGGAACAAGAAATCGACGTATTTCACTCGCGCTAGCCAGGTCCGGCCGATTCGGTCTGACGTGCGGTGAATTCGGTACTTTCGAGCTAAATCAGTCTGCGCAGACACTGTACCGCGCACATTTAACATATTGTTTTCTAACAACGTAAATATGAGTGACAACGAGAAGGAATTCAGGGAGCAGGTGAGAAGACGGCGGTTCAAACGGGACGATAAGCTAGCTAACTAGCTTAGCTGTGTCTGCAGGCCTAAAGACCGTTCCTCAGACCCGCGAAAAGTATTAATTATGTGTTTGACTGACCATACCGTTCGGAGAGGGTAATATTATCTGATGGTTTTCTAAAGTGCACCAAGTTTAACAGTTTCGTGAATTATAACGTCACCAGTGCTAAAGCACGGGTCTACAAAGCATGGCCCATCGCTCGGCCTACCGCTCGGCCTTGCTACTTTTGCCTTACTGATTAGCTCTTTTTCTTATTTGATACTCAGTCGTCGGTAAAAAATAATACTAAATATTAATTACTTGTCTACAAATGTTCAACGAATGATAGTTAAGTAAAAATAATCCAGGGCTGCAATGGTTTGAATCAAAAATAATGGTCCTAATATTTTGTAATTTGAAAACGTAGGCGTTGATATAATACGATATTATTGAATTTAGATCAATATTTACAATTAAGAGTAACACAATTTTCTTTCTTACAATGTTGTAACCTTTACAGCCACTTGTATCATTGGAATTTTAAATGATTGAATATTTTAAGTTAAATGAAATAATTCAGGGCTGCAACAAAAGTTTTAAGTTCAGGATTTAGAAGTTAAGATTAATAATAATTACCCTTTTGAAAGTGCCCAAACCACTGAATTTTTTTGCCCATTGACCAATTGATTATCAAGTCATTGTTGCAGCTCTCAAGGTGAGAGAATGCTAACTAATGAACATGTATTTGGTTGTTTATCTGGTTATGCTGCTGTTTTTGTACCATTGGGTGTTTAACAGAAACCAACATGCCTTATCACCCTTGTTTGTTCTTTGTTAAGGTTGAGGTTGGAAGAAAGAAAAAGGCGGAAGACGTTTCAGATGTGAAGTTGTTAATGTTTGAAGCTGATGGTGTTGATGCATGCTAATGTATTGGATGCAGAAAAGAAGCAATCAAGATCTGTCCCCACTACTAGTGTTGTAATGGCAGATGGTAAATGGGGGAAGAGGAGGAAAAAGAAGTCATTTCAAAAAGAAGAAAGAAGAAATGAAGGGTTGTTTTGAAGTAATGAAGTTAAAGAAGTTATGAAGTTAAGATCAGAAGTTTTCCAGGGTATGAGTAATTTCCTCACAATCTGCTATGTTATTACTTTATTTCATCCTGTTTCTTTCTCTAAAGCATGCACAATTTATTTTCTCTCTGTATCAGACACATCAATGGTCAGTCCCTTCATTTTTGTGTGCACTGTTATTTTCAGCTAAATTATTTCATTTGTACATTTATTGTAGTGTATACCTTACATAATCAAATTCCTAATTATACCATGTGAAACCTGTTAATAGCTACAATATGGTGAATTCCTTCTCAAAGTCATGTAGATGGCGAATGCAGTCACCTTCTGTCCCCCTTATTCTTGATTTATTTTGTCATATTATTGTTTTGGAGCGTTTCTGATCTCGTTGTCTGGTCTGTCCAGGACTCACGGCATGGCTCGAGGAGTGCATCCCCTCGGGGCTCGGCTAAATCCACCAGCCACTCACCAGCACACTCTAAAGATGGCTCCCGCCATTCCAGGTCCAGATCTCGTTCACGATCCAGATCCAAATCAAGGTAGGAGGGGGGGAAAAACATCTGTGTTTTTCAGTGTTTAAAGTTTGTTCTTACATGGGTCATTTAAAACTTCATTTTCCAAAATGTTACAAATGTGTAATGCAAACAAATTTTAAACTCATGTTTATGCCCAGGTCCAGGTCCCACCGAAGCTCACGCAGGCACTACTCCCGCTCTCGTTCCCGTTCCCACCGCCGACGCTCCAGGAGCCGTTCTCGCAGCCAGGAGTATCGACGTCGTAGGAGCCATAGCCGTTCCCCCATGTCAAACCGACGTAGACACATTGGCAACAGGGTATGTCGAACCTTTCCTATGTACATGCTTTATTTGAGGTTCCAACAGAAAATTTATAATAGTTTGAAAATAGTTTTTTCCCCTCATATCTCCTGTTAGACATTTTGGTGCTGATATTTTTGGAAAATTAGACTTTATAGCTGTGATTTACCACATCGATTGTCAATCAATTTTGATTCTCTCCTTCTCTTTATTCCTCCAGGCCAACCCAGATCCCAACACTTGTCTGGGTGTGTTTGGGTTGAGCCTCTACACCACGGAGAGGGATCTGAGGGAGGTTTTCTCCAAGTATGGACCTTTGGCTGACGTGAACATTGTCTATGACCAGCAGTCACGCCGTTCAAGAGGCTTTGCCTTTGTCTACTTTGAAAACTCTGAGGACTCCAAGGAGGTATGGAGAGTAAGATAGAGATACAGTATGTTTTGCCAGTATTTTGTTGTATCGCCTCACTAATGTAGTTTTTTGATGAAATATTGTATTAAAAGAGGAATGTGTTGTACTACAAGGAGGAGGGAAGTGAATTAATTGTGTAAAAGGCAGTGCTATTTGTGAAACGGTGCAAACTACATTCTCTGTTAGGAATGATAACCGTCATATAAGTGTAACTTACTCATCCCCTGCTTTTAAGAGGTAACTGCCTCTAACATACGAAAATTAAGGATTAGTCAGTAAAAATATTACATCATTATTCAAATACTCTTTTCTGGTTGTGTTTCAGGCTAAAGAACGTGCTAATGGAATGGAGCTTGATGGACGCAGGATCCGAGTGGATTTCTCCATTACTAAACGAGCCCACACCCCCACCCCTGGTATCTACATGGGACGTCCCACATAGTGAGTGTTTCTAATAAACATATGTTTAATGGTAGGGTATGTGACATTTTCTTGGCTGCCAGTTAACTTTAAAATCTGTGTTTTATTTTTTAGTGGTGGCGGCGGTGGTGGTGGCGGTGGTGGTTCACGCCGTGTCTCAAGGGACTATGACAGGGGCTATGACAGAGGCTATGACAGAGGTTATGATCGAGACTATGATCGTTATGATGACCGAGAGTACAGGTCATACAGGTGAGTTCTTTACTAACCATTGATTAAAATCCTGCCAATTACTAAATACTACACTAGATATCTGTGATTAATCTAGATGGAATTCTCTATGAATTCATATTTAAATGTCAGAGTTATCTCCTTCAAACTAATAAATGGATTCAATCATTGTACTTTTGACAATTTGGTTTTCTTTATCTCTGCAGACGCAGATCTCCATCTCCTTACTACAGCAGGGGCTATCGCTCTAGATCCCGATCTCGATCCTACTCACCACGTATGTTTTTCACTTATTTGGTTTCGGACATCAGAATAAATTGCCTGATTAAATAACTTTCTCATACACCTGATAATTTATTTGATTTATTCACTATATTCATAGTTTTTTCTTAATCTTTACAGGTCATTACTGAACAGCATGAGATGACTCAATGACAGATTCTGTTATTGTTTGGTTGCTTCTTCTTCATCATCCTTTTGTTTATTTTTGACCAGATTGTGTAAATGATTGGAATGTAGGATTTGTTTGTTAGTAAAGGTAAAATAATTTGTTCTGAAATGAAGTCTGTCAGACCATCACACAATCAATGATAAGTTAAAATGTAACTTAAGAGTCATGTTTTACCAAAAATGTGATCCTTGGAAATGGGCAGATGAAAGTAGCTAATGATCAAATTTAGAGAAGAACCTCTTTTGGTGTAAATTATTTGAAGGTCTGGCTTGTTCGTGGTTGGTTCCACAGACCAATTTTTACATTGCAAGGAACTTCTGTGGAAGATTGTGTTGCCGTTTTTGAGTTTGCCATTTGCTTGTTGCTGGTTTCTTAAACGGGAAACAATAGTTTGATATAGTATGTTTTTTTATTATGTCTTTAAAGTACTTTTTGTGGGGGTTGTATATAAGCAATAAAAATGACTTGGGACATTTGTGTTGTTTATGAAGACTGTGGTATCATGTGATGTTGCTCTGCACATTGTTCTATTGTTAAAAACACAATTGTCACACGTTGTACCATGAAGACCATGAATATTCCATTGGTAGAAATTAAAATATTACAGCCTTAATTTCATGCATGTGCCATCATTAGGGCTTCTATTGTTTGACATGTTTATGGTGTAACACAGATAGAACTTTGGTAAGAACTTGTAACTTTGTATAATAAATATTGGCTTTATGAAAACAAGATCTTTCCTGAAAGTAATGCATATGTATAAGCATACATTTAATTTTAACTTTATCCATACCTGTATGTTCTGGTGTTTTAAGTAACGTCACATAACATTTATGTTGGTTTCTCCAGAATATTAGCATAGATAAAAGATAATCACTGCTCAATGATTTAACAGTTGATTTTCTGAGCGTATGGCAGGCCAACCACCTCTGCTATCTTAGCCCAGTTCAGTACTGGCAGAAATTGTTAAGTGGGTTTACCAGACTAACAGTTTCAAACTTTTCTGGCAAAATAAGTGTACTTTTTGCAGATGCTTATTAATGAAATGCATGCCACGAATAATACTTTTTAATACTTGACTATTTTACTATTCTTATACTTAAATTAAAAAAGAGCAATAATCCTGGACCCTGCAGCTGTCTGGGGGAAGTCAAATGTATGGTTTCATCCTTGGGTAAAACAAGTAGGGGCTAAAATTTCTCATTGTTGAATATTATTTATATACATATACACACACAATATTTAACAAAGCATGGAATGTCTTCTAATTAGATGAGATGTACGACAGTGTTATTGAAGACATTTTATTAAATAAATAAAAGCACACGAAGAGTAAAAAATACCCAAGTTGAAGAAAGATGGCAACCAAAACTGAGCATATACAGAAATGCACAAAGAGTAAGAAGAGTCTGTCTGTGCCATATCCCTGAGATAACAGAGCAAATCATTCTTTTTTTTACACCATTACAAGTTACACGACACATCTCACACGTACAGTAAAATGAAACTACTTCGCCAGTAATAAATAACATCATTACCTCATAATGAAAGAACAAGTGTGGAGAAAAATACAGAATGAGCCTTCCTTGACTACCTAAAATACCCTGCTATACACATTTGTAGTAAAAATGACTTGAAATAATATTTATTTACAAAGGAGCTTTTGTACAGAGAGGTGTCGATTTGTCTGCCAATTATTTGTCTGCCAATTATTAGCCTGCATGCAAAACAGCAATTCTGAATTTCAAATAATAAAATGAATGGCCTTTCAATCTTACAATAGTATTTGGTATGCATATGTAAATCTGTGATGTGGAAATGATCCTGCAGCATCCACCAGGTCCGTTCACCTTATTGCAGGCGAAGATAAAATTCAAGTCTTGCCTCACAAAATAATATCAGGCTTCTTCTACACCTCATGTATGAACATACAAAATGACGCATGTCATTCAGTCCATGGGTGTATCACAGCTGTACACTCCCCTATGAATGAGCTCTAAATGGAGCTTCTATCCTTTCATGGAGTAAAATGGGGCAAAAGGAAGGCAAGTGTTGAAAAAGTACAAAACCCCCTCCTTCGACTACAGTCCATGACCAGGCGATCACTCTTCCTCTGGGAACTTAAACTTAGCATAGATGATGAGCATGACTATGGACATAACGACACACATTGAACCAATCACGAGATAGGCAATTCCCAGGAACTCATTCTTGCCACCCATCCAGGACACGTTGCTGAACACCACCTTCTTTCTGCCGTCAAAGCTCAGGACAGGGTAGTCTGGAGGGCCACATGTTAAGGATATGCACCAAAAATGGAAATGCAGAGAGTTACAGAAAACTGGAATTATGAGTTTCATGCCAGTATGTTTACTGATGAACACATAAAACAGATGTGATTTAGCCCATTATATCACATTTTCCGCAGCTAACGCTCACATGTTTCTCAAGAACTTAAAAGGTTTTTGAAAAGCTAAAACTCTCTTGAGTTCTCCAAAAATCTACAGCTGTGTTGCTTGCAGTGGAAAAGATAAGCAAAACATAAAGGGATTTTGGAAACACAGTGTAAAGATTTCTTTAAGAATTTGTGACATCTATCTCCTCTGCTCACCATTTCCTGTGCCAAAACACGTCAGAGAGCTAAAGTGGCCTTCAAATACTGGAAAGATTGTCATTCTTCATTTGCGTAGTAAGCTCTTGGTTCAAAACACCAAAACACATGCTCTGGCTGGTTTGTCTATTTGAGCTGCTGCAGAAACATGCAGCACCAACAAAGGTGGCCTTTGTAAAGCAAGATGTTCCCTTCGAGTGCATGCAAACAGATTATTCTAAGACTATGAAAACAAAAAAGATTTTTATACTTATGGGTAGTATATTACGCTGTTGACAATAGACCCTCCAAACTGTTATACACTGGACCTTTAAGTAAAATGAAGGCCGACTTCAAGGCCTCATCGGGGTAGATGCTGATCTGACGTGCAAAATCATTTGTCTCTCATTTTCTTGCATCGGAAAATTTGCCTGTGCACTTGATGTTGTTGTTTTTTCTTCCTCTTCCTCCTGTGTCACTGCATTTCATCTGCTCAGATAAAAAAAAAAAAAAGAACCACACCCAACAACAAGTATGACAAGTTTGACTGTTTCACAGCGAGTGTTAAGGTGCCACACAACATGTGACAATGTCAAGGCTTGACTTGTTTTCATGGATTAGAAGGTTGGTAAATCTTCCATTTGAAATGGACCCATTAAAAATAATCAAGCCAGACTACTAGTTTAAATTCTAACCTGATGGTTGGTTTATTGTCCAGATGTTTATGCTGTTTTAGATGATTGCTCTTCTATATAGTCTCTGCAACCCTGTTTGTGGATGATTTGTCCTTTAAATTAACTTCATTTCTCATCATATTCTTTAACTCTGGAAAAATTTAATACTTGTTTTACAGCAATACTTGTTTTAGATCCAATACTATTGATGTAAGCTTGATTTTTCGTACTCGGTGATTATTGATGTTAGAAGAATAAAAACTGAAGCGTGGCCATTGTTTTAGCCACTGCCAAGAGCTGTTACAATCATGTTTATCTGAACTTAGATAACATCAAAGTGAGCATCAATATGTTGAGAATAATGTGTTTTGACTTGCAATGTTGATTGTTGGTTATCATTCACAACAAACCAGATGCTAATAAATGAGATGGGGAAAAAAAAAAAAAGACGAAGTAGGGTCAATTCAAAAACAACTCACCACTGCACTGAATCCGTAACATATTGAAGGATACTGTAGGCAATTACGAGAGAGTAGTTTCCAGCGGGCAGACCCTGTGCATAATCACCTTCAGTGATTCGTCGATAAAGCTTACTGAAATTTGGCAGTGCTGCCGTCCTCATCCACACTAGAAAGTCTTGGTTGATGAAGCCGTTGTTGGCAGGATCCGAAGGGTCCAACTCATACGCAGGCTTGGGCCAATTTATAGGCTTCACAGTACCTGAAAGTGAAATATAATTATTCTAAATATAAATTTTAAAGAACCTCCAAGCAGCCCTGCAGCATAATTACTGTGCAGACAGCCAGCTGTTCCCTTCAATCAATGAAATCAACCTCCATCATGTCTTTAATTATAGTGAATGGAACAACAGTTCCTACCATTGAATGCATTCTTCAGAGGTGCCACAGTGGGGTTTCTGTATTTGATGTTGTAATCAGTCCACCAAGCAATCCCTTTTCCATCCAGGGGCACTGGTTTTTTCACCCCATTGACAATCTGGTACAGCTTGAAGGTGTCTTAAATACAAGAAAACAAGAACAAAATATTACAAAATTTCTAAGCCCAGCAAACAATCACCGAGGTAATTTTTTAAATGTTTTTATGCACCATTGAACATGCTGTTTGCTACCGCTCCACATGGTACAATTGGTTGCTTGTTGCTGTCATACTGATAGGGAGCACAGTCATCAGTGGGGTCCTTCAAGAGAGGCAGAAAAATAATCTGAGATCTGTCTTTGTGTTACAGTCAGGCAATATCAGCTTTATGTCATACAGTTTTTTCTAATACAATGCTGTATGTGTTTGACTAAGGAGGAAACTTAGCTTATTGCGTTTGTGAGTGTTGTTGAGAGTGTGTGTGTGTGTGTGCATGAGTCTTTAGTTGACTCACCTTAAAATAGTCCAGGTCTCCAGAGAGCTGGTCAAGATCTTTTGACACACCATACCTTCTGAAGTTTTGGAAGTAGTTGGACAAACCATAATAAAAGAACACGGGCCCCTGTGGAGGACAACACATGGGTGAGAGGCAGGAGAGTGGTCACCTTTATTTGGATACTGAATATGTGCAATTATGAGCAACCTTAAAGAGAGTGTCCACAGAGAAGTCCATTTGGCACACACAGTTCTTGACACTTTGGTCAGTGCACTTGAAACATGGGGAGTTTTGCTCAAACCCAGTGTAGTCCATCTGTGTGGGACAGAATGAGAAAGCTTGTCGTTAATTATTGATAGCAACAACTATCTCCCTTGTCTGTTAGACACATCACACCTAATTTCACTATGTACTGAAATGCAATTATTCCCAAAGACATTAAAAATAATAATAATAATCCTGGACCCTGCTTATTTTTTTCCACCAAACTTTTACTCAAAATGATTTTAATAACAAATGTCATTTTGATTATCCAGTCAAAAACACATATCTTGAAATACGTTAGACTGGTTTACCTATTCAAAATAATGTGTGTTACAGAAGGTAGTCAAAAATGTTGTTTTGATTTATTGTTTCACTTGGGTCAGTAAAGGTTCTTTTAAAAAGTTGGTCCTCATATATACATTTTGAGAAATACTGCAGTACAATATTGTACTATATATTGTAGAAAAGAGTGACACCAGAAATGTCATCTCAAATCTGAGAACATTTCCACGGACTCACTTTTTTTTCCTTCTTATTCTTCTCTTTTTAACTGATACTTGACCCTTAATTTTAGACATACATACCTCCAACACTTGGATGCTCCGTGACGTGACAAAGAGAGCAACGCCAATACCGATGAATGCCAGACCAATGAGGACAAACCCTGGGATGACAATGCCAGCAGAGAGCATGGGCTGCCATGCCGGAAGCCTCTGCTGAGTGAAGGCAGTGTTGTCAGGCCGGTTGGCTGACTCCTGCTCTTGTTTCACCATTTTTTTCTTCTTGTTTTCTGTTGGATAGAAGGGTGAATACCTCAGTAAACACGGTGCATTGTCCCAGAACTGTGATACAATAGCCATGGCAAACATGTCAACCACTCACATTCATGCTTTCATGCTCCAACTAGGACTGTGTACTGAACACGGTGTTGAGTATTGAATTCAGGTGTTTCGGTCAGGCTTTGGGCTAAGCCCCTTATCTCCAATTAAGGACAATCTTAATGCTGCATATCAACAAATTTGGGAAATTGCCGTGCTCCCAACTTTGTAGCAACAATTTGAGGAAGGCCCTTTTCTGTTCCAACATGATTGTGCCCCAGTGCACACAACATGGTCTATAAAGACATGGTTTAATGAGTTGGGTGTTGAAGAACTTGAGTTGGCCCGCGCAGAGCCCTGACCTCAACCCCATTGAGCACCTTTGGCATGAACTGGAACAGATATTGTGAGCCTGACCTTCTCGTCCAACATCAGTGTCTGACCTCATAAATGCTCTACAGAATGAATGGGCACACATTCACACAGAAATACTTCGAAATCTGGAGGAAAATAATCCAACAAGTGTGAAAGTTGTTGTAGCTGTTTTTATGTTGAGGAACATTTTTCTGAAATTATTCCACAATATTCTAAATTATTCAGATGCAGTTTGTTGCAAATTGGTGAACCTCTGTCTCTTTGAAATGCTCCTTTTACAGGTTCCTGACCTGTTAACAATTAACCTAATTAGTTGTTAAATGCTTCTCCAGTTGATTTTGATTGGTGGCATTTACTTTTCCAGCCTTTAGTTGTCTCTGTTCTTACTTCTTTGAGATGTGTTGCTGCAATGAAAATAAAAATGAGCTAATATTTTTCATGACATGGTAAAATGTCTCCGTTTCAACATTTGATATGCTGTTTATTTTCTACTGGGAATAAAATGTGGGCTTATGAGATGTGCAAATCATTGCATTCTTTTTTTTTAAGTTACATTGCACACAGCAAGCCACCTTTTTTGAAATTGGGGTTGCATATCACCTGGGTGCGATTTGCTTGAGGGGATGGTGGGATTTACCCCTCTCTAGTCTACTTATCTGCCTCTGCTAAATTATTTTTTAAATTATCGTCCCTGGTGTTTTTAACGATTAAAACAAGTTTTCAAGTTCAAAATTTTCTAATTTTCTAGTTTCTTTGCTCCATACAACAGAGAAATTGTTGAAATCATTTGGTTTGGGAAACACAAATCAACATTTCCCCACAGTTTCTGACATTTTTTTTGTACTAACTGAATAACAGAGAAACAAAATTGACAAACCAATCGTTATTGTGTTTGCATTATTGGGCTGCAACCGAGGCACAATAATTACTATGTAATGTTTTCCTTTAAATTTGCAAAACATGTCTGTGTTTCACAAGTATTTGCTGTTTTCTGTTTAAAACTACAGTTAACTGGCTTCTTTACTAGTCACTCAGGACAAAGTCTGAACAGTTGAAGATGGCACCATACCACATTTTCCTGCCCTCAACGGTGCCTCAAACTGAAGTCTAATAAGTCTGTGCTATTTCAAAAGACATAATTCTCCAACTGTGAAACAAATATTCTTCTCTCATAAAGCACAAATAAACAATCCACCCCGACTTGGCTAAAATGCAAATTTTGAACAGTATCGGACCAATACCAATACTGAGTAATGTATCAGCTTATCCCTATTAACAATCACTTATTTTATCGTAAATATCACAGATAGAGACTTACTGGAAACGTTTTTAAAAATCATGATGAAGTTTTGGTGACGTCACCCAGTCATACTTACTCTTTCCCCATTTTATACCTGTCATTTTTGTACCCCTGATCCTTTTGCTGCTGTAACAAGTGAATTTCCCCCAGTGTGGGATCAATAAAGTAAAATCTAATCTTAAGTATACCGTTGTGTACCGGTACTGATGTCACGGTACCGGTGTCGTTTCAAATGTGAATGGTGCCCAACCATGACACATAAGAGTTCCTTAACTTTTGTGCCTTACTCTCATTTTGATTTAATGTGTGGCGATGCATTCAGCTGAAACATACGATGCTAATTTAAAAAATAAAAACAGCCACCCTGAAAAAGTCTTCATACAGTATCGCCCGCAGAAATCGTGAGGCCTATGACTACCAGTTAACACCCAGATTAGACAAAAGCACAACACGGATCAGAGATCAGAGTGACTCCCAACACTTTTAAACTAGCTGGTTCTTCGTTTTAAATCTGGATTTAAGAGTTACTTACACACAGTCTCTTCGAACATGGAAAAAAAAATAGAACAAAGGCGTCGCCAACAAAACTTCCCTGAGTGAGAGGGAGACGCGACAGAGCAGATCACCTTTACCTGTCCACCCCCACCTTACTTCCCCATCCTGCGCCTCTCCCACGGTGACGTCAGCATGTCAGCACGCACCTGATCTGGGATCAGTCTTATCGTTTCATTCACTTACAGTAAACTAAGAGAAGCGGGGCAGAAGCCGTGGACCCCAGTCAGCCACCAGTGATTTTACAATTATATTCAGTGTTCCAATTACGCCTTGACATTTGGGGGGAGTCCTAATTTCAGATCCGCAGTTGTCTTCACTCATCGTTGTCTTGTGGGTTTGGTCCCCGTTTTTTCCCGTTTTTGACATTCTGACTCCTTACCCATAGGCCGTTCAAAATACAGAACAGATTACAGTTTAGTTTAGTTTCTGTTCGGTATTTCCCATTCTATTTTATACAGCTGCCACCTCAATTCAGTGAAGACAGAAGTTCAAGAGGGAACATTATAAAATGTAGGTGATTTGAGTGCAGCGCCACCATGCATGGGTGGCAACAACAGGAATAGTATTAGGTTTGTTAGTGGATACATTGACAAATGTTCAGAAATTGGCATGTAATGAGCGAATAAGTAGATATTGATAGATTTTACTATTATTAATTTGCTTATTTCAGGAATAATACTGTGTTGCACAATGGATTTCAAGGATAGAACTGATTTGTTTTCCAATATATAATCTAAAAATATAAAATAATTATCAGGTTTGAAGTTGCTCCTTTCTTTACACTACGAAATAAAAAACTTGAAGATTGAGTAGAAAAACCTTTTTGAATTGACAGTTTTTTTTGACCAATTATTTAGCTGAATGAGGCCGCGTCACTTTCAATCCACCAATCACGGACGAGTTCATTGAGTCGAGGGGAGCTACTACTGTGTCGTCTTTGTGTTGACATCTGTAGGGGATAGAGAGGTAATCGTCATATTTTCACTATTTTATTCGTGGTGTTATTGCTTAAAATGCCATTGTATGATATTAACCAAGAATTGCAGGGCCCCCTTTTAGGAAAACAGTTCCATTTGCAAGCGAAGGCGGCGTTTTTTTCTTTCAATAATGTCAGTATGTCGCACCTGCCGCAGCGCCACTGGTGCTGTTAGCCACGATCCATTGTTAGCCGTGTTAGCTAACGTAGCATGGTCTCGTGAAATACATTTGAAATTAAATGGAACAATCAAGTCCTTTCGGTCTGTTTGCATTGTAGCATCTGTTGCGATCATATTTAAGTAGCGAACTTTTGTTTTCAAATGGACTATGCACTCAACGCTTGTAAAATATCATGTTGTTAGCCAACAAGCTAACGTTAATTTGGGTGCTAACTCTGCTAGCTTGCACATTACAGTCCGTAATTGTTTCTATTCTTGTTTCTATGGAAATTAAAGAAATTCTAACTACCAGAACACATTTTGACTTAAACCCTTCTCTACGTTAAGTTTTTCATTTGACTCAGTCAGCGAGCCCTGTAGAAACATATTTTGTGATATTACATTGTTTTAACCAGTGTATCTGTTAGTGGGTTTCTCTAAATTGTTTATGTAGAAGGCCAACGTTTATGTGAAGGTGGTTCTGTTCGTAACCTTATATTTCTGGTTCTGTTTTCGTTTCTTAGTGTTTGAATGGATATTACCAGGTGCACGGAGAAATGGGTAAAACAAGAAAAGGTTACTGTACCATGGAGCCTTCATTTCACAAACCCATGACATTCATGCACAATTACTATTGCCAAAACCATTCAGCTGCACAGATGTGATATTTTATGGGTAATGCGCCATCAAAAGCAGGAATGTTCACTTCAGTTTCAGAGCAGTGCAGATGATATACAATGAAAAAAATGATGTACTTGATATACAAAGGTCTCAAGGAGTTTAATGACTTAAGAGCAATTTATATTTTTCATTATGTACATCCACATTTGTAAGCACCTGTGTGACATGAAATAATATTGCAGCAATATTTTTTCCTCAATTTTCACAGTAAACAGGAGGGCTTATAACATTGCAACCAAATAAAATAGACCTACTTAATAAAATTGCATTTAAAAAAGCAAAATTACAATAGGACATAATATAAAGCATGTCAGATGCATATTTACAAATGCGCATCTTGCATTTAATAATTTTAGAAAAAAGTTTTTTTTTTTGGTAAATAAAATAGTTTGTCTAGATGAATCCTAACTCTACTTGACTGTCAGAACACACCATATAAAGTTTCTCATTTTTCTAGTTTATCAGTCTGTTCTTCCTCCCCTCATCTCTCCCTGTGTTTGTCTCATTCACATAACATTAGTCTGAATGCTCATCATAACTCACCAATGTCACAGGCTCAGTGTCTTTGCATCAAATTAGACTGCATCTAATACTCATTTAACTATAGTGATGTAAAGGCTAAAAAGCTACAGAAGTTGTAATATAAATGCTCCATTAAAACATGGAAATTTAAAAATAATTTATTTGTGTTGATCTTATGTTTGTTTCCTGTGCACTTGAAAGTTAGTAAGATATCAGTTTGGTATGATTATGGGGGTTAGCTATTTGAAGAAATATGTTATACCAATGTAATTTTTATATAGGAATGCCCTACATTGGAATAACAGAGAGTAGACACATTAAATTTTTTAAAAATATTTATTTTGTTGTTTTTGTTTTTCAGCACACAGCTCACACTTTATCATACTCATTTAATATTTTCCTAATGTTTTATCAGTTGTACTGTTTTACCTTTTTTAACATAAAATTTCAGCCATTTCACACAAAATTATTGTAACTGGGAATGCTCTAGGTTTCATCTTTAAGGTTTCATACATTTCCTCTTTCCTGTGTGTGCAGGAGAGGCCTCCGACATCCTCCATAATGCTGTCTAGCAAGAAGTCAGATGCTAGCTCCTCTTCCTCCTCCTCTTCATCCTCTGCTGGCCCAGCAGGAGGTGATAGGGTCCAGATGGCTGATGCTCAGACTGGTCCCTCAGCCTCAGCTGGAGGAGCTATGGATGTAAAAAAGAAGGAAAGGTCTTCCCCTAGTGGGGAACATGGAGGAGCCCCTTTGCCCCACCAGGCAGGCCCTGGGGGGGCAGATCAGGACTCAGCTGAAGTCCGCAGGACAAGTCGACGAAAGCGAGCAAAAGTAAACATTTTAGGTTTCTGCAAGCTCCAGAATGGGCAGCTTTACCAAAATTAAATTTGGCCAAGGCAGAATTTTCCATCTTCACTTTTAATAACCCTCTCTAAACCATACAACCTAAAGTCTATAAGATTTAATTAATTAAAGAATTTTAGCAAGTGGATGTCTGAATCTTTCAGACAATTGAAATGACAGTTGCCCCAGTAAAAGCCTCCTGAGGAATGACCAGTGAAGGAATTTTGTTGTATGCACAAGTGGAAAAAAAACCTGTACTTAAAACTGAAGTGGGGGCACACCCACGAATCTGATCCATTAATGCTGGTTTTAATGATGCTTTTATTGTGCCTACTGTTGCAGGTGGAGTACCGCGAGATGGACGAGAGCCTGGCCAATCTATCAGAGGATGAGTATTACTCTGAGGAGGAAAGGAATGCCAAGGCAGAAAAAGAGAGGAAGCAGGTGATTCCACCTCCAGCTCCACCAGTAGATGAAGAGAATGACAGTGAACCAGAGGAACCATCTGGTGAGTCTGAAAGCTGAGGCATCATAGTGAACTAAAAAAAATCTTCACAGCAGAAGGAAACCTTGAATGTCAAGTCTTTCATTGACACTTTGCTTACAGTATAGAGATGTGTATGTTTATAATTAGGTGTGGAAGGAGCTGCTTTTCAGAGTCGTCTTCCTCATGACCGTATGACTTCCCAAGAGGCTGCTTGCTTCCCAGATATTATCAGTGGTCCCCAGCAGACTCAGAAAGTTTTCCTCTATATTCGCAATCGTACAGTAAGTTCCAATCTAAACTCATTACTTTTTGTTCAAAGACTACACTGTGAGATTTCAGATTACTGCATAGGTAGTATTCAAATTATTATTCAAGTATTCAAATTCATATTGACCTCATTCAGCTCCAACTGTGGCTGGACAACCCTAAGATCCAACTGACCTTTGAGGCCACAGCACAGCAGCTTGAAGCTCCATACAACAGTGAGAGATTTATTTTTTTTCTTTTGTTTCCCTGCATTGTCATTCTCATCTTTATGTAGAAGTACAAAGCTAATGTACTTCTTGTTCACTTTTTAGGTGATGCTGTGTTGGTCCACCGGATACACAGCTACTTGGAAAGACATGGGCTCATTAACTTTGGCATTTATAAGAGGGTCAAGCCATTACCCAGTAAGTTCACTTCATTCATTGCACTGGTAAAATTGCATTAACCATTTTCAAGATATCAGTATATTACAAGGCATTTTGGTTGGAAAGAAAACGTTGTATTTTCTTGCTAAAATGTTAAATAATGTTTACAAAAGTTGTTGAATGATACTAATATTTGTACCTGCTGTAGAATTCAGAGACATTGACTGTCAACAATAGAAGGAAAACTAATTCATGCACTTTTCCTTGCAGCCAAGAAGACTGGGAAGGTTATAATTATTGGTGGAGGCGTGTCTGGCTTAGCTGCTGCAAGGCAGTTGCAAAGCTTTGGGATGGATGTTACAGTATTAGAAGCCAGGGTAAGTCACCAACTGGGTTTCTAATTCATTCTTTACATTATTATTTTTGGCATTTTATCATTCTGTCTTTATTATTTTAGGATTGCATTTAGATATTTTATGTACCATATGAAGATACCATATTAAAGTTATATAATATACAACATTTATGTATTAGAAAATGTCTAATAATGATGCCACTAATGTTTTATATTTTGTTGAGTTGTGTATATACTGAACATTAGCCAAAAAATTCCAACACTCCATAGAAATCTGTATTTCTGTACAAGATAACAGACAAATTTTGGTCATCTTTTAATAACTAACCCCTTCACCGAGTCTGCTAGAACTGCTGGTAGCTCAACTCATAAAGTGTTAACACACGGGGGAAACAAACAAGGCAATGATTCCCATGTTCCTACGCTGCTTATTGATGTCATTAAAACTAAGTCTTATGTTATTGTTTTGATAGAAGCAGAGATGAATGTACTTTTAGTGTTTAACCCTGCTAATATTTCTTTGCAGGACCGCGTTGGAGGCAGAGTGGCCACATTTAGGAAGGGCAACTATGTTGCTGATCTGGGAGCCATGGTGGTAACAGGCCTTGGTATGAATTGGATTCCATTTTGTGCAAATGTTGACTTTACTCAACTTAACTTAACTGTTAAAAAAATGTAAAAAAAATGTTAAACAGTTTAGGATATAAAAACATGCACTTTCTTCTTAGTAGGACATGATTTGAGGTCAATGTTATTAGAGCCAGATAATGGTATTTTCTCATAGTGACTGTGCAATTACACAGATCCACCTATAGAGGGTGATATTGCCCATGTTATGTCATTGTCAGATTCTGATGTTTTTGCTTGTTTAGGAGGGAATCCCATGGCAGTGGTCAGTAAGCAGGTTAACATGGAGCTGGCCAAGATCAAACAGAAGTGTCCACTGTATGAAGCCAATGGCCAGGCTGTGAGTATAATAAAATATTTTAATGAGTAAACTGAGTTCCCCTTTCCTGCCATTGCCAAGCTTCTTGCAGTATTCTCACAAATACTGAAATCTGAGGTACCTAATGCATGATTCTATATTAATATTTCTTGTAGTCATTAAAAAGGCATTGTGGCCTGTTAATTTTTTATAGCAATTTCCAGGTTTTCTCGTAAAATTAAGAAATTTCTTTATAGCTGGATAGATGGCGATAGAAGAGTTTTATGACAGCAGAGGCATGCATGTGATTTAGTCTAGGCAGCTCATGCTTGAAAAAATAAGTGCCTGCTTCTGTCATACTGAGATTTCCAGTTCTGTGTTAGGTAAAAGGTCTCATATAAACAGCTAACCTCAGAAGTATGCACCCATCAGGGAAGCATAGCTCAATCTGGATTAGATACACACTTTTACATTTTTTTCTTGTTTTGTTTACTTCCTCCAACAGAAGATGTTTATGTATGTGCAAGATTTTAATCGGTACTCTTTGTTTGGGGTTTACAGCTGTTCTCCAAGCACATTGTTGCCCTTAGGCAGGGATCTGGGTTTCCATGATCCACTAAAACACAATTAGTGGTGGATGTATTTAACTACTTACCCTTGCATGTCATCAACAACAGCTCCTGTTCCTTTCAAAGCAGAGCAGAAAACAGATACAGCCTAATGTCATTAAAATGGAAGCTCCCTCTCATTTTTTTAATTCTGTCTGTGGCAGCTATAATAGTATGATGTTTCATGTTCACTTTCACTGAATAAGAGACTAACCAGTGCAGTTCTTGAAACATCTACATCATATGTAACTGGTTTCCCCTGCTGCAGGAAAAGGCAAATTAAATGTTCCTGTTTTATTATTGTGCAAACCTGTTTAAGGTTAAAGTTGTGTTTACTTAATATTTTCTCTTTCTCTCTCCATTCCCCTCCCCTCTTGTCTTCTCAACCTCCTCCATGTTTATCTTTTGACGAACTACTAAAGGGTGAACGGTGCACAAGTGTATGTATTGGTTTATTTACATAATTCAATCCTTTTACTCATTTTAAATAACTTTAATTAGACACCATTTTACAACACCATTCATTTTATTGTCACTCGTGTTAACTCATATAATGTTTACTCATCATGTCATGTCTATGTTGGAGTTGTAAAGAGAAATTATGTAATTGTGAAACAATGTGCAACTTTATTCTTCCCAGAAACCTAATTCAAACCTTACTTGGAAGACTAAAATAGTTACCACTGTTTAGTAAAGTATTTAAAGATATTTAAAACGTTTATTTTTAAAGGTTATGTTTAGATTTGTGAAAAAGTTTTACAGAAGATAATTTAAACAAGACATTTACAATAATGTTAATACTGTTGGAACTGTTCTTATATACTATATAGTATGTTAACATTGTGTGCATATGAGATCATTTTGGTAGCATGTTTTGAGTCTGCTACAGAACGTGAAATTTTTCTTTGGGGCAGTGGCTATAATTCATGCTGCTTCTGCTGGTGTACAGCAAGTCAATCAATAACTTGCATGCAAGTTTTCGTTTTTGGTTGGAAGATGAAATATGGAAAGATGTCATTTTTTGATAACATAAATCTCATAAGAACATATTATGAGATTATTTAGTCAAATTGTCTTCAATTAATTGGTGATAGTACACAGATATAGTAATAAAAATTTAGTGTCATTAAGTCTGGCACACTAAATATCACTTTCTAGCTCTGCTGTCTCATTTGTGACCAATATCCCCTGTCATTGTCATGTGATTGTGTGTCCAGGTCCCAAAAGAAAAAGATGAAATGGTGGAGCAAGAGTTCAACAGACTGCTAGAGGCCACCTCCTACCTCAGCCACCAGCTTGACTTCAATTTTCTCAACAACAAACCTGTTTCTCTGGGACAGGCCCTGGAGGTGGTCATACAGTGAGTGTGGCATACACACAATATCTCAAATGTGAGTCACATACAGTAAACTCCAGCAATAATCCTGTGCATCTGTGTATGCAGGCTGCAGGAGAAGCATGTGAAAGACGAGCAGATAGAGCATTGGAAGAAGATTGTTAAGACTCAAGAGGATCTCAGGGATCTTCTCAACAAGGTGAGTAACGGTTGCCTTTTCCTTGGTGACAGTTGTAGCACTTAGGCAGTTAACAAGTGCCAAGTATAATTGGAAGACCTTCATTGCCAAAGAAGTCATAATAGAGCTACAACTAAACTAAAAATTAACACCACTTACTATATACCACTCTATTCATACAGAAGAATATACTGCATAGCAGTGATGTTGATTTTTCAATGTTGTGTGTCCCGGGACACACATGTGGTGATTTGTATGGGTTTGTGAGAAATCTAATGGGAGCCCAGCAAAATTAAAAATTAAAACTAGTATCTGATGCTGATAGCCTCACAATGGAGCTAGTTGTGTTCATAACATACAATAAACCTTTCATAGTCAATTTTGGACAGGTGTGACTGAACACAGTTGATAAAAGAGGTGCACTGTAGTCTACTGTAGGGTAAGAGATTTAGTTGTACTGTAAGTTTCAGACTGATCAGATGGCAGCCTGATTGCACCATCATGATAAGAAAAGCAGCATTTGTTATAGAGCATAGTAGTATGAAGATTGAAATAACATCTGGCAGCACAGGTTAAAAAGAATGTCTGGCAAAATTAAATTTTAAAATATGTAATCATTTTTACTGAATACAATGATTGATTTGCTCATCGTTTTAAGTTTTGCCTCCTTTTCTGTCCTTCTCCTCTTTTCTTTACCAGATGGTGTCCACTAAGGAACGGGTTAAGGAGCTTCATCAGCAGTATAAAGAGGCCAGTGAAGTTAAACCACCCAGAGATATCACAGCTGAGTTTCTGGTGAAGAGCAAACACCGGGACCTCACAGCACTCTGCAAAGTAAGCTCAAATACTGTTTCAGCAAAAGAACAAAAAGTTACTGCCTAAAAGCTGAAAAGTGACATAGAATAAAGTTACTAAAGAGTTCTTTCATCATCTTCCTACAGATATTTTCCAGCTGCAGGCACTTTTCTAGACTAGTTTTGACACTTTCATTACTTCCTCAGCTCTTTTGTACCAGACAGAAATTTTACTGTAGGTTGTAAAATAATCTTTTCACAGCAGTTAAATTTAAACTATTTCCAAATGTGATTTGTAGTGCTGTATACAATGTATAGTTTTTGTGTTTTGATTTTCTTCAATTTGAAGCTTTATGTTACTTTGAGTCAGAATTAGATTTTCTGGGTTGATTATTTGGTGAATCAAAAGGTCAACCACTACAGTTTGCAATGACAGAATCTTTGTCTTTTCCCCAAAAAATAACATTTGTTATAAACAAGGAAGTCAAGTGCAAAAGTATTATTATGCTAGCATGAAAGGGGATATTTTATGGATTGCTGGGTCAGAATGTCTCACAGAAATTTAATGCCGTGCTATCAAAGTAAACACGATAGGCTATGTTTAAGTGGTTTAATGCCTCCATGAGATTTATTATTAGTGCGAGTGCTGCTGTTTTATTTTTGGTGCAGACAAATCACCTCCACTACTGCCATGTGTATATTTTAAAAGGAGGTTTTAGTTGGTTTAAACACAGCTGGTGTCTAAACCAGAGTTGTCTGCAACTCATCCGCTGTCTGAAAAACCACTTCAAGGCTTCGAATCATGGTCTGTCTTTATGTCTGAAGATACACATGCACACACGCAAAAAGTATGTCTGTTTCTGTGCACATGGCATTCATTGCTACATCATATAACAGGATTTTAAGTGCAGTAAGGTTACTGCTGTGGCAGGAATACACAGATTAATATTCTTTATCAACTGTAGACAGTGTCCTGGTTCTTGGCATGGTAGGTGGTATGAATCTGAGCTACTATCATAGTTGACTCTGTTGTGGTGAACTGATGAATAGGTTGATTTGCCATTTTCTGTCAAGACTGCTTTTCCTTTCTCCATGACCTGAAACCCTCTGGGTGTGTTCCTTTTTACACACACGTGCACTTATGTGTGTGTTTGAAAAACACTCACCTAGTCAAAGATTGGACCATCTTCTTCAGTCTATAAAAGTAATTTAGTGGACATTTTTGGAGATAAACAAAAATTAATTAGGTTATTTATTTGCACATAATACTGGGTGAAATAGGGTATTTAAAACTTTACTTATAATTATCAAGTTGATGTGATACACCAAAAGTAAAGCAGTTTTATTTTTAAATGTGTTTATACAATACAGTCTACATTGTCCTGCGGTTGGTTTTTCTTTGTGTAGGAGTATGATGAGTTGGTGGAGATGCAGGTCAAACTGGAGGAGAAGCTACAGGAGCTAGAAGCCAATCCCCCCAGGTAAGTCATTCTGAGGAAGCTTTAGCCATTCCCACTATTCATGAACTTTAATATATTCAGTTCTTTAAACTAATTGCATAAAATCTGTTTATTCATCATCGTGCTAGAAACAGCATTGAGATCAGCTTGTTTTGTGGATTTGTTCATTGCATTAGCCTGTGATGTACTGTACCAGGCTAAGTATCTTAGCTTAGCTGCACTCAAACCCTATTGCTTATGTGGCTGGGGTGAAAACTGTTTCTCTTTAATGGTTATATAAATGATATTCCCTGCCGCTAGATATTGCTCAAGCTCCGGCGTCATAGAGGAAGTACAGTAAGGTCCATAAATATTGGGACATTGACACAATTCTAATTACATTGACAATCCTCAATTACATTGAGGGTATTTACATCCAAATCAGGTGAATGGTGTAGGAATTACAGCAGTTTGTATATGTGCCTCCCACTTTTTAAGGGACCAAATAAATAATATATTTTGTGACAAGTTAACTTGATATCATCATGCCTGCATTTCGTGCACATTGAAGAGAGAAGTTATGGATGGATTTTGATGAAATTTTCAGGAAAGATATGTAAGGGGACTAGGAACCGATGATTAGATTTTGGTGGTGATCTGGATTGCTGTCTGGGGCCAGGAATTTTTTGAAGGACTCTTTATCATTGTTTGGCAGAGGTCTGCGCTCTTTTTTTTTTCCCTTCAGTCTGAAGAATGCAGTTACTGCGACTTGAATTCAAATGCCAGTAGCAGTTTTTTTGCAGTTGTGCATGAGTTAACCTGCCTCAGTGATGTCTGAATAGCTGTTCGAATATAACACCATGTCTATTTCCTTTTTTTTCCCCCTCAGTGATGTATACCTTTCATCCAGGGATCGACAGATCTTAGACTGGCATTTTGCCAACTTGGAGTTTGCCAATGCTACACCCCTTTCCACCCTCTCTCTCAAACACTGGGATCAGGTATCTACATGTACCCATTTACAAAAGTCAATACTGTTTAGTCCTGTCAGTGGACCCTCAAGCCTCCTTCCATTGCATAATATCAATATGTTGCTTATAAGCTCTTCTTTTTTATACAGAAGACTTAACTGTGCTATAGGGATGACAGGTTATTCATTTATCCACAGGATGATGACTTTGAGTTCACTGGCAGCCACCTGACTGTAAGGAATGGTTACTCTTGTGTCCCTGTGGCCCTGGCTGAAGGCTTGGACATCAAACTAAACACAGCAGTTCGGCAGGTCCGCTACACAGCATCTGGTATGTGCCCTCAGAGCTGCGTTTGTATGTAGTTTACGATAGGTTTTGTACTTGTTGTTATATGGATGTACAGTTATTTATCTGTTTGACCATCAGGCTGTGAGGTGATAGCGGTCAACACTCGCTCAACAACCCAGACCTTCATCTACAAGTGTGACGCTGTGCTATGCACCCTGCCCCTCGGTGTGTTGAAGCAGCAGCCCCCTGCTGTGCAGTTTGTTCCCCCGCTGCCTGAGTGGAAAACATCTGCCATACAGAGGATGGGGTTTGGCAACCTCAACAAGGTTTGGGCCTCGCAATGAGCTTACAGCAACATATGGAGCTTAGTCTTCACCAGAACAAGCTTCCTTTATTCTTTCCTTCTCCGACTGCTTGATGTTAGGAAAGCATTAACTATTGACAATATAACTTGTGATAAATAAACAAATACTCAAGTATATGATGTTAATGTAGAAAATATTTTAATGCTTTATTTCTGTTAAGTTTTTTGAAAACATGCCTCTCTTAATCAGTTTCTGCTTCTCTAAACAAAAACATCCTTAACTCCATGGATTGTTGAAATGAATAATTTCAATCAAAACGATTATTAATGTTATGTATGTATTACATTATGCATGGTAAGTTCTTGGCCAAACAAAACCAGTAAAAGGAGCAATCTACATTTATTGCACTTCAAGCAGTCTTTGACAATTATATTTCTTTTGTGATTATGTACATTGTGCTTGCAATAATGGTAAATATTCAATTTATCTCTTTATCTCTTGTCAGCTCAGTTTACAGGATCACCTTCATATTAGTCCAAATTTTATGATTTGTATAATTCTTATAGTTGGAAGGTGGTGATTCTCATCATAAATCTAAATTCACAGCATAATTTCAGCTGACACCTAATCAGAATCAGGTTTTATATATCGTGTAGACTGTTAGGTGAGTGCGTTTCTGAATGAACAGAGGATTTGGGAACTGCTACTATTTCTGCTGCAGTGTCCTCATGCTAGCAACATGACCTTCAGATTCTAGAGCAGCTCTTGCAGCTGAAACAGAGTTTTCAGAATTTAGTTGTTTTCTTTCTGTATCCATCTTTGACGGATCCATCTAGGTGTCCTCTCCCTTTTTCTTTGAAGTGTCAATGTTATTGCTCCCTCCTATTTTTTTTCTTTTTTTGCTCAAAAGAACAATGGGATGTGGGAATGGGTGGCATGGGCAATATGTGTGGGAAGAGTGAGTTGGGGCCTGTTGCATGTGAGAGAAAGGGGCTTATTTGTCAGTGTGTTTGTAATTCCATCAGAGTGCTCTTTCTGCATCACTCATGACCCACTAGCTCTTTCTCCCTCTGTCTCTGTTGCTGAGCATCATCTGCAGCAGAGTAGCTGATCTCTTAATACTGCTGCAGCACACAGTGACTACTGCATGATTATGCAATCTGACCTGCTACTGTTCTACATGTACAGCAGGTGGAGCTCCACCTTTCACTCCACAGTGACTTGTATGGGCAGTAACTGTGCAAAATTAATACAGTCACCTCACAGACAGTTGAGCTTTTGAATATAATTAGCATTTGATGTTTATGAGACTGTTGCTCTTTTTTCCTCCCTGTTCAAAGGTGGTGCTGTGTTTTGACCGTGTGTTCTGGGACCCAAGTGTCAACCTGTTTGGTCATGTCGGCTCCACCACAGCAAGTCGGGGCGAACTCTTCCTCTTCTGGAACCTTTACAAAGGTGACAAGAGATTGCTTGTAATTTTAGTCTGACAGTTTTTATATTAGATTTGAATAATTAATGATTTTAACCTGTGTAGCATTTTCTTAAATGGCTTTATCTTCTCGAAAAAGTAAATTGCTGGGAATTGATATGGTTTTGCCAAAGATTTCAATTTAAAAGTAAGGTAAATGGGCAGGGTTTGTAACAAAGTGTGACTTTCCCTCATCAGCCCCAATTCTACTTGCTCTGATGGCTGGAGAGGCTGCTGGCATCATGGAGAACATCAGCGACGACGTTATTGTCGGACGCTGCCTCGCCATTCTCAAAGGAATTTTTGGAAGCAGCGCTGTACCGCAGGTATGTGTTTGTATGTCATTTGTTCTAAGCCTGAGAGAATATTTACTGAACCTGACCTGAACCCATTAGCTATCCTGTCCACCTCACCCCTGTCAGAGCCAGACATGCACACAAAGCAGATGCACACAAGTCACACACCTTATGAGTTATTATCATCAGCACTTATGAGTGTAATTATCATTCGTAATGTTTTATTTTGAGTTGTTGTAGAGAGAAAGGATAACATCTGGCTTGGATGGCTTCTATAGTCTGTGTGTTGTGTTGACTATCCTATCGTAAATAATAAATACCTCGAAACAGAAACACTGGGTTAATCACTTATTAGTTTCTACTTATTATTTACTTGTTACATAATTGAATGTTTATAACAAAAGACTATGTCCAACTAACTCAACTCAACCTAAGCCTGACAATCATTTCTGGAGTGACTGGCTCTTGTTGGGTATCCATGCGCTCTCTCTCGCTCCACATTTTGAATTGTTTTAATTCTGTCGAAAATGTAATGCTGACAAAGCTGGCAGTTTTGTTCTAGTACAACTTCATCGTGTTGTTTGTTCACAGAAAAGTAGAGACAATTTATACTTTCAGGCTTAGTCATTAGGGCTTTTTAGCGGAATGTCAAATTTGTTGCCAAACTGACCACCTTAACCAGGACAATTTTACACAGCACATGTGAAGGAAACTTGCACGTGTAGTCACATCCAAACCACGTGTCATTATAATTCATTTGCTTATGGTTTCAAACTGGGTAAAATCATATACATAGAGGCAAGATTTGCTGCTCACCTCTCACACCTCTCACATCATACTCATATCTGTATACACGTCCCTGTGAAAATCACCATGGAATCTCCTAAAAAGTATGCGTTGTTTGTTGTCATGCAGCCAAAGGAAACTGTGGTTACACGTTGGCGTGCTGACCCCTGGGCACGGGGCTCCTACTCGTACGTAGCAGCAGGTTCTTCAGGCAATGACTATGACCTAATGGCACAACCCATCACACCTGGCCCTGCTATACCTGGAGCCTCACAGGTAAACACACAGAGACGTGTCTGTGCGCTCCCAGAATTTAAAGTTTATATATGGATAAGAATGAGTGTATGTGTGTGAGAAAGTAATGAAGAGGAGGCATCCCAGCCTGCCCACAAGATTCAACCAAACCAAGGCAGAGCATTTTATTCCCAACACTGATGTTTTTTTTGGCTCTTTTGATGTTGGCATGCAGATTAATGTGAAAAAGTCATATTTATGTGTTGAATGATGACTTGTGGCAGTTTATTACCACACAATCTTCCCTCCCTTTCAACAGCCCCCCCTTTTCTCTTAATTCTGAATTATGTTGGGACAGTCCAACATTGATCTCAGTAGGTTTCCATCACCCAGTTTTTTTGCACATTTTCAATTTGCACATGAAACACAAATGGAAATACACAAATTTGGAAAAAGCATTTAAAAGTTTAGAAGGAGGTGGAAAAGTTGGCGCCTTGATAGAAGGAAAATGCTTCTGCATTTCACTGCTTTGGAATAAAAACCAATTTGGTGGACAAGAGGAGGAATGTGTGGACTGATGAGAAAACCTCAACATTCCTCAACTTAGTACAAGGAGCAAAGATTACTACAGTAATAGATGGGAAGCGACAAGAAAAAGCACTTTCATCTCACTCTTTTTGATCTAACTTGATGCATCATGAAGTTGTATCTTGTTATCGCTCTGTGGTGACCAGGACAATTGTGCCCACCTACTGGTTTTCTCAAACAACTTACTCCGAGTATTTGCTTAGCAGCAGTGAATGGAAATACAACTATAATCATTTTCTTCTCTGTGATGCACCTTGTGCAAACATAGCTAATTTTTTTTATGCTCCTTTTCCAATCAGCCTGTCCCTCGTTTGTTCTTTGCCGGTGAGCACACCATCAGAAATTACCCAGCCACAGTTCACGGTGCCCTCCTCAGCGGGCTCCGCGAGGCCGGGCGTATCGCGGATCAGTTCCTTGGCGCCATGTACACGCTTCCCCGACAGGCCACTCCTACAGCTGCCAGCAACCCTCAGCAGGCTCAGCCCACCCCCAGCGTCTGAAAAGGTTCCTGCCAACTGTCAAACCAACTCTGAAAAAGTCCAGGAACAACTTTGTCTCTTTGCCTTTTGATGAAATTAATGACACTTCTAGAGTTTATTTTCTGGTTATACTGTATGTATATGTATGTATAATTGAATTGAGATTCCTTGTGGATTTGGATGTTCTCATTTACAGTCTACTCACATTTTAACCAGTTGATTGTAATGTAAGCTACTGCAAAGACTGGACTTCAAATACATCATCATTTTATCTTTATGTAATAAATCCATCTGGTATTTTATAAATGTGTGATTTACCCTAGTCTTAAAAGTGAAGCATGGTCTTATTCTTTGGTCTTTGGAGTGTGTTTGATCCCATGGAGAAACCAGCATCTCTCTGAACGTTACGGAATGACTGGAAACTTCTTTACAACTTGTTTACACAACTTAAAACTGTATGACACACAAGGCAGAAGGCCAACTCAGTACCACTGTCTCAATCATTACAAATGTTTTGCTTGTCTAAGTAAAGGACAGTCTGAAACCTTTGCTATCAACCACTGCAGTTTGTTTCATATCTATCATTTAGGTTGCTGAGTGTAGGGAAAATAGTTTGTATTAAAGTTGTAAAAGAGGAATAGGGTGACAAATCTGTGAATGTTTGTTTTTGCCATAGCAGTTTAAGTATTTTATTTTGGCTGTCAATGTCATCACATACTTTTGATATGTCAACTGTTTTGTTATTAAAAGAAGAGAAAGAAGTTGCATCTTATAAACTGTGTGGTCAAAACACCAACATTGCCCTGTGCTTCTACTGTATCACCTATGTATATCACCACATGTGTAGCTTCTACAGTTGGGCATGTACACTCACTGGTAACTTTATTGGCTACTCCTATTCAACTGATATTGTACATATCTATTCAACCAATCATATGGCATTAACTCGGTGCATTTAGGCATGTAGGTAAGGTCAGGAGGTTTGAAACTGTATAATCACAACAGTAACCCAAAAAACTATCCATTACATCTTTGAGGCAGATGAGCGGAAGGCTGCACTATACCGCTCCCCTTCCACTGTATTACGTCTCCTGTGTGCCTAATAAAGTGGCCAGTGAGTGTTTTGACCCTCTAGTGACCTTCCTTCCTTGCAGGTCTGGCTGCTTCCCAGGGTTTGCGGTACAGTGTGAGGGAGGTAGATGAGGGTCCCTGGCAGCAGCTGCACTTAGTGGGGGATCTGATGAATGATGAGGGGGGAGATTAAAATGGTCAACCATGAGCTATGAGTTGTATTTCAGGGCTCCGTGCCCCTCTGTTTCCATGCACTCTCAAGCGTCACAGGCCTTGTTTTCCCCCAGAGCTGTGGTTATTATTATCGTGACCAAAAGGAGATGTTTGATGTAACAACAGTAATTTGAGCTGGGGTTTTGGACTGCAGTACTCGGGTATTTTCACCTCCCTGGTAAACTATGGTTTCAGAGCATTGTGTAACTGTTGACTGGTGAGCTTATTTTTCATAATAGCCTCAAGCCCACATCAACTGATGACTTAGATAGAGAGGCAGACATAGAACATGACACAGGAAGAGTTGAGAGTTGGATCACAGACAACAGCATGCCTGAGCACATTTAATGCGATTCATAAGTGTGGGGTGGAATGTGCAGTTTTGCAGGTACAAACACCTTCCACACACCTCTGTGTGTACTATTGATGGCAATAAAATTTTCAGTAAATCCAGAATTTATCACTTTACACAAATTTTGGATTGTCACTTAAATGCTTTAGCCATGATGCCTCCTTTATTTTGTACAATGTTTGTTGCACTTAAACTGCAGGTCTTGAGTCCCATTTCCAATATGTTATCTATATCCAATTGTTCTGACAGCTTGCTTACAATTTAAAAGTAAACCAATGCACTGGTTGGAAGAGTCACACGATCATGGATAGTGTCCATGTGTGTTTATGTCATTCGACACGGTTGCATTTTTAAGGACGTACGAGTCACGTTGATGGGAAAATCAGATCTGTCTGTTTACACGCAAATGTAAATATCTGGTTCATATCTGACTTATTTCCACATATAAATGAGGCACGAAACTGATCTTAGGATAAATCAAACCTTGTGCTTTTTTTCCTTTGCTTACACCTTCATGGGTCATATCTGATTTGTGCCACAGGAAAGGAAAGGATCAGAATTAGGCCACTTGCACCATGTGGTATAAATGCGGCCTGATTGGCCTTTTGCACAGCTGGGTTTTTTTTTTTTTGACAGCTCACAGGTGGGAAGTCACAGGTGTAGATAATCAAATTAATGATGGCAGACTTTCATTTCACTTCCTCAGTTTGACAGTGCAAGTCCTGGCTCATATGAACTGAGCAGTGCCATCACAATCGGCTTCACCTGTGCTTTTCCTGCTAAAACATGTCAGAATGGCCGCTGTTCAAAAGACTTTTAAGGATTACTTAAGAGGCTTTTCAATTGTAGGAGAAAGATGGAATTTCCAAGTTCATGGTTGGAAGTTTGGACTGGAGCGCCTCCTCAGGCCAGATTTCCATGGATGGAGCAACTTCACACCCCAAGATGGCTAAAGTAAGTAAACACTCTGCTACGTTTACTGTTTAGTGCAATTCTGTATCATTTGTTTCATGCTGTTTGTTTAGGCTGTATATTTGTATATATGCAAGCTTCTATGGGGTTTTATCTTCACCGGAACATGGTGAACTCCCAGTTTTCACTGCTGACCTCTGATATAAATAGAACTAGGGCTGCAACAATTATTCAATAACTATTTAATCAACTATTTTGAAAATTGGTAAATATGTTTTTTTTTTTTTTTTTAATACTTAAAAGAAGCTTTCAGATTTTTCAGCTTGTCTTTGCTTTTCAGCAGTTGTGGACAAAATGAGATATTTTAGAATTTAGAATATCATTTTGAGGTTTGGGAAAAAATGATCAACATTTTTCAAAGTTTTCTGACATTTTATGGACCAAATCAGTCCTTGATTATTCGAGAAAATAATCAACCTATTAATCGATTATGAACAAATTGTTAGTTGCAGCCTTCAATGAAATGCACTGTTAGAGCCACGTACAATTACTCAGCAGGTGCCACCTCCATAGCTTATTTAAAGCTGTATGGATTCAGCGTCCCCCTCATTCTTACTAACACCTGCTGTAAGCAGTGAAGCCTCTTCTCTCACTCCTCCATCCTCCTCCTCCTCCTCCTCTGCTGGCTTAAAGGGCCACTGAGTCATTAGTGTGGTTTGACTTCACAGCACTAACTCAGGTCAAGCATCAGTGCCGACGCTCAAAAGTATCCATCCAATCCAATCCAATCCAAACAGGTACCACTTGTGTGTTAGTGCAGCACATCCCAGCATCTGAACTAAAGCACAGGAGCCATTAAAAGACGCCGTTAACCCACCGTGTCTGCTCCAAATACACTTTTCACAAATTTGTCACATATTGAGTTTTGATAAGTGACATTTTTACTTTTATTCTTTATCAGTGACCTAAAGTTGCAGTGTGTGACTTCTGGTGAATTTTGTTGATGTTGTTCTGCCTTTGCTTGGTCTTAGTGAAGAAAAACAGTGTATCATTATTTGTATGCCGCATGTTTACCTGAAAACAGGCTGTGTCAAGCAATACTATCAGATCTGACTGAGGGAGTGGATGGTGTTTTCAGTGCCAGCACAAGAGTGGGTGACGGCAAGAAGTATTTATCCTGTCAAACTGCTCAACAACTTGGTGTTTGTGCACTATAATCCTGTAGAATTTGCACCTTCCTTCCCCTGGCACGTCCTTGTGTTTTTAAGGCGTACTTGGACCTGTTTGTGGCTGTCTAGCTTTACTGCTTTTATCTGTCCTGACAAAAAAAAAAAAAAAAAAAAGAATCGCTTCCTGTGTGCAGCACGGGATCTTGCTGGTGATGCAGGATTGAATGTTTCATGTGTAGCTGTTAGGCTTCATACAGCACTTTGTGAATTTATATGGCAGCGGTTTGAATCGAACAGGACGCTGTGGGTCCACGTGGTACATGTTCCAACAGTGGTACATGAGCTTCCTCTGGTGGTACTTGCTGTTCTACTGTATATACCAGGTAATATGAACAAAGTGGAGCTGAGGAATATTTACTGGAGTGTATAGACAACAAATAACACCAAAAATTGAATTGTATTTATTGGAGTCACCTTGTCTCTCTCAAATGTCACTATACCAGTGTCTGAATTATATGTGCAGAAGAAGAGGATGATGAGAAAGCAAATTGTTACTGGGAATAAATCTGCCTCCTGTGAAAAGTCTGTAGCTGACTTTGCCCAGCCTGTTTACACTATTGTATTTTAACTTTGGTGATAATGGTGTTACATGGAGAGCTCAACATTTTCTCAGTTGATACTTGGTATAAAACGTCTGAGATTCTCAGGATTAGATGAGATTTCATTAAAGTTGTGATGAGGTTTTGTTACAGTGAGGTGCACTGAAGTGGAGCTGGTGAGGACGCTGTGTGTGCTGACTCTGCATTCCACAGCAGCTTGTGGTTTTCCTCTTTGTACCTGAATCATTTGCCTCATTTGTCTACTTGCTTATTTTGCATACCGTCGGCTGCTCTTTTTCTTTCTTTCTTTCCTCTCATCCACTCTCGGTAGACTCGAAATAAAACCCCGCAGAGCTTGTTCAGCATTAACTTTTAAGAGGTTAACATTCTGTTTTGAGTTTTACACATGATCAGATTTACACAGACACACACAAGTTTCCAAAATGGCCACGTGTTACAAACAGGTTGGTTTTTATTTTTATTGGAATACATATGGTCTGCTGTACAGATGGCAGCTTCAAGAGACCTACATGCAGAGTGCGCCAGCCACATTAAGGTTTAAACATGCACAATGTATTAAGTCTAAAACAGGAGGAAAAAAAAAAACTTAAAAAAAAAAAATAAAAATTACAGCCACCTGACACAGTCCATCTGGCATTAGTTTTATTACATACATTTTTTGTGAAGCCACTATTCTACACACACATTTTTAAGCACAGAGCATTAACAACATGATTGTACAGGCCTTGAAATTGTTACGTCTGTGCACGTATGTGTGTGAGAGACGGGCGGGATCCAGTTAAACATGATGTCTTTTTAATTTCTATTAGATTATTTTTGTGTGTTTTTACACTTATAAACCTGTGTCTGGGCCCTTCAAGCTTCTTTCTTTGGCAGAATGTTGAAACATACAGCACAGAAGATGTACAAACCCTGAATTTATGAGCGAGGGAGAACAGAGCAGCAAAGAAGTCGGACCACTGAATGGGCCCCGATAAGAAAAGAAAGAAAGGGATAACACATGGTGAACCGCTCAGAACTGCATAGAGCTTCTTTCTTCAATGGCTATGACAAAAAAAACTGCCTTCTTTTCTCTCGCTCTCTCTTTTTCATCATGTCCCCAAATTGTGAGAAATGTCTTGCATTAAAAACGACAAACACAGAAAAATACTCTCCAGGAGTGTAATAGCAACGAGAAAGACATTATCATCTAGCAACAAAACAAAACCAACAAATCCCCCCCATATCACTCTTAAAATCAAGATGGACAAATATTTAATATATTTAAAAAATAAGGCCCACTTTACAAAAGTAAGTTTTCCTTAAATAAAATTTATTCAATACAGCTTCCAAAATAAGACATCTCTTGTATAACAAAGAATTAAAAACATACACAAGCAGATGGAAAAACCCTTAAATTGAATATTTCCCCTTTTATTTCAGTATTTTAGAGACGGGGTTCCCCTCTCAGGGATACTCTGTCTCTGGCATCTCACTGTGAACTGGAAATACTGTGGAATGATTTTGGCACTACGTTAGAAGACAGAGATGCAGCCAGAACTCAGGAAATCAAACATGATTCATGAATAGGGTGCATGTCAGTTTCCTCTGTTAAGCTCGTGAGATGATTTGAATGGTTTGATGATTTGTAAAATACTCTCATTTGGCTGGTGCAAAAACACAAACCTGACTCTGGTGCATTCAGCAAACAGCTACTGAAACATACTTTTTTTCCAGGGCAGCCCATGGCCAAGAGGAAAGGGATTCGGCTTGTAACTGGAAGGGTGCTGGTTTAATCCCGCCAAGGGCTGTGGTGTCCCTGAGTAGGGAACCCAATCCCCTATAAGTGACTGTGTGTGTGTGTGTGTGTGTGTGTGTGTGTTTATAAGGATGGGTTGAATGCAGAGTCACAGTCACTATCACTAATTAGAGTGTGTGCAAAAATGACTCATTCTAATACCTAAAGTACAATTCTGGGACACAAATAAGGACATTCTTTTTAACAAGAGGAACTAAAGGGGAGCGTTAGTTGTTTGAGGTCTTAAAGTTAAGTGCTGGTTAAGTGCAGATTACAGCCTACGCCATGCAACGACACGATAACCCTGGGCTTCACAATGGAAGCCTTTGAGGAAAAGGCAGCTCAGGGCCGGAGAGTCATTTCTGCTGAGCCACTCTCCACTGAGTACATTCTAGTCTACTTTAGAGAAGAGGGGGGAAAAATAGTGGGTGTTCTAATAATAAATATGCCAGCAGAGCTTAAGAGGCTTTCTGTTGAGTCTTTAGGTTGCATTTGAGCAGGAAGACAGACACACCACTGCTTCACTACGTCTTTCTTGGAATTTTCTATCAAATCATCCACAGCCTCCAAACTGACCGACTGTCAACAAATGGTTTGTAAAACCGCCATCACTCATGGATCAGAGTTACCAACAGACTCTGACCCAGCTGTACTTTAAATGTGTAACATCTTCACTCGGGTCCCAGATGAACAGTCAGAGGATTCCACCATGTCGACACCATGCAGGCTCTCGCTACCGACTAAGACCTGGAACATGTAATGGCCTGGTCTTTACTCTGATGAATCTAGCGAGGTTTCAGTGGACGGAGTGGTTGTGCAGTTGTGTGGCAGTGTTAGTGTACTTTAGGGCCTTGTAAGAAATAACGGAAGCATGAGGAGCAGGGGATGGAGTTTCATCTTTGCCCTTTTAAAAAGGCTCACTTTCTTTGAAGCCCTCCGTGTCATAAAACCTACAATTTCCGACAGCTGGCTGTTTCCTTGGACCCCCAACACAAGTGCTCTCGGGGGGATGGACAGACGGAAAGAAATATTGTTTAACCATTAATCATCCTCAACTTAAAATTACAATTTGAAACAAGGCAATTTGACAAAAAAAAGTTGTTGACAAACTTTTTGAAAAACACCAAAATTGGTAACACCACGTGAATAAAGAAAATTCAAACTTTTCTTCATGTAACTTTCATTTGAATTATCTTAAGTCATTTAGGTCTTACCTACTGAAGTAATATATTTTTTTAATTGATTGCTTCATACTTCTTTATCTTCTAGTCTAGTCTTAGAGCATAGTAACATGTTATTGGTGTCATGAGGTAATGCTCAATCAGGTTTTTAAATCTACTGCATTGTGAATACTGTATTGAATCTCGGCTTTAAAATATACAGTATATCACAAATCAAATCAGTCACAAAATTTGTAAGAAAATAAAAATAGCAGTTTTACATTTTCCCCCAGATGTTCCAGTCCTAGAAATAAAATGACAGACAAACACACATGGTTGAGGTTTTACAGCTTAATTGTAGTAGAGCCTTAATGAATTACTTCATTAATCTATGACTATTTTTGCAACAAATTCATCTGTTTTGTGTCTGGTTTATAAAATTAAATTACCTCCTGATTTCAACTTCTTGAATGTGGAAATTTTCTTGTCTTTGCTCGTTTCTTAATTGTTTGACAGTAAATTGTATATTTTGGTTTATAAAGAGAACATCTGTGGATGTCATCAGTCAAATTTTGGGCAACAAATTTTGCACCATTTTCTGAAACATCTCATTTGAATAATTGATAATGAAGGTCGTAGTAAGTCACAGCTCTGGTTGAGATGAGTGAAGCTGTTTGGTTGTCTGCATGGTGGAGTATGACTGTAACACGTGGAGGGACTGAATGTGACTCTCTGGTGGCAGAAGACAGGATGAGGGCAGTGGTTGCATGACCACAATGCTATATACAGTAAACCTGACCCACAGTGACGTCAGCCTGAAAGATAAATAGAACTCCATTCTGGACTCAACATGCTTACTCTGACAGAAACACTGAAACTGCACAGGCATCTGCGACAGACTACAACACACCGGTTCACGTGTCCACTCGCCAACACTCTGACGGGCAAACACCCACGTGCATCTCTGGCCGGACAAGTGCAGGCAGAACAGGACACACGATACTCTGGTCGACTGTTTTAAAGTCACCCATCTCAAAACTCTTCTGTATTTAGAATCTCTGAGCCAAGATTAGCTTGCCCTGACCTCTCACCTTTCTCATCTTTCCTAGAGAACTGCTCGTTACTATCTGGTGACACGGTCTTCAATAAAACAACCCTTTTAACCAACATCACAGATCCCTGCTGTTGAGGAGCAGGGCTTTCTCTTTAGAAAACCATAATTTCAAGGAAAGGATGGTGGGAGCTAAGGAAGAGGGAGCTTTGGCTTCTCTGTAAATGCTACCAGGAAAATTGGAGCTGGTTAAAAAGATGAGAACTTTTGGGAATAGATTGCAATAGCTCTTGGTAAATGAAAAGAGTGGTAGCAGAAACAATAACAGTGTAAGCACAGAAGGGCTTTAGGATTGTCAAGCGTTGGCATGAGCACTAAGAACTCTGGACAGGACGTCTGGTCTGCTTTTGAAGCCAGCAGTGACCATGAAGTGGCCACATGGCAACCGTCTCTGAAGCCGACTCTGAAAGACAAATCTCGAGGACATGGCTGTTTTGGTGTAGCGGTCTATATTCTTTAAAATCAGTATTTTTTGGACTTCCATCAGGGAGGAGTTCACTGAGGCTGTCTTTGCAATGTTCCATGTAACGATCACTCCAAATGTAAGAAGTATACAGTATATGATCATTACATGTGATTTTCTCTGCTCAGCAAGTAATGGGATGGATTAAAAGTCTAAACTCGTTAGGACAATCTACTTTTCTCTGGATATCTCAAGACACAGATAAACATGAACACTTTTGTATGATCAGCATGGTGACTGATGCATTAGGGGAAGTTATATAATCATAAATTCGGCTCTTATAAACAATAAAGTGACAACTGATAGGGCCCCTGACAACCAGGCAGACCTTTTCACAATAAAAGAGCCTGTACTAATAAATATCACAGCTCAATGGTGGCTGGTAGAACTGAGAAAAAGACCAAAACAGAACCATCCCCAGCAGTTTTGGACTAAGACAGCACTTAAATACATAACAGCAGAACAAACCAGATGTAGAAAAGTTCTTTGGGAGACCCCATGTGTTCAGAGTTGTCACAGTCATGAATGATGTTACCTTATCTGGAGATTCAGGAGATAAAAAAACAACAACACTGGTGCATCAAGCCATTGAACAACTGGTTATTCAGCTGCATGCCTTAGCATCGTTCATACATTTAGTTTTTTGCTTACATCACCAGTCATGCTGCAGTTAATCTTGTGTGTTTATAATCCAGCAGGAGCCTGTTTAAAGTCTTAAAGTTAACAGAAACGTCTGACAGTGTGGGTGAGGTTTCTCTCAGAGAAGTGCACCATTTACCTTAAATTACTGGCCAATATTAAATCACTGCTGCTCTGGCCCCCCCATCAGTGAGAGATTACTCCAACATACCAACCAGGAGTTGATACTTTATGAGATAACAAAATAATATTCCTCTAGAAATGTAAGAAATGGAGAAAGCTGGGACGATTCGCACGGCGAACCCAGTCACATACAAGCTGGAGTGTCAGTTCCTTGATTGTTCCAAGTTTTCCCTATGACGGGCAGGTATGTACACAGTATTTCCAGCAGCACTAAATAAAATGTCTGCCCTGCCAGGCCAGGTTTGCTGGTAATCCACAGTCCAATGTTCAGATTAATGAGAAACTGAACACTTTTTCTATGGTTCTCTCAAAATACATGAAGGACAGTTGCAACAGCTGTGAGACAAAGCACCGTGGAAATTGTAGCTTGGATTGAGGTTATAAACAACCCCCATTCCAAATCGCTCCTTTTATTTCCTACATATGTATTGCATTTATTACATGCAAACCATGATCTTTTTATCTTGATATGGTTGAGAAGATCACGAGGACAGAATGATGCAGAACAGGAAGCAATTACAAAGAATAAAAACAACTTGTGGAAGCAAAAGCAAAAATACGGTCCCAGTTTGTCAGAAATGTGTGTATATTTGAAAATGCAGCCAAATAGCAATCTGTTTAGTGGACTGTATGCTGAGTCACTATCTTTTAAGAGCACTTCGCTTACTACTAATACCCCATTCCCACTAGTCAAAAAAACCCATTTAATCCAGGATTTAAATAGGTTTTTCAAAAATGAAAATGTGTTTGACTGGTTATTCCCACATGTGCAAAAAAGGGCTGCAGATACATGCAAATATTTTAACATCAAGAAGCAATCTTGAATCCAGTTTGTGGTTTCTGCCTGCAAAAAAGTGGTGACATTGTTTGAAAGAGTTGGAAATGTAAGTGTTTGGATAATGTTTGTATAGATTCTGTATATATGTATGTGTGTAGGGGGGAAAAAACACCATGAAGACAAGAAGGTGGTTTGACTGAATTGTCAAAGCAAAAATAATCTGTGAGAGAAAAGGTGAATATTGTGATACAAGTTTGCCAGGAGGGCAATTCGCTTCCTGATTTTGGTCACATTTTAAGGTAAAGATCCTTGTTTGTGAATTAGTGTGCATGTAGATCCAGCCCTGTGAGATGAAGATGCATTTGGTGCTGCAATTTGGGTCGTGTTTCAGTGATCAACAAGGGTTGAAATTATGTTTCAAACGTGACATATTCAGCTGTAATGGTCCTCTGAGAAAGGCACTCTCAATGTTTTGAGTCTTCCTTCCTCCAACTCTCTTCAAACACTCGCTGGCAGGCAGAAAACTCCAGTCGTCCCCAGCATACCAGCCTCTCCCTTGTCAAATTTCAGGATTACACTATAATACATCCATCAAAAAAGAAGCAGAAGAGGATACATGGGCTGGTGAAGCGACATCCACAAAGCTGCACAGGCACTTTCTTTCCACTTTCTGTCTCTTTTGGGACAAAAAAAAGTTCTGGATAGATAAGAGCGGTTCACATCTTTGTGTAAACTCAGGGTCAGATCTGTTGTTTATTGTTCTATATGGCTCCAACTGCCATTATTCTTTTCTTTGCCGGTAATAAAAGCTGCAGATGTTCTCTGCTGGACTGGTGGTAATAGTGGTAGCCATTAGATGATGGGAGACTTGTGTTTGGCATCAAGAGCTGAGTGGAGCTGTTGAGGGGAAAAAAACAAAAAGACCTTACATAAACCTTCATTATTTAACACTTTATCGCAACAATTCACCATCATTAGAAACAAGGTCATTTGGGACCAAATGAGGGAAATAGAGTCTTTGTTCATTTGATTAATTTCCAATTAAAATGGTTTCAGTGAATTCCAGAGAAACCTAGAGAATCTATTAGTCCATGCATAGCAAGTAAACTGGACATTTCTCAGCACATACTATATTTACATTGGTTACAATCGAGGTTTATCTTTCCCCCACGTTTTTGGAGGCTTAATAACATAGTTCTCTTATCAAGAAATTATTTAAAAAGTACAAATGAATGAGTCATTACAGTGGGATTTCCTGCAGGTGTAGTTTTTAGTTTTTTTTTTTTTTTTGCATATCCAGATTGGTTTCTGAAAGTCTGGAATATGATCAAAACCACATTTGGAGGTGGTTTGAAATGTAATTCAAAACAGATTTTACAGATGTGTCTCAGTGTGAGTGCTTTGAACAGATCAAACCAGATTTCAGATCATTTTTTGCGTCAATCCAAGTTGCAACCAGCTGTGAAATCACTCATAGGAATCTGAACTGCTGTCACGCTGGTGTCCACTCATGTGCTTTACTGTCTACTTTCCTCTAAATGGGAACATAATTTACAAGTAGGTAACTCTACTTGATCCAACTGTTTACTGTAAATTTGTTGTAAAAACACCTTTTTAAAAAAAAAAAAAAAAAAAAAATATATATATATATATGAGGAGAAGAGCCTACCTGTCCTCTTTGCTGTTCAGACCCAAACAGTCTAATGGTAATCAGACTGTCGTTGGCTCCATGGTCGACTCCCTGCCCCACTCCTTCCCTCTGCTCTGGTCCCTGACCCCTGACCACGACTGGACCACAGCTCTCCTCCTCGAGAGGAGGGCCCCGTTGTCTTGGACGCACGGTCGTAGGAGCTCCCCAGGTGGTGTGAATCACCGCTGGGTGGCTGTCGTCTCCAGGACACTGGGCTGTGGATTGGGTTTGGAGTGGGATCTACACCATCGGCAGCCTACAAGAGTTATAAAATAAAGACAGAAATTTGGTGAAATAAGTTGTTGTTTGTAGATAAATTGGTAGTTGAATCAAGCATTAGTTTAAAGCGAGTACATTCATTGATTTTTTTTTTTTTAAATGCTAATGAATGAATAGAGGGCTACATGGTTGGTGTATGTAGTGGTTAGCACTCTTGTCCCAGGTTCGCGACCCAGTCGGAACAAGGGTCCTTCTGCATAGAGTTTGCATGTTCTCCCCGTGTGTGCCTCCTCCCACAGTCCAAATACATGCAGATTTGGGGATTAGGCTAATTGGACACTCTAAATTACCCTTAGGTGTGAATGTGAGAGTGAATGGTTGTCTGTCTCTATGTGGCCCTGTGATGGACTGGCGACCTGTCCAGGGTGTACCCTGCCTCTCTTCCTATGTCAGCTAGAGTTAGGCACCAGTGGCCCCCGTGAGCCTCAGTGAGTGAGTGAGAGATTGAATGAACAGATCCTAATGTGATTTAAATTTTAACCTTTTCAACCTTGGGTTACACAGTGGAGTAGTGGCTATTACAGTTGCCTTACAGCAAAAAGATCTTTCATCCTCTATGTATTGCTTCACTCAGAAACTGACACACAAACAGACGCTGATGTCTCAACTGTCTTAACTGCACTGGTGCTCAACATAAACCTGGAAAGAGAAACCTAACCACATAAGGCAGGTTGCCCACTGGTGGCTGTAATAAACCCCCACAAGGGCAAGGGTGATGGTGATAAGCCTGGACTCCAGTTACAGCCACACGTGTCGCTGTTTCAGGAACTCATGTTTACCTCCTATACTATGTGGACTTGTCATTTGTTTAGTCAGAAATGCAGACAGAGTTAAGTTCATTCCCAAATTCTGAAATTGTGTATAGTAGCTCTGGGCATTTTGTATAGATGTTTTCGGGCTTTCATTTGTAATATGTGGGCATTTAATGCATGCTGTTTATGTTAACTGTTTATGTTAACAAGGAAAGCCATGTACTCTTTTGCCAGGGGAAAAATCCCAGGAAAAAAAATGCCCAAACATGCCCCAAACTGAGATTTATAATTTGGTGGGCTGACTAGAAAACAAACCCCAAGTTACTAGTCTGTGGTGACTGCAACAGCACGTTCTCCTCTCATAACCTCAGTAACCCTGCTCTAAGAAAGTGAGAGTTAGATGACGATGCAGTTTCTACAGCACACAGAAACAGCACCCAGCTCCTGTAATTTCAGCTTTTAAAAAAAGCACCATAATTAGTGACATTTGGTGGGTTGGAGTTGGCTTCTGAAGCAGTTTTAGAATGCATTCTCACTAATTGGCTTTAATGGAGCCCTGCTGGACTGACTGCCTTTCTCAGTCTCCTGGGTTAACAGACAGGAAATCAGTCACCAGTGAACCCTGCCAAAGGGGCGTGGTCAATGTGGTCACTTCCTGTTCCATTCACTCGGGGAGGAAATGGCAAAGTGGCATGCTCTCCTTCTATGGTAAGCTGCTGGATGCAGGGCCGAGAGTTTTTTAGAGGGTTGCCATGTGATGCACTTCCAGTGTTCCTCCTACACTCAACAGAAGTCTTTAGTCTTAGTCTCTAGGAGTTAAACTTCACAAAAGTCAATAAAGGCAGAAAAGACGAGAGGTTCGTAATAGCAAAAACACGAAAGAAAGCTTGAAACTGTCATGTATCAAACTAAACACATTTTTAGTGCGTGTGGCTTTATTACCTATATTCCACAAAAAAACAGTCCATCCGTCTGTAACCCATCAAGTTACAACTGCCTACATTTAATTGGTTTGGGTCTACTCGTTTAATTCTCAGCAAGAAAAAGTATTTTCAAATGTCTACTCTTTAAGTATGTTTTACTTAATACTCCACTCATGCTCTCTTGAGAAAATAGAGCTCACGAGGAAATAAAAAAAAAAAAGCCAGCCTGTTTAAGAAACAACACAAAAAAGAATGTCAGAGAAAAATGATATCTCCATTCTAAATCTGTTTGCCTTTGGTCTTACTCTTGCCAGCCCAAACTCTTAATACTGCTCTCTAGCAAGGCAGCGCTCTTGTCAGTCCAGGTGAAATGTTTTTAAAAAGCCCAGGTGATGATTTGTTTATTGATTATTATTTATGAAAGCTTTTCATGGGCCACTGATTTTCCAGAGGCTCTTTCTGCCCAGTTCACATTGAGTAATGCATGGATCCAGCACTTATTTTTCTGCTGCCGCTGGTGTTTGATTCAACAAAGGATGTTTTGGTATCTCGCTCATGAGCCATATCGGCCTCGCTGTCTTCAGCCAAACATAAGTTCACAGCTCATTCATGTACAGGCTGAGGTTTCCTGCAGCTACAGCAGGGAGGAATTACTACAATGCTGTTCTGTTCTGTACTCGGAGGTGTGGAGTGACACTAATGCATTTCGACTAAATCATATAAGAACGAGGCTTCAAGTGTGTTTCCCTTCACCCAGGACTATTAAAGCCATACAAGACAAGAGTCTACAGCTGATTTTTGTCAAGAAAGGCTTAATGCAATGTACTGAACATTAAGTTAGACTTTTTTTTAAAAAAAGGTCTAAATCATTGAAATTACAAAATAGTGTATTTGTGTAATTTAGTTTAAAAGGATTCATTTAATTTGCATTTAAGTATTTTGTTTGTTCAACCGTTTTTATTTTCCAGTGTATTTGATTCTGGGGTTGTGCACCAAAGTTCATAATAATGTATACGGAGAAGTCAAGTTGAAAAATCACTGTGTCTGCAGTTTTGTAGACTATTGACACATTCTGATATTTCACTGGATAAGTAAACCTTTTGATTTTCTAGCCCAGCAAAACGAAAGTCATCGTCTGGTAATCACAAATATTTGTACCTACTTTCATTAAAATAAAACAGTTCAATGAAAATCAAAAGAAGCACAGGCCAAGGGATTGCTAAAGGCTTCATCCTCTGGGGAACATGAATGTCTGCACAATTCTGGTGACAATTTATTATGGCTAAAAATGGGCACCAATTACAATGATCAGAATAAACAAAGTCAAAGGTAAAGTGTATCTATGGACCTTTCAACAGAATTAAAAAATACAACTCTCAATCAAGTGTTGATCAAATGACAGTGAAATAATTTATACATGGCATATAAAGGGAATATGATCAACAAGCTAGTTTGCAGGGGCTGCTCCAGGGTATTAACAGTGTTGTCTCCTCTTTCATGACTATTGATCGTTACTGCCTTTCTGACGTTGAGCTGATTCGTCTCAGTAATGCAAAGCTTTTGATGTGAAAGGTCATGGCTTCTGTTTAACCAAACCCTTTTAAGCTCAAACTTGAATGGATCACTGTTTAGCCAAGAAGCACAAATACCCAATGAAAAATGATCAGTGGGATGTTACTTCATACTAAACGTCTTCATCTGCAAACTTGTTATAATAATAATAATAATAACAACACAACCCTCTTCTCTCAACCTCCAACACTACAATCACAAAGTAATCCCAACCTCCCACTGTTCTAACCACAGCTGTATTTATCCGAACCTCTTGGGAACAGATGCTTTTCAAACCAATGAAATGTTCTGAAACTCCAAACCAAGATGAGCGGCTGTGCTTCAAGACATGCTTCAAAGTCCAGTTATGATCCAAAGTATGTTTCGTTTCTTTTTTGCACTTTAACATTTTTTGATCCAAAGGAAACGGTCAGTTTCTATATCAGCATCAGGATGGAGAAGTGGGTTTAGGAAATCCCCATAATCAAGTACAAAGCACATGGCTGAAAAAAACTGATGGAGTGACAAAACTTGCAGGTCATCAAGCCACTGTGGGTTAACACTTCAGTGACAGTGCTTGGATTTAATTTCTAGGGTAACCATAGATGCGTAATGTAAAAGAGGGTCAGGAGGAGAGCAGGACACTACTGAACTGCCCTGAAAACAGAGCTGCCGTTACTGCTCTGTGTTAGAACAGACTGTCGTTTGCCCTGACACAAGCTTCTCAGATGCAGTAACGGAAGTCGTTTTGCTCACATCATAGCTTGGATAACAAATAAAACAGTGGGATGTGGGGATGGATAAAAACTAGGCGGAGAGTAAAGAGACATTGACATGGACAATGAGAGGCAGATTACATCGAGGTCATTGTGATTAATGAGAGGGATGGAGGCTCTTGCAACGCTATTTCCACAACTGAGACAAGCTGTGTCTTGTCCCTTGTTTTGTTATGACCTGTTGTACTATATTACATGCATAGTACAACAAAGTCTTAAGAATACACTTTTAGTCTTATTATGATTGTTTTTAGCATGTTAATTATGTCGGTTTTACTTGCCGAGCGCACAGAAAATAGAACACATGCCAAAAAGGATCACAGGATCCTCAGCCGTCACTTCCTAGCATGATAGATTATCATGAGTGCTGAACGGAGGCAAGTCCAGCTTGCCACTTCTGGATGGACTAAAAGGCAGAGCTGTCTAATTGGTTAGAAATAATTAAGAAAAATGATGAAACAGTAATTTAAACACACTACTGCTGCTTTGGCTCACTTGATGATTAAGGGACTTTTTTTCAATTTTTTTTCCAGAAGTCCGATTGTATTCCTGCTTTGTTAAAACTGCATACCCCACACAATAATCAGCAAAATCTGCATCTGTCACATGCGTCTCAAACACAAGTATTTTTAAATTGTTTCAACAATTATTGTGAAATATTTGTAGGACCAGCAGATGCATGGCTTGACAGTGAAGAGTTCTGACATTTTATTTATTGAATACAGAGAAGCATTTCGAGCATTTAAAGTTTTTCAGTAGCTTCGCAAAGTGGATGATGTGACTGAAATGAATGAAATGGTCTGTTACCTCCAATAGAAATACAGATTTCTATGCATTTGAAGAGACTTAGAAGCATTCTAGATAACATAAGTGCACTACTCAAAAACATATGCTATTATTCAAGTGTTTGTTTAGACAATTTAGTGCCGTAATTTTAATACAAACAGTATGAATGTTTATTAGTTGCGTTGAGCTGTATAAAAGTTAAGTCATCTACATAGTTTTTGTGTGTATTGGAAAAAAATGCAGGAAAAAAAACCGATGCAAATATCAGATGGCATTATTCCCCTAGATTGCAAATGAGGCCAAAGATGATAGATGAGAAAACAGGTATTGTACATGGTATGCACTTGTCTGTCTCCTTGGCAACATCCAGTTTATTTATAGTAAGATTTTACCCAAGGGCCTCTCTAGTCCAGCCTAGTTAATTCAAAGTGACAGTCAGACATGTTATTGTAGCCTCTCTGTAAGCAGTCGCAGTCATTTGACACTATATTATATAAGAATAGTCAAGTAAGTCAATACTGTAGCCCATTAGTAGTTAACACCTTATTTTTGTGGTGACTAATATAAACTTTCACACTCTAATTATTAAAAGCCTAGATATGTTCTCTTTGCAGGAGCACACTGTAATGTGCTTGTTTATTTAAATACAAAAAAGCTATTTTCTCCTCCATGAGGTTTTCCTGAAGTTCTTTTCCCCCTGTTGAAGGCTTTTTCATTTCCATCCTCACTCTTCTTTTTTTTTGTCCCACCCTTTTCTCTTTGTCCTTACTGCAGAACTGCCGTGCTAAGCCTAAAGTTGCAGAGTTTGGCGTCAGGGAAAAATACAAGCTGAGTTTGCATGCAAAGTGGACACACTAGTAACTAAGCCCTGGTGTGCCCTTTCTGAACTTTTATCTTTAAGACAAAACTACTTGCAGAGTATTACAGAACTTAACCACCACCTGCACAGACCTTTTTTACAGCTAAATATGCAGTAACAGTCTGTGCTTTTTATTAGATTAGAGCTTTCTTTATTGTATCAATTGTTTCGCCTTACGTTCAACTAAGTGTATAAAACAAAATTATCAAGCAGACTTTGGCAATTGTTTTTTTTTTTTGCATCTTTGTTAGTTGTTAGTTATTATTTTTGAAACATGATGATTTCTATCATCCCTTCCTTCCTATGGAAAAAAAAAACACCTACCAGTGGTTGTTGTGTGTATGAACGTCCCCAGGACTGTGAGGTCACGGGTGCATGGGGTATGGTCCTTCCTATGCCTCCTGCTTCCACAGAGGGAGCCTGGGAGAGTTTGCCTCTGCGTTGCACTGGTTCCTCCATTTCTCTGGTACTACTAACGACATTGTTGATCCTCCGCATGTACACCTAGAATGCAAAACAGAGCAACAAGGGTTATTTATAAAGCACCACAACAGCAAAATGAACATACAAAAAAATAACAGCAAAACATATAAGCATAGAACAAACAAGAAAGTTAAAATATTCAGTAAAAAAAAGGCATCATAAAAAAATGGTGGAAAGAGTGATTAAAAAAACAGCACCAGAACTCGCAGCCCTGATCTTTTAGTTTAAACCTACATCTTGGAACGACCTGTGAGGAGGTATATAAGGATCTCACAGAAAGTAGGGTCAGTTAAATAATAGGGGACAAGAGCAGGGCTTTTAAAGTCAGCAATACATTTAAAATCCATTCTAACATCAGCAGGTAACCAGCATGGGGGAGCCTTCACAGTTAACACCTTTCTTTCAATTTAACAGCTTATGACTGTAGTCATCACTGTCTCACCTCTGCAGGGGATGGCTTGGCTCCTTTCTGTGCCGCAGCATTCCCACCAACACTGTTGATGGTTTCTTCTGTGTCAACAGTGGTGGCTCTGTAAGCTCTCCATGTTGTTGCAGCTTCAGCCTCATCTTCAGACCCACCATCGGTCATCCTCCGAGCAGCCCCTCTCCCTCGGCCTGTCTCATCCACTGAAGGAGAGCCTCTGGTCCTCCAGGTGCTTCTCACAGTCACATTCTTGGTGTCTGGTAAACTGCCTTCATGGGAGTGCTGGCTTCTCCAGCTGGTGACAGTGGTGGTACTGCTGCTCTCAAATACTGACTCTGTGTCATTGAGGTCTGCAGATATGGGGTCTGGGGACCTGACGCTGAAGTTGCTGATCACATGACTGGTGTTTGTCTCCACTCTGGATGTGTTGTAGAGTTCAGACCTTACTGAGGAATCACTGAGTTCATCTGTCCCACAGTCCTGGTCCTGGCATGATCGCACAGGGATCTCACTTTTGGGGATGGAGATTTCATATGGGACAGAAATACTGCCATGGTGCTCACTGCTGTGGCCTGTCAATTCATAAAAAAATATTTTAGACATTTTAAAAAAGAACCCTTTGCATAGATGCCACAGTTCAAACTGTTAGCAATGCAAGTGGTTGGTATTTAATTTGATACTCCAGGAGTTATCTATTGGATTTCAGCATAATCAGCATTACTGTGATCACTAGAGTCAAGTTTGTTTCATCCATGAGACAGTTTCAGTCCTTATACTTTCTTAAATGTACAGTGCAATTCCTGTAATTAAATGTTTATATATATATATATATATATATATATATATATATATATAAACTCATGTGGTGTACTGTACTAATCCATAAAAAAGGGGAAATAACTTTTATGCAACTTTTATTTTCTGAAATTCATGCAATTTATCTAAATGCAACCACAAAACTAAAAACTAGAGCAAAGATTTTTTTTTTAAGTGAATGCATTATACTTCCAGGTTTATATTATAACTCAATAAATGCTCACTATACTTCTACAGTTCCATAATTAAAAACTGTGAGCCAATGTATTATGAGTTAACCATTCATGCTATACCAGGACAGAAAGAACATAAGTGTTTACTGAAGGAAACTCGGTTTGTGAATTGGTGCAACTCACCTATAAGGATGTTACTGGTGGAAGTGTGCCGCTCTTTGACAGGCATAGGTTCACTGCACACACTGCTGCTGCGGCTGCTGGTTCTAGAAGAGCACGGATCATTGGGATAGATGGTTATACTACTGGTCATTTTACTTGTTGTGGTCACGACTGGTTTGGTAGAGATTTTGGGTTTGCCATTGGTAGACAGAGGTTCTGAAATCATCATTTCTTTTCTGTCAATCTCAACAATGGCAGGTTTGATGACAGCTCTTGACCTCAGTGCCTCACGTGGGCTGCACATTCGCTGGATTTCCATCCCTAACAAAGCGTGCACGGGCCCCTGATGGCCCCCATCTGCTAACTGTGCTCTGCTGTGGAGCTCCTCATCAAACGAACTGCGAGAGGAAGATCCTTCTGAATGCAAGTCATGGGTGTATCTAGAATATCTAGAAGCTGTGGCCCTACTGCTCTTTTTTGTGGAAGTTGCCTCAGGCACAGGTTCTGGTTCAGAGGGCCTTGACCCAGTAGACTCAGTTTCCGAGGCAGAGGAGTGACCCTCAGAACCCTGGTCATTGGTCTGCAGAGGAGTGATTTGTGACCTGTAAGCCGCGTACGATCCATTGGCTTTGGACAGTGTGGAGGACACCGAGACGGATTCCTGAACCTGGTCTACTGATTCCTGATCCGAGGCAGATGCTGTGTCCTTCTCTTGTGCAGGGTTACTGTTGATATTACTGGAGATGTCAGGCACTACATCCGAGTTGTTTGATTCACTATCACTACCAACATACATTTTTGAAAACTTTTCTAATTTGCTCTTTTTTGTCTCCACATTAGTATGTTTGTGAGTTGTCCTCAGTGGCTTCGGGTCATTAGCAGCTGGAGGGTAGCGACTAAGAACAGGCATCTTTTTAATATCACTAGAAGGTGCATTTACAGAGCTAAATGTGGCTCCTCTAGCTTTCTCCTCAGTTCCTCGACCTGTGTCTCTTATTCCATTATCTGATAATATAGGAGTTTTGGGTGTCCTCCTGCTCTTGGGAGCAGGACTGAGGGCTCTCCTCACAGACTTAGGAGAGCTCTCCTCCGACTGGCTCAGCTCTTTGCTCCTCAGCTTGTTCTCTCTTTTATGCTGTGGAGAAAGCTCCCTGTTCCTGTGCTTGGGGGAGCTTGGTTCTGAGTAAGTTGCAGGACTCCTATATTTAGGCTTCTCTTGTCTGAAACCACCCTTCACAATAATCTCCTCATTCTCAGCTTTGCCATTCTCAACAACATTATCAGGGCAAATGTTACTGCTTCCATTGCCATGTTTATCCACATTACTGGATCCATTTCCTCCAATCCCACCTTTTCCGCCCAGCTGCGTCCTGAGCTGTTCCACCTGCTCACTTAATTGACGGGCCCGGTTTTGTTCCATCTGGAACTTTTCATGCAGTTCTCCATTTTTGGACTCCGAGTTCTTCAAATCTTCCTCCACTATCTCCAGCTGTTTTAGGCGATTCTTCAGCCTCTCTACTTCCTGTGTCAACTCCTTTACTTTGTTATCCTCCTGTGAGCCATCAAGACCAATGTTCTTCTCATTTTCAGATTTGTTCACAAGACCAATGTTTTCATCAGGCAACTTGAAGTAGTCAAGGTTCTTCTTGTGTCCAGCAAGTTTACTTGTAAGGAGCCCTGTTGATGATAACTCATCTTCAATCCGTGACCTCATGAAATCTGCTCGGCCAGGGTCACCTGACATGCCAAGACGTATTTTCTGGTGCTCCAGTTTTTCTGTCAGCTTTAGTATAATCTTCTCATCTTCCCTCTGTTTCTCTAGTAGCCTCTTACGCTCACTTTCAAACGTATGGGTGAAACCCTTGAGTTTCTCTAGCTCCATAGCCAGAGCCTTCTCTGCCTTTTCCAGCTTTGTCTCGGATCCCTCCATCTCCTTCAAACGGGCTTTTAGAGTCTCCAACTCAGAAGACAGCTTCTTGGTCAAGTTTTTTTCTTCATTTAGATTGAGGCAGAGTTGGCTGCAGTCAGATTTGCTTTTCCCAAAAGCTTCTTCCAGTTTTTCCATTTCGGCCATTCTTCTTTGAAGACGTTCAATCTCTGCCTTAAGCTCCTTTGTAAGGTTTTCCTCTTCTTCCAGTTTTTCTCTGACTGTGCGACAGAGGTCCTCTGCTTTACGTACCTCCTCGTCTTTACCCTGAATCTTCAGGAGACGTTTTCTTAGGGCCTCAATGTCACCAAGCAGGGACGAGTTGCTGCCCTCAGCCTGGATGATCTTATCCTGTGGAAGAGAGAGAGCTCAGTAATTCATGAATCTATTCTTGGACCACATTTCTGTTCTTCCTCACTCCATTAAAGGCTTCTGAAGTGAACATACCATCAAACAAAACCTCAAATGAACCAATACTGACCTGCAGGTCAAGCAGTTCATCCTCAGACTTCTGCAGCTTGTTGGAAGCTTCTTCAAGTTCATCCAGTCTTCGGCCAAGACTCTGAAGCTTGTGCCGCAAGTGGCGATGTGTCATATCTTTATGATCAGACATGGCTACAACGTATCACTGAATATTTTATGAGTTGTGTTTGTTTTGTTATTCAAATTATTTCATTACAGTGTTTTGGAAGGTCCACATTTGTGTGGTGGTGATTATAAGTCAAGGCTCTTGAAGAAAAGCTCCTTTTTCTTGGTACCCTGCCTTGTTTTCTTGTCTTGCCTCTCAGTTTAAAACTTTGAAGATCCCACAGGGTAGTGTTTAGCTGGTGAATCTGTCATCTGAAGGAGGGACAGAGGAAACAACAGTTAGTCATCTCTAATTTGACAATGACAGTCATTTGCATTCTTAGAAGTGCAGTTAGTAAGTAAAGAAAGGGAATTAGCTGACTTCACATGGCAGCAGATGAGCACAGTCACAATACTGTATGGTTTTTACAATTCCATCTAAATGATATGTCACAAATCATACAGCAAACCAAATGGACTATAAAAACATAATTCATCACATACAAAAAGAAATCTAGCTCTAGTCACATTTAGAACAGTACAAATATGGAAAGATACTAGTTTCCCTATTACCATTTACTTCCTTTTTGCCCTTGAACCACCATGTATTTCACCTTGTGATTCTATGAGGGTGTTGAGATCCACATAGCTCACATGTGGGAGTATGGGGGTTTCCACATAACTACACAGGTAGACTCACAGGCACACACGCACACACAGAGTCATCCCTCCACTGTCGTATCCAGCATCGATTTCTGCTTGCCCGCCTGCTTCTGCTGACAGAGCATATCTCAATAACACCAGTCTCCTTCACATGGCCCCATCTGCACACATGCAAGACCATCACCATGGTAACCACATCACAGCCCCCTAACAGCATGGTCACTCAGAATGATGAAAGATAGCCGTTTCAATTTGTGACACTATCTGGTGTAATTGGGCACATATTTAGCTTAAATAAAACATTGGATTTGACATAAAAAACCCAACAAATTGCTTCATGTAAGGATACCGAAGCTGTGTTTTTAATTCAGCATATTTTTCATATTTTATATTTCTACAACCACTACAATTTGCTAGCTCCCATTTGTGAATACAACATGTTTTGATATAATAAGAGAAGACGTTATTGGTACACAGTAGTCCACCTATCATAGAATAGATGATTTATAATGATTAATAGTCAGGTGGCATGCTTATCTATTCCTTCTAAATCCCATTACTTCCCTCCCCCTCTCATTCTGCTACAGAAATTGACCCGAGGGAAGAAGACAATCAACACACATTTGCACACATCATCACTTATCAGCCAAGGGGCAACCACCACTACACGCCTCCTTATTATTTCTCATGTACCGAATTCACAGACTACCTTTCAGAAGCTTCAAACCACTACTGTAGTTTTTTTTCCACATTTAATAACATTCAGCACTGTAAAAAACAACCATGCGAGCAATAATTTACCAAATCCTTTTTATCTACAGTATATGAACAAACCATTTTTTGTTCATGGGATACAGCAAGGTATAATTTACCATTATGGTTGACTACACCATTGCTTTATACATTTTCTTTCATTTCATTTGGTGTAAAGAAGCCCAATCTTGCTGAACATAAACCAAGTCTATGAGCTTTGAAAATCTGCCAACAAATGCTTTACGAAGAAGTATCTGATCTCAAAGTGTTAAGCTGTAGAATTTTAATTCTTTATTTTCTTGGGGTCTAGTGATTTTTTTTTTTTTTTTCAGAGAGATTTACAAAGGAGTAGGGAAAAGACAAAAGGGCATATAGAATGTTGGAGAGAAAACAACTAACACAGCTGTCCACTTGAATACAAAGCACCTTAGTCAGTAAAGTCATTTTGTATTGTATTAACTTTGCCCAAATGTGGCCTGTTAACTTGAGTTGTGGACAAATTTTTCTCTGTCCTCTTGAGGTGCTCCATGGTGGTCCATGGTGGTTCAAACCTGTCCTGAATTTAAGTCCAATACCGGCAGAGTAAAAACAAGGAAATACTCACTGAAGACAAGAGAATTCAACAGCTACAGTTTGATTCTTCATGACAGCTCTTCACACTGCACTATGCAGCTCAGGGAAAATCCACCAACTGAAAACATTTAATAAAAAGTTCAATCTGCCTAAGGGGGAAAAGTGAATCTGGGATGCAAAAATAAATTGATTTAGTTTTTCGATCTGGTGGTCCCACTGCCCTGCTCCCCTTGCAATTATTCAATCATTTAAATTCATTCTTTATAATTTTGGCTTTTCCTGATTTCCAGTTGGGTTTTAGATTCCTACATATGATTTTTGAACATTACATTTAATGACTCTGGTTGGGCCTCATCCTGGTTAAGAGTGGTATTTCGTTGAGTTCAACTACTCCTGTCTTGGCAGGTTGCCTACCTCTCCTCTCATTTGTCCTTTATTTCCTTGCCAGCTCTATCGTTCCCTCCCTCTTTTCTACCCTCCATCTCTCTCAGACATAAACACCAGCACAGCTAAGTGGTTGCTTTTAAGGGGGTGGTAATGCGTGCAAAGCGACTCTGGCATGAGCCCACCTCTGCCAAACAAATCAACATACCTGATTCATGTATTGCAGGTCTGGGGCCTCATTAGCTACATTTAGGACGAGACTAGAAAGAATGTGAACTGTGGTGGGTAGATGGAAAAGGAGAAGACAAAACCAGTGAAAGAAAAATGAATAAGTAAGAGATGAAAGTGAGAAACATCATGGAGAAATGTAAATCCAAATTTGGTCCATTTAATATCACGACCCACATAAATAAGTTTAATATTCAGGAGGATAGTCCATTATTAATCTTTAGACTCCAGTGTTAAAAACGCAAAGGATGGAATTGTTTGGGCAAAAACAAGTTTGAAAAAAGAAGAAAGCAAGGTAAGATGTGGGCTACTGAGGTATTCTGAACTTGGCTCAAATTTAAACATTCCATTCCCCTGTTTTGTGCTGTGTTTGACAATTATGGAAAACCTGGAGGCTGGGTAGGGGCTGAGAGGCAGGGAAACTGACCCCTTTTTTGCAGACACATTCTTATTGACAGACTAACCAGGGCACTGCCAGTCCCTTCCTCTGCCTTGAATGCTTTCAACCAGGCCACTAACAGGCCATCCAAGACCCTCTTTCTGCTGAAACTCATTCCAAACCAGGGCAGTATCTGGGTTTTGGTCATTTTTCTTTGCTCTGCTCTGAGAATCAGGTGGATCAGGCCCAGTATGAGTCCAGTATGATTTCATTCAAAGTATAACACTGTATACAGCTGATATGTTTCACTTTCTGAACTCTGGACTGCAATTTCTCATTTGACCTTTCACTCTTTGCATTCCTTCTCCTGCTCTAACAAGACATTAACAGATTAAAATGAGCTCTATTTGAATGAATCAATGTGGTTAAGTGGTAGACAGAAGACGGAAAACTAGTGTGGAAACGATGCAGCAGGTTTTGGCAAGAAAAGTAACAGTAGACTAAGTTCAGACCTGGAAATACAGATGCTTAAAGGTGGGTTTCCAATATATGGAAGCACATTTTTAAGAGCACATTTTCTTGAATATAAGACAGTGTGCAAATGAACTATAATTATGTTATATTTTAGGATGTTAGAATTGTAGTTACTGTTTTGTTTGCCTGTTGTGCATCTTTGGTTGTAAACAGTGCTGCTTGCATTTGCTGTAGGGCATTGTTTTCCAAGTGTGGGGACCAGCTATTAAAGATGACAAATGACTGTGAACCTCTTCAAAATATAAAATGTGCCAAGACCAAATATCATTTTTCTGACTACTTCTAACTTATTTTATTTTAAACAGGTAAACCACTTCCAAGAGATACATGTTCAGCGAACAAATCACAATTTAAGCATTTTTTTTTAAACATAAACACATGAATCTTGGCAACCCTCAAAAATCTCTTGTAACCCATCTGTGGGTCCTGACCAAGTCTTTGGGAATAACTGCTTAAGTTGACACTAGCAAGCCTCCCCCTTGTGAAAATTGCTAAATGTGAATGACTGTGGGTTACAAGCATGTTTCACTACTTCAATTCTAAATGAGAACCACTACATACTGAAAGAAAGATAAAGATGCAAGTGGGTTGAGGGATAGAAAAGAGGAAGCAAGAGGACAAAGCAAAGGGGCCAGTTCTTCATTTTATATTAAATTAAGTTCTATGCAAAACATGGTTAAAGTACATCCACTCCACACACGCACACAGCAAAGTTACAATCGTATACCATATCATTAAGGCTTGAGCTACTCTCTTCCTGTTTGCCTGCTGCCTTCAGTACATTCTGTTCTCTCAATGAAGGAGAGAATGAAGGAAGGAAAGAAAGAAACTCCACTCCTTCCTGCACTTGACTTTGGACTGGAAGTTCCAAGTCTGAAGCTCATCGGCTTCATAATCTGCTGTTAATAACGTCTGCACCGCATCTACATGTAAAGAGTTACTGCAAGTTTGAGCGTGTGATGAGTGCTATTTCTCTGTGTGTGTGCGTGTGTGTGTGTGTATGAATGCAGAGGATGGATGCTGGCACAGCCGAGGAAGCCACAAGATGGTGGAGAGACCTGATGCTTGGCCCGACTTTTCCGTTTTTCCAAGAAAAAGAAAATCAGCATCCTGTAATGTTCAGTTTGTCATTTCCTGGGTTGTCATGCTACTTTTTCCCCCTGTTTCTTTCACCCTTTTAGCTTTGCAGCACTTCTGGAAGAAAATTGTACAGAATTGAAAGGCAGTGTTGTGATTTAGCAGAAACATGGCTAAGTAAGGTAGCTAGTTCATTATAGTGAGATGATATTTCCTTAAGATCATAAGTAACATGACATCTTAGACCTATTAGAAACTTAAATTAGCAGCTTCTGCAAACTCCAGCATATATACAAAATTACGAAATTTACACAGACAATATAAATGTATTACATTTTCAGCCCCGTGGCCAAATGAGACTTGACACACTTACAGACCAGCCAGAAATGTCCAAAGTTACTCTTAGGGAATAAGCATTTATGCAAATATTATTATCAGTTTTATTTTAAAAGCTGGATAATAAAGCTACAACCCTCTCCTGACTTTTTCTTGGTCTCTCCCTTCCCTGTCAAGAGTCCTGTTGCTGGGGCTTAAAACACTCTGCTTGAACAAGAAGGAATAATAAGATGGGAGAGGGACATATGGGGGAGGGGGAAGAGAAATGCCAGAAACTGGAGGAAGGAAGGGTGAGACGGGCATGGCAGGATGAGAGAGAAAAGCCGATGGAGTTGCAGTGTCTGACCCCGCGGAGTTTTACACATACGTAAAATGTGTGGCTTCTCTGTTTATGCCCTGATTGAAGATGTGACTTTGAAGCCTGACTCAAAACCAAATCAAAGCTTTTCTTGGTGGCAGAACAGTAAATTAGAGCGTGTTCTTCATCAGGACATGCTCTCACACACAGGATTACAAATACCCCAGTCACTGTTACTGCAATCAAAATGCAGAGCAAAGGGAAGATGTTAGATGCTCTATTTTAAAAAGCAGCGTCAGTCAGCTGATAGCTGGTCTTCTGGCAGCGCTGCAGCCAAGCAGATCTGGAGCAGGTTAAATCTAGTGAGGTCTGTGAAAACACAGAATATAACATCATACACTTCAGCCAAATGGATACGCACCAAAGCAGAGGGTTGCTGTGCTCTCCACGCTCCCTTGTTACAGCTAATATCTTTCCAGTACCGCGCTCTGTTTCAGCACTCACCAGAAATGACCCAAAAAACAGCTGAAACAATTGTACTATGTGTGTCGTTTTTGGCATAGCAGGCAATACTATTACTTAATCTAATCTAAACTACACTGAGTATAATTGAGTCAGGTCGAGCGCTATTAAAGGAAAGCGTCTTATTGCAGATGTTCTGCATCAAATCAGGTTAGAATGAATAAACAGCAGAATATGCAGGAAATATACTGTATTTATATCAAATATACTGTATTTTGAAAGTATACTGTAGTTTTTACTACAAAGATAAATGAAAAAACAATACTTTTATTGGGGGATTCAATCCCATATGCAAACAATCTGATCACGGGGCTAGTTCTTATCATATAAGGTTTCACAAAACTCAAAATGTATACACATAACTTGTATACCCAAATCCAGACCATGAATGGACTATGGACTAGGTGTTATTTGTCTTAACTGCATCTCTGTGGGGAAATGATGCTGATTGGTTAGGGTTAGGGTTAAACATGTGAGCACATGATTCAGTTGAACACAAGCTTGGCAGCACTCCTGTTAAAGATATAAACACACAAATTTATGTCCTGTGTGACTCACCATGAAATATTTCCTAACTCTGCTGCGGCATGTCCTCAGCTGGCTGCTCTACGTGTCCGGGGTCAGAGGCCACTGACACTGTTAACGTGTATAACACGAGACACGAGGCAAACTGAAGGGAGGCCCTGATTAGGAGAGCAGATTTTGTTGTTTCATGCCTGAACTGAGCCAAACTGAGCTGAGTTGTTCTGCATTAGGGTTTGGAAAAGGAGTTTTTTGAACTGAATAGGAAACAATCAAATGTTGAAGCTGAAGTGTGTAACCTTTAAATAAAAACAAATGTACATCCAAACCACTGTCAAATAAGTTCTCCCAATGCTGATTAAGCCTATCAGCTCCAGACAATCTCTCTGCAAGTAAGTTACATTACTTAAATGTCAGTGGAGATTAACACCTACTTTATTACTAACAACTTGGGCTGCAACGATTATTTAATTAAATCAATTAAATCAATTATTAATCGATTACTAAATTACTCGTCGACTATTTTGGAAATCGAGTAATCGCTTTGAGTGTAGAGTTTTCCAATAATTAAGACAAGCTTTCTGATTTTTCAGGTTCTTAAATGTGAATATTTTCTGGTTTCTTTGCTCCCTATAACAAAGAAATCATTAAAACTGAATCGTTTGTTTTGTGGACAAAACAAGACATTCGAGATCATCACCATTTCCAGGTTTGGTAAACACTGATCAACATTTTTTGACATTTTATGGTCCAAACAAGTACTTGATTAATCAATTATTAAAATAATTGTTAGTTGCAGCCCTACTAAGAAGGAGACTAGAGCACTTACTGCTAACGAGCTAACATGGTTTATTGAACACATGACTTTGACTGTTTTACTTCAGTTTTGTGAAATGTTCCTCTCTTTAAGTCTTCTTTTTTTGGCTCACGAGGAACTTAAAATACTCTTACTAAGGAGCAAACTCTGTCTTTAATTGACTGACATTTATTGTGACATAATTGATATCGAATATAATTTTAATCATGATATGGCCTTATTGCCCAGCCCTACCCTGAAATCATGAAACACAAATAAATACAGACCAAAGTAGACACAAAAAACTTTGGGAAAAATTTTAAGACGACATCCAACTGAAGAGAAACTCTGTGACCTCCAAATACATCATGTGTGTGCCAGGACAAACACTGGTTACCTATTTAAAGCTATGTTCAGCAGCTGTTCACGAACTGTCAGGTGTCAGCAGATGTCAGCTAAAATCCTTATATGACTCAGTGAGCACACAGATATGCGAAGGTGTGTGAGACGATGAAGTGCGCTGTGAGGAATTTGTCTGTCTGCGAGTGTGCGTGAGAGAGAGACAGAGAGATAGAGAGTGAAAGACGCTGATACCATAATATGTCACCATAACAAGTCAACACTGAGTAACTGAAAGTCGGTGTGTCTGTGTTGAGTAAATATGAGTCATACTGAGAAAGAATGAGACTAGGCAGATGCAGAGATCTGTTGAAGATCTAAACTCTAATAAAAACAAAGAATGACATTAAGCCTAATTTTGCCTGACTCATTCTTAACCTGCACCCATTGTGGTCATGTCATATTAATATTTATTTTAACATTTCCCCACAAGTGTACCAAAAAAAGGGTAATATGTAACAAGACATAGTCCATAATTAGGTGTGATTAATGTAAATCTGTATGAACAGAGGATTGCACGGGTAGAGGTACCGATGCTCACAGCTTTTTCTAGAAATGTAAAACCACACTTAAATCTGTGCTCACAGAGTTTAACATGTACAAAAATGTAACACATTGTGTCACAGACAGTGTCTGCAGTGTTATCGCTAACAGAGGCGAGATAGAGACACACAGTAAGTGTGAGAGGATGCATCATCAGCCTGGTGAGGTGATACTTATGGTTCCTCACATCCGTTCCATACATAATCACTCCAGACAGATTTGAGAGCTGCCTCCAGACCTATGCTGAAGTCTGGATTCTCTGGAGATTGTCTGAAGGTCGGAAGATGCTGAAGGGCATCTTTTAATAATAATAATAATAATAATAATAATAATAATAGTACATTTTATTTATAAGGCCCTTTACATCACAACATGACCTCAAAGTGCACACAGTTTGTAACAATAAAAACAAGCAGATTAGCAAATCTAAATCTCAATTTGAAACAATTCAATTACTAACTTGCAAAAGTCAAATGCAGTCGTAATATCTGTCAGAAAATGATTTTTTTTAGTTTTTTTCCCTTTCAGCCTTAACTGTATGTGTAAATGCAAATGTCCACAGAAGTAACTGGAGAGTCTTTGCAGACCCACCTACCAGCTTCCCTAGCTGTGTTTCTAGATAATGCCCAAGACACCATGTGAGAACAGAGCAGGAGAATTCACAGCACGTGAATAAACCATTCTTCTGCATGTGTGACCCAGGCACCCCCTCACCTCACCAAAGGTGCAATGCACTTCTTCATAAACAAATGACCAAATCTAGAGAATGCCGGGACCTGATTTTCCAAAAACCTTAAAATCTGTAACTGTAGGAATAAAAACCTTTATCACACAAGTAACTGGCAATGTTGTTTGAATTAATAATGCGGTATAAAGAAACTGCTTGTGTGAAACTGAACAGGCTTAATATACATTTTACCATTCCCTCCATCAGAGGTCAAGAACAATGGCCTGTCATTTATCCCTTTCATCTTGCTCTCTATTCTTCTTTCTTTATCATCTCTGTCACTGTCATCCCCTTGCAAATGTAATTACATCTCCCTTCATCATCCTGTTCTATGTGTACATTCTTAGTATGCATGAAAGTGGTGATATCCTGCCAACATCTTCCCTGGCAAATACTGTTGATTCATAGAAACATCAATAGCTCTCAACATACAGCCTTTCCACCTTCTGCCTGGCTGCTTGACATACTACTCATTCGGTGGCGTTCCAGTATTTATACACACACACACACACACACACAGTTTAGTTGGCAGGGCCTGTCAGTGCTTCAGCCTGGGCCTTGGCATTAGCTGCCTGCTGCGGCTGAATGGAGACCTCAGTTGCTCTCTGAAGTATTAAGTGGAAAGTGGGGGGTGGCACTAAAACTGAGACGAAGCAAATGAGCAGAGCAAAGTGTGTGCGTGATGATGCAAGGCAAGCAAAGAAAGACAGAGAGGTAAACATACTGGGGAGCAGGACTGAGTGGGGAGATAAGTGCAGTGACTCCACACAATGCAGAGTAGATTACTGCAGCAGGAATGCAGCACTGGCTGCAGGACGGAGGGAGGGAGGGAGAGAGGGAGGAGACAAGGAGGGCAGGAGAGGAAGCAAGACGTAAAATGATGATGCTGTATATAAGTGATGCAGGCATAATGAATCCTTCATACAGACAGTGTTCCGAGGTAAATAACGTAGGTGGAATGTGAACACTAATATGATTAAATAAAAGGATAAACTGAGCTGCTTATTACACTATTACATTACAGCTGTATGACTATATAAAAATAATTAAGTTTAGAGGTTATTTTTCCTTAAATGGGTCACCAATTACTATCACTAAAAGAAAGAACACATAATTTAGCTTTGCTGTGATTGTGTTGTTATTTTTCTGACTTTGTTTTATTACTTTTTATTTGGTATATCATAACAATATAATTTCCATTAGGGATGAATATCGGTATCGGTCCAATACTTATCAAAATCACTGGATCGGATAGTGGACGTAAAATCTGATACAGTCCAAAAATCCCATATATCGCATGTTTCACTATGCACAGACAGTAAAAATGTAAATAAAAATCAGCAAAGGTATTTTAGCTGAATTATGTATGGGCTGTTTATTTCTTCGCTTTGGGAGAACAATATTTGTGACACAGTTGGAGAATTCTGTATTTTATTGAAATGACTCAGTTTCATAGTTCATACATGGTCTAAAATGACTGTATCAGACTAATGTTGGTATCGGTCTATACTCAATCTTGTGATCATTATTGAACACCAAAAAAAGTGGTATTGTGCCATCCATAATTCTATGCCCATTCGTTTTTTTTTTATAGTACTGTATGGTTTACATTTTCTAATGGGGATCCTAATAAATAAACAAATAGAGGTCACATGCACATTTTGTCTCTTTGTTCTGTTAACAATTTATATAATACATACCTGAGCCAATATTTGTACAGTATGAAAATTCTTTCCTTGAAATAAAATGTTCACTAAGTGAATGACATTGCCTAAATGACAACAAGAGGTCGGCCGAAACAAACACTCCTGCATGTTTTTTTTCTTTGAAAGACAATCTAATGCGTGCACGGTAATCATGAAGCTTCGGCCTGGAAAGAGCAAGCTTTTTCCAAAATGTGTAACTTTTTTTTCCTTCAAGTAAGAAATGGAAAGGTATGTGTCTTTAGAAGCATGACACTCACAAGTGAAACTAATTTTTCCCGTTTCACGGTCAGTTTTCATGTTCCAGACTGTTTAGCGTCCAGAATGGTCAATGCATGTAACACACTTCATATGTACAGAACACGCCTTGACCCTAAAGAATTTAAATCTGAGGAGACACACACACACACACACCATCTCTGCTGACTAACCAAGCATTATAAGACACACACAAGCTGCTACAACTATAATGTGTATGTGTACCAGTACATTTACCCATACGCTTAATAAGATACACAGTACAGTATATACGAAATTCTGCCACTCCTGTGTGACTACAGGCTATGGGGAAGGAAGTGCGACGCCGGCGTTTGTGCCCAACAGGAAACAGACTCACAAAGACAGGGGTGGAGGAGGTGAGGAGGAAGAGGAGGGGGAGAGAAAGGGAGAGAAAGGTGGGCAAAGGGGATGATGAGGAGAAGACAGGAGTGGGAAGGAGAGGAGGTGAAAGTTAAAGGGAATATTACATGACATGTATTTTGGTGTGTACCCGTGTCCTTCCCGTGTCTAAACATCATTAAAGTGTCACAATAAACACTTCAGCCACTTCTGAGTCTAAGTAGACATTGATTTTTGGTTCAAAAAAAAAAAAACATTCTATGTGACCTTTAAAGATTTAAAGAAGAAGTCATGCCCATACATGTTAACATGATGACATTATTTTTTATTATTACACTTAATATTAGTCACACAAGGTCATATGTTACCTCCTCTGCTGCTACACTTGGATAGCACTAACAGCTAAACTGACAGGTGAATCAGCAGATAGTCCTCAATTTCTCAACTATAGTGTCGAGCCCAAAATACTTCCAACCATTTTCAGATGATTTGGTGTCGTGACTGTCCACTAAAGAGGAGTGGGTATAGTTTGCCCACCCCCCAAATTCAAACGGATCCTAGTACACAGTAGGAGGTCAATGAAAAGTTTCTAGATTCAGCCACTAAAATCTTCATGGTATATATTGGCCTATAGTTTATGTATTTTATTTTTTTAACATAAGGCATACAACACATAGTATTTTCATAGCCTGAAATTGTTAATAGATTACGGTCTCAAATAATATATAATTACTGGGGGGTGGGGTTCTCTTGTAGTGGGTCCTCTTTGAGGAACAATGAAGAATGTATGTTTTAAAGGTATCTGTGAGTTTTAGAAAGCTACAATGTGGTTCTTGTCTTATTATGGAAGTAAAATTTGTTTAGAATAAAGCATAGGTATCAATCAACCATTTACCTTCACTAACAGAGATGACGAAATTTCACAGTCTTTCAGTGACTAAGGTTATGTGCAAGGAAAAAAAAAAATGTAGAAGATCAAATAAATCAACATCATCCCAAGAACAGGGAGGAGTAACTTACATTTCAGATGTAGCTTCATATCTGTGGCACATTACGCTTCTTTCTGCAAAGTGTCCATCCTGTGGGTAAAACACACAAGTGGGCAATGAGGTTAGTAAAAGTGGATCCACCCCTGGTCATCATAATATCAAGATACAAGCTCATGCCATCTTTCTTTATTATTATGTTTGGCAGTTGGCAGTTGGCAAGGTCCAGAGCCTGCAGGCATGCTGACAATGCAGTCACTGTAGTGGAGATTGTTCGCATTCAAGCTAACGGGCTAAAAATGAGCTAACTGCTCAGATATGGGACGCGTTCGGAGGCTTCGCAGTCGAGTCATGCATGAGCGGACAAGTGGCGTGTTTGACCACGACAACAGAAGACCCTATTCAGTCCTCCAGAGAGGCCCTGTTACACACACACAAACACACGCACTATTATCATAATCATCATCATCATCATCATCCTAGAGGCTCTCGTATGCGCTGCGCACACACACACACACGCACACACACACACACACACACGCACACACAGACATGGTGACTTGGAGCATTCCACTACAGTAGCATTCCATATGTTTGGTTAAGCACAGAGAATCCAGATTTAAGACTTGAGTCTGGATTGAATTTAAAGGATGAGAGCGGATTGTGAAGAAGGAAGGGGGTCTTAAAGAGAAAAGGAACATTCCTGAGAACTGTAAGCAGCAACAGGATGCACTGCTGTAGACCTGTTCAATAGAAAATCAGCCCCTAACACGAAAATAAATATCCCGATATAATAACAAGCCTTCAAAAATTAAGCCTCCTGCATGTGTGATGTGTTTGAAAGCTGTGGACCTTGAGGTGAGATTGTTCTGTAAAATAGCTGTAACAAGGAGGGAGCAATTGAGGGGGGGCATTCAGTTTGCAACTGAATGCAAATGTACAGTAGATGCAAGTGACATGATGACAGACACTTTGATCATGTAAGCAGCTACTGATGGACAGTGAGCATCAGTCTTTTAGTCACTGCTGTCACTCTCAGCTCATGTACATTTGTTCCCACAGTTTCTTCCCAACAGCAAGGAAACAAACCGTGCTCTCGATTCTGTGTGATCAATAAAAACAGATTGCCTTCCTTTATCTATTTTACTCTGATAGACCTTTTTTTCTTTACAACTGCTCATCCAGCTGACGTCAATCTTGGTGGGTGTGTTTCTGACGATGCTAGATCATGCAGTATATATACACATGCATTTTGACTGAGCCAGTGTTGACACTCCAACCCCCATGTTCACTTACACAGTAAAAGACATTCAATGACATCAACAATAACCATTGTACGATACCAGCTGTCAATCACAGCGGCGTCAACCCACATGTTATGTGCTTCATTATCTTTTTAATCTAAACCAGAACATAAACAACACCATTGACAAATGACAGAACTGGCAATGGCCAATCAATTGCTGAAGATGCCTCAGGCTCCAGGTTTTAATAATTGACCCCTCTTAGCGGATGAAGAAGCTCCAGCAATTACTCTGTTTTTTTTCTTTGCTTGATGCAGCACAGTAATTAGACCATTCTGAAACAGAGCAAAATCTATTTTAACGATCGTGGGACATATCTTCCAAAATGGCTGTTTAATAATTGAGAAGCTACTCACTTCATTAATTAAGGGAAATAATGTGTTACTAGCTGATGCATATTAATCATTGTAGTGTTTCAGTTTCTTATCTATTTGCTCAGCTAAACCCAGCTGGTGACAAGCTGCATATTTAAAACTGCACTTAAATGCAACGTCATTGTCAGATATATTTAACATACTGATAGCAATTCAGAATGTTAATATATTAGTGTCTCTGTGTGCATGCTTTGTTTTTCCTAATACCTTTCTCTTTTTTGTTGCATCATTATTATCAGACACAATGCTCTGCATAGCTCTGAAGGAGGAACATCATTGTTCTTGTACAGTGTGTGCCTATGTGTGACATGACTATCTCAAAGTATCATACACTTATTGTTCTGGCTACAAAATATGTCATGTATGTTTATTAATATGATAACACCTTTGTCAAACTGAGAAATTCACTTTTAGGGACTATTCCTCTCCTTTCAATCCACATAGTTATTATATTGTATGTTTGTCTTAGAACACACCTTTATCACACAAAATAGAAAGCAGTTGATAACGAAGCACCAAACAAACACCAAACGGGAGGCCAACCGCACACACATAAACATCAGGGTCTAGCAAGCAATGTTTTCTAATGTGTCTGCTGCACCTGAAAATAAAAGCTGTTTTACTGTAAAATGGATCCATTCAAATTTGATGAGGAAAACATAGACACAGGACCCACGATGAGTAAAACTAGAGAGTAAATAAGGGAGAAGAGGACGAGGGAAAAGAGCTAGTGTTCACTCTCCTCCAGTGGAGAACATTGCAAGGCCTGAAACTTCATCCTGGGTTCCAGTGGACAGGCGGGACTCGTTTGCATGGGAGCCCATTTCCTGTGAGTGATTAGCAGGGGGGGGAGAGAATGGGTGTATGTGTGTGCACACTGGGGGCTGAAGTTCAGAGAGGTCCAGGGTTGTTTTGTCTGCATGAGGAGGAAAGGAATGCCCAAATCAAACACGGTGAACAGGATGCCTAGAGAGAGGAAAAGAGAGAGGTAGAGAGAGAGGAGGACAAAGTAAAGACAGACAGAACAAGCAGACACACTGAATTTAAAGCTGGGGAGAAACAGGAAGCAGACATCCAGAAAAGTAGCAGACAGAAGGAACTAACAAAAAAGAGGTGGAGGCAACACCAAAGAAAGACAGATCAATTGGCTGACTTTTTTCCATCTGCTGTGAACAGCATTCTTCCCACTGCTATTTGCATTCCAGCATGGCAGCAAGGTGGAGTAAGAATGTATCATGGAAAACCATTCACCTCCTCAACTTCACTGTGAACCTGAAGAACCTGTCCTAATATCTAATGACTTACAGCCCTACAGCCTACCCCGTTCCACAAATAACAGCTGAGGATTTCACACACCACTGCTGACGGTGCAGGCTGATTAATGCTGACTATACAGTAACAGTAATATGACAACTGACAATGTCACTTACACTTTTATGGGCTTCCTCTCATAACAATACAGCAATCCTGGTGTAGGGATTATAAGGTAAAAAACAAAAACAAAAGAAACGTCAAATCCATTATTCCTTTTTCTAAATACTTACTAACTCTAACCCTACCAACCCTAACTCCAAAGATTGTGTTTGTCCTTCCTTATACAATGGTGGGTTCTGTGAGAAAAAGACAGGCACATCCCTGCTTATTCTTTATGGCATATTTTGCATTTATGAAACTAATAGTTTTGAATACATGTGATAGTTGCCTGTTTATGATGCCACATATATCTGTCTGTGTGCAGCAGCTGGCGAGAGCCACTTGCATGGTTGGTAGAATAGTTAAATATTTACCTGCAAAGATAGTCAGACCTGTGACTGCTTCTCTAATTAGAAGTCAAATAAATTATCATACTGCCATTCGGGGTAATGTTGGAGTTGGAGAAATCACATGGCTCCTAAATGTCCATGCTACATCCGTGTTGAAGAACCATGTAACATATTGCTGATGTGCCACGTCTGTCAAAAGGATAAATGATTAACACAAGGGGCCGCCCATACAGAAAAATACACACAACCTGGGATTGACGAAGACAGGTCACCTGATCTCATTAGGAACCTTACAAAATAGGAGCCAAGGGAAACTTGCCCTGCAAAACTCTTCCTCCTGTGTGGAGCAGTCAGTTTTCTCCCAGGTCTAGAAACGAATGCATATAAAGGGGACGCCTGATCACAGAGCAGCATTATCTGTACCAATCAGCTCACCTATGACAGCTGTCATGAGCCATCTACACGCCTTCACTCCCTCATACATCTGACTGCCAACCATGTCCATCTTCACACTAAAGTAGGTTCATATCATGTTACATTAGACATAATTCATTTGTATTAGAAAAGCAAGAGTGCTAGATTTGGCACAGAAGCTGGTGACATTAATGATGATGAACTTATTAGGGAGGGCACGGTACCACTTTTGTGTCTGATACATCAAACCATGTTAAGAACACATTTGCGCTAGACATTTCAACTTATTTCATACAGTAAGTCTCCAACTGTGTAACAAATATTCTTCTCCCATAAACCGCCCACAACATGACTCAGCTAAAGTGCTGTTGTTGATTCTTATTTACATATTTGCAGTCTGCGGATAGTGAAGCAGGCAATATAAAAGATTTTTGGATTGTATCGAATTTGGCATTTTTATCTGTCAGATCATCCGATCCAGTGATCCCTAAAACGTAGCCTGATAAAGATGGCATGTAAAGGCAAAGCCTCTGGACACACCTTTACCTGCAGTGAAATCTAAAGTTACAGCTTTAAGTGCTCTAAGAATCCTGCATTGGCATTGGTTGTTGGCATGTCCATCTTGATATGTTTTCAGGTGTGAAGGCTTGTATTTAAATTAGAATAGGTCCTAATGAGGTCAAAAAGTTGTAATCAATCAATAGTGGACAAGGTATCTATAATGTACAGTTAGTGTAGAGGGACTTAAAACAGCTAATTGCCTCAGCCTTTTGCGAATAAAACAGCTTCAGGAATAAAGAAAATTCCAAGAAAATAGTTAGTGCTAGTTACATGAATACAAAAAAGAATAATAATCTAAAATTCTGGCTACAATTTACTGTGCTGTGTGTGTGAGCTGCACCCAGCCCATGCAGGAGTAAGCCATTCCTTGACTGGCAGAGCAGAATTGATAGGCTGCTATTGTTTCCTTTTAAGGTCAGTTGTGTCTCAAACGCTTGGCATGGCTGGGAGTGCAGATGCAGCTGGCTGGCAGGAGAACTAAAACTCTAATTTAACTGCATTCCTCTGTGCATGTCCACACCTACAGAGTGAAAGTAGAAGGGAGGTGAATCAAATGAGGGAGCGGGTGAGAGTTTTTAAGACAAGAAGGAATAGAGACCGAGTGGGTGGGCGAGAGCTGCTCTTAGCCACGGGCATTGAGCTCTGCTGTACCACATGTGGTGGGCCTGTTTGTCAAGGACACAGCAACAGGGTATACATATACATGCAGTATATACATACATGTCTACCCACATCAAGACCTCTGTTTTTCACTAGGTGTTAACCCATACTGGCCACAAGTTCATGTTTGATTCATGTTCTCCTGCACAGCAAACTGCACCCACTCACTGTAAGTTACTCTGAGTGAAAACACCAGCTTAATGTCTACAATGCAATGTTTTCAGTATTCTGCTCCAGAGGGAAGGAGAAGGTAGTGGGGGGGGGGCGGTGGATGGCCAGACTGGCTTAGCTTCACAAATAAACCCAGACATGAGGAGAAAGAGAGGACCGGCGGAGAGTTGGATCATAAAATATGCTTGGTATTCCACAATGTTCCACAGTGCACAAATGAGCCACTCAGGGACTTGGGAGTTTTATGGGCTCACTGCGAGGTCCTTATGTCCGAATTTGTCAACACACATACATTCAGGTCAAAGGAGGTTCAGTGAGGATGGGTGGTCACTGTCCATCATAATGACTCTAAATTAAATGACAGAGGGACCACCAGGGGCAACTGCTGCCGCAGAGAATTATCACATGATGAGACGAGACGACAAGACAACAACATGGACCATAAAACAAATGTAGGTTAAACGTTCAACACCAAAGTGTGTCCCTGTCCAAAAAAGTAACAAAAGTATCCAGACCAGCATGCCAGTCGTCAACTTCCTCTTTGTTTTCACACTTGTGTTTTACAGAAATGTACTATTTTTTAGAACCAAGTCAAGCTGTATATTAAGGATACTCCCAAATACTCCAAGCTGCCTCAAACATGAGAACATGTAATCAAAATAATTTAATGCTGTTCATGATTTCACATAATAAAATTTTTGGGACTGTTAGAAACACCACATCAGTTATGTGATCATTTTAAAGACGATTGGGCAGTTTAACAGATAATGTAAAGAACCAAAATCTGTAGATCTAATTTACAGAAACTGGGACATTTCCCAGAACATTTAGGCATTTCAGCATTTAAACAAATAATCAGAATTAAAGTTTACTATGTTATCAGATGTCCAGTGAAGGCAAACAATGCAAAAAAGATTAGTTTCAGCTCTGCTCAGTCAGTCAGAATTCTTCTTTGCTACTACACAAAAGTTGGGACATAATATAAAAGGGTTTCAAGTCTCTTAAAGTAGAATCTGAGCCTCAGCCAAAATGGTTTTTATGGCCTTGCCATGGCTTGCATTGTGCTGCTTCACTTCCCTTGGTTGACGCAGTTAGCATGAGAAGGAGCTCCAAAAGCAATGTTGGCATGGAGGGGAAAACCAGCCAACCCAGCCCTCAGCTGGCCTTTACTAAATGCAGCGGTGCAGAGATCTCCTTCACAATAAAACCAAAGCAGAGAAAAGTGGGGGAAAAAAGGGAGGAGAGGAGGGGGAAGGAGACTGAAAATAGTCTAACAGTCGGGGTCTGCATGCATCAGCACCAAAATGATGAAGGCTCTTAAAAGCAGACTTGCTTAAACAGGGATGGATGGACAAATGGAGAGATGCCTGTGGGTCATGCACGCCATAGTTGAGACAAGATGATTAAAGTTTATTACATTACCCAAACTATTACAAACTGTGTTAAAGGTACAAAACAAGGGAGTTAAGTAGAAACAGAGCAGGGGGGACAACATAGGAGAGGAGGAATAAGAGAAACCGGGGGGCGGGGTTAGCTGGGATGTCCGAAAATTCCTCTCTCTGAGAACGTGTATATTTTCTGATGACAAGAAAAATAATCTGCAGGAGGAATTTTATTTTGAGAGCCACCCTGTGGATCCAAGTCTTAGAGCTGGACAGTCAGACGTGTGCGGTGTGTGTGAGTAAAATACTCATACAGTAGAAGTGGAAGTAACAGTTTGGATTTTGATCCCCATGTTTTCTTCCTTTATGAATGATCTGCCAAGGCTCAGTGAGTGCTTGCTCTTGTCAAGACACACACGATCAAAAGAACAAACACAAGTACAGTACAAAGCTGGTAGCCACAGTGTACAGCAACAAAGTGGCCTTTTGAATATCACACAGGTCAAAATCTTTTTACATCATCCAACTTTATTTCCATTTCATTTTTGGCCTTTCCTTTTCACACTTTATCCAAGTGACAGAAAAGGAAGTGCTGCAACATTACTTGGAGACTGATATTCGTAAAAACTGCCCTTAATCTGGAAAACTTTTGTTTACCTAGATACAGTCTGTGTGAAAGGATCCTGAAGTACCTCCCCCTTTTTATTCTCTCCTTTCTTCTTCTTTTTCTTCTTCTCTCAATGAACACAACAACATATAAATCACAGGCTGTAATCATTATAAAAGTCATGTTTTACAGGGAGCCTGCTGCTTCTTGTTCCTTCTGTCCCTCTGAGTATTTTACACTCAACTATTTTCCACTCGGCTTTTCCCTCTCTTTCTCTCTTGCTCACCCACTCACAACATCAGAGCAGACTCTTGCTGTTTGAGGAATCTGATACACAAATAGAGTCAGTATGGAACAAGTTATAGGCTGAAAAATTTGGGACTAAGCAACATGTGAATATTTCAAATTGGACTGTGAAGCATTTGAAGAACAAAGGAGAGGCACAATACAAGAGAACTGGTGTGGGGCAATACCAATTACACTAAATATGTGTGTTAAGCTAAATATGAAGCAAGGGCTCACAAGATTGTTTGTTTTATAGGTGGATTATATATTGGACTATTGTTTTACTCAGGATCAGTGACTTCCTGGAGTCTGCAGATGGGGGTTTAATTTGACACTGTTGATATAATCTCACCCACAACATACATTGTATTAACTCAACAGCTTCCCCCGTATAAAGCTAAAGGACATTGTATAATGAATTCAAGTTTTGCAGTACCCATAGTACTAAAAATAAGTAAAGAATAATTTGTCAGCCTCATTACAAGAACAAATAAGTGACAAAGAAAATTGAAGCCAGCTTCAAAAGGTCTGAGATGGAATTAATTACATCTCATACTGGAGGGACAATCGGCACTCTTTTAAAAGATTACTTGTGTTTGGTTGATGTTGATTAAAGCTACAGTTTGACCCACTGTAATCCATGTCAGTTTCATGCTCCAATTACAAACCATTCATTCTGTGAGCTTCTGTTTGTTCTGCACTCATGACGGTTTTAAGTCAGAGGTGGTTCCCTAATCCACATTTCATTAATAAGATTAAAACTTGAGCATCACCAGACACATCGAAGTCCGAGACAAGACTTCATAAGTTTGATGTGGTCTGTGTCAACACCAGGACAATTTAATTCCACAAAGCATTATTTGATATTCTTATTTTCCACTTGATTTTGTTTAGTTTGGTTCACTATGTGACTTTATTCACTTTTTTTCCAAACATACACATGAAGAAGCCTTTTTTTGTACAAGACAATTTCACTGACAAAGAAAAAAAAAATCAAATGGGGGTGTTATGTGTACATTTGTAGATACTGTCATGATTGACCCCATGGTGAACTCTACCTGCCACACTGTGCCTCTGCCAACAACTGGCAAATCAGTCAGCATCCATGTGACTGTATGGTTATGACTGAGCCATCATAAATTCTAGAGAACTGTAACTATTATGCCACAGACAAGTGGCTGAAAAAGACATATTACAGTTCTCTCCATATAAACACTCATCAAATTGCAGTGATGGTACCCAAAACATACAAACCCTGCTGCTGGGTGAAAGACTTTGGTTCAACATTTAGCCTTTTAAGGATATTACCGAGGTAACAGACGTTGGTTTTCTGTAGGTGGCATGGAGTGATGTTTCCATATAATTTTACCACCTGTATTAGTGGCATTTAAGCTTTACCAAAGCAAGGTTTGTGGAGACTGTGCCATCTTCTACCATCAACATCATGAGTGATAGGAAATAGAGCATGATGTTCACCTTTCCTCCTTTCCCTTGATCATTGTCTGTCTGCCTTCTTAGCCAGATCTCTAGGAAGTGGAATGCATCTTGGACCAGACTGGAATGGCTCCTGAAATATGCCAAATATGCCCCTGATCCCCCCCCCCCCCTTCCTTTCCCGTGGACGTAGGCCTGCTTGCTAACCCATCATCCTTCCTTCTATTCCCCCAACCCACAGCATTCCTGCAGTGTACTCAGCAACTAACACACACTTAAAATCAAAGATGACCCGCTTGCGTAGAAAATGTTAGGGGCATTAATAATACAAGTTTCCACCCAGCTGACCCAGACATGCCTTTTAGGGTAAGCGGTTCAGATTTCTCTTTTCATTAACTTCCAAAAATACTCCTGGACAAGGCAGGAGAGGGAGGAGGAGTGACAGGAGGAAAAAAAGAAGCAGTGCCTCTTTAGTAAGGCAGAAAAAGGTAAGCAGAGGGGGTGAGACATGATAACAATCATACAGATGGGAAATGTTAGCTCTTTGAAGAGAACACCTAAGAAAATATAAGAATGCAGTTGAGGAATTTACAAGAATTGTCTTAACTTTTGTTTTTCCCTTGTTAAAAAGGTCCTAGCTCCTTTCCTTCCTCCCTCTCTGTGACTTCTTGTGCCTCCTACATGCTTTTGAAGTCCATTTCCTTTGCACTTCTTTCCTCTTCTCTTCAAGGATTTTTGAGATAGACATTTTTTAAGAAGCAGTGCAGGAAACAAAACAGGCACACGAGGGATCTTCTGTAAAACAACTTGTTGGGAAGCTGAAATGTCTTAATACAAACCAAACCTCCACTCAGGAACCAGCTGGAAAAAAAACTAAAAAAAAAAAAAAAAAGTGGTAACGCCATGTAAAACATAAACAGAGTAAAAGGAAGACCCACATTTTGAGCCAGTGTGGTCCAAACTCTAAGTCCATGTGGCGTGGCTGACCTGGCTGAGCTGCAGATTAAACATTAGCAGGTCCCAAGATGTATCACACAGCAACAAACACATTTTTTTACTAAAAAGTGTTTTGCTAACTAAACTACTCAGCATGGAGGATTAGAAGAACTCATTTTCACCTATCATAAACTACATTGAGGTAACAACCACTAAAGGCCATGTTATCATTTGTAAAAGCAAGACAAAAAGACGAGAAAGAAGAGTTCCAAGGATGATTCTCATGAGAAACCATGAGTCATTAAATCTTTAGACTAAACTAAGAGATTAACAGCTGCTTAACTTAAAAATGTTAAAATACATGAATCATCAGTTGAATGCATCACAAACAATAAATGGCGCTCTGACGTTGCATCTAAAGCCAGCTACATCCCTGTCTGTTTCCATGTGATAAGGAAGTGGTGGACTGTTGGGACGCCAAAATGAAGACCAGATGATGACTTTCCTCTTCCTCTACAGTTACGTGCCACAATTTAAGAACCTTCATGTGGCAGGGCTTTGGTTTGGGGACTAAAGGGGAGCAATTGGTGTTGGGAAAAATTTAAATACCTGAAATATGGTCAGGAATTTAAATTAGGCAGTAAAGTAGTCTGCTATAGGGTCAGTTATACAAGATTTAGATCATCTCTGAGTAATAATGGCACAGGGAACACTGAAGACACCTGAAGACAACAGTGTGTGCTATAAAGATACTGCAAATGTCACACTGTTAAAAATATGGTGTAAGCAAGGTGTTAAGAATGAAACAGCTCCGTTAATATACAATAGTTTACCATGACAACATTAAGCGACTAAAGCCTACATACTGTGAACAGATCTACAAGGTTGTCATGTTTTCCTGTTTACCACAATAGAGCTTTTATGGTATTTACAATCATAGCTTGGGAGGTACAATTTAGCTTTTTAATGAGCTGTGATGATTTTGTCACAATTTCAAATGAATGGCAGTCTGCCCTTGTGTTGACTGGTGAGACTGAGTGAAGATTTCAGTGAATGTTTCACAGACGTATCTCTCATCGAACTTCACTGCTCAGTATTAGAATGTTTGATAATCAACCAGTAACTCAATATGATCTTAAGCAGATCATTAAATAGGAGAAACTCCAGCTCAGGTTAATGTTAAATGGGAGTCAAAATCTAAATTAATGTAGTATTTACAGCCAGACAGTTTGTGAGAAGAACATAAATATGGTAATAAAGAAACCATTACAAAAATTAAGCAGAATGCAATAGTTTACACAATTGCCACTATAAAACATTTTTTTAAACATTTTTAAGTCCATTATCTCATTCGGCTGGTTGATTTTTGCTCTTTTACGAGTCAGTGCTGTGTGACCATTTACCATTTACTGCTGCAGGAAGACAAAAAAGCCACACACACACCTGTATCCTTTTCTATCATGAAAGTGTTGTGCAGCAGAGTGGTGAGGCCTCAGTGAGTGACCACACCACCACCACAGGACACAGAGCCCACCAGAGAGTAGCTGGTAATGAAGAGGCTGTTTGGCATGCTTTGGAGGACTAACGAGGACGATTCAGTCAACTCTCACATGCAGGAGAGGTTGTATGAACAGAATCCACATATCTGTCATTCTGCTTGTCAGCTTATGTGTTAATGAGATTCATAATAAGCATGTGAACACTTGCTGTGAGCGCTGATGTGCTTCTGGCTACAATTCACTGAATGACTGACACAATCAGCCTCTAGTATCTGTTGACAAATGTACAAGACTCAGAGCAGAAGCAGAAGGAAAAGAGCAGTGGAACACATACACACAACCAACCCGTGGATGCACATACAGTTCAAGTAGTTTGAACTCCAGCCGAAATCCCTGCATTCTGCCCGGTCACTCTCTTACAACTGATACAGAAATCTGTCAGGAAGGGCAGACAGGAGAAGAAGATAAAAAGAGAGGTGGAGGGGAGACTGTGAACAAGAAGAATGGAAGGACAGATGTGCAGTAGAGGAGAAATCCCTGTGTTTAAAGTCTTTAAAGGAATCAACTGCACACATTAACCAGAAATAGTGAGAAGCTCAACAAATTTCAGGAACGCAAGATACAATTTTCAGTTCAAAAAGATAAATAAAAAGGGAATGTTGAACATATTTGCAGGACAGACACATGTTTATCTGACTATCGGTTAACTGTCGTTGATTAGTTTGTTATTGGTTGTTCTGTTTGGCTGAACAGAAAAAAAAAATCATTTTTGCAACATCAATCAAGAGATAGAAACACAGTAGAACCAATAATGTGGACATATACAAATACACCGCACATCAGCAAATGAAATGCTGAGGCTGCAACTACCTTTACAATCATGATTGATTAATCTACAGATAATTAGGTCATTTGGGCTATAACATGTTCCACTTACAACCACAAAAGTCACAAACAAGCAGCAATTTCTCACAATACACAAGCTGGACATGTTTTTTTTTATTTTTATTTGCGTAAATAAGTGACAGGATATGTCAGAATAATTGCATGTTAAGTTTATGTTCATGACATATGGGGTAATCGTCACACCGTTTCATCTCTCCCTCTTGCACACACACTCTAGAGATACAGCATGAACATGTTCAGTGTCACACAAGCATCTTTAAGGCACAAACCCATCTTCCTACAGCTCCTCTAACATTACAGACAGCAAATCCAGCTGCCCTGTGTATTGTCAACAGCAGCCTCTGTCCTGGATACTGAGCCCACTATTACATTATAAGGAAACACACACACACAAAGAACATGCGCTCACACACTGTGTGTGGGCTTTAATGCTAGTCTCTAAGAGACTGTGATTCAGCAGTGCTATTTCAAGGAGGCCTACGCTTGTAACGCCTCCAATATCATCCTGTGCCCTATGTGTACATCCTCTGCTGGTCTATTTCTAGGTTACTGAGGCTGAAATTGAGAATCTACCACTAATAAAAAGTGCCAAACATTCTCTGGTTTAATATTCTAAAACATTCAAATGTAATTTCCCAAGTATGAATGATACAATATGTTATCTTTAGGTTTTGGCCATATAAAACAAGCAGTATGTAGAGGGCGCCTTGGCAGAGTGGGCCTGTAACCAAATGTTTTCCCCCACCCAAGTACCGCTGAGCAAGGTGCCCAATCCCCTTTTGCGTATTGTTAATTGGACACTCTACACTAGCACATCTAATGTGCTCCTAGTGCCGGTCCCTAACCCAGATAAATGGGAGGGTTGTGTCAGGAAGGACATCCAGCATAAAAAAATCTCGGCCACTGCGGCGACCCCTAGAGAGGGAGAGGCTGAAAAAATAAAAAATTCACATGGCCCCTAAGTCACTGGGAAATTGTGATGTGAGCTAATGTGTTTTTTTTCCTTGTGGATGATGGCAGAATTAACATCAGACATTTCTAAGAATGTGTTGCCAATGAAACAATAAAATAATCAATTCCATTTTGTTTAGAAATGCAATGGATGTTGTCATTGTTAATGTTCTATAATTTCACACTGATCATAATACACTAAAGTGCATTAAACCTTGATGTGCTGAGTGGCAGTATTTCTGCCACTGGTAGAATCACTGCCACTGCCGACAGGCTGGGTTTGACATTCCCTGCAGTTTGCTTCTCCCGGGCAGAAAACCTCAATATTTTAATTTATTCCCCAGAGCCACTATGTAATCCCCAGGTCTAGTGCTTAGCTTGATAATTACCCTTATTGGACACCCATAATGATTAGTTTTGGGTTTCATCCAAAGTAGTACAGGCAGTTTCATTGGACAGCCATAGCACTCTGCAGAGTGGAAAACCGATCATGTGTGGTGTAGCTCAGGTCTTTTAAGAAGTGAAAAAGGTTATTATTACTACTTGGCACTGCATGCAACAACTACACAACCATAACAGGACTTCTTGCAATTTCTATTCTTTGTTCAACTTTCACTTCATGGCATCATGAAACTTTAAAGGTCACAGAACAGGTGCTACTGGCACTCCCACTGTGTCAGCATTAATGATCACTGCACTTATCATGTTCAGTAACAGGGACGAAGGTCAAAGGGAACATCTGTCGGGAATCACCACTACTGATAACAAGAGCAACCATACAAATCAAACCTAATTTGAAGCAGAATTTAATCAACACTTTAACCCCCCCCCCCCTTCCCCCCCCCCCCCCCCCCCCCCCCATGAAAGCAAACCCTTTTCACACATTTACCTCCATGACAAGCTGCCATGCAAGTATCTGTGCTGAATCCAGCAGGAAAGTGGCTTCACAGCAGCATGGGCTGGTTGGCTCAGCTGGTGTAATCTGCAGCTGGCTGGGAGGGCGAGCCTTACTGGAAAGTCATCAGCAATTTTTTTTTGTCTCCTTCATGACTGAAACAGGTCAAGGCAGGTCCCCTCCATCTCTTTCCCTCGGTGTGCTGCTGTTTACGAGCCCCACCTGGCAGATAAGTATTCCACCACTACAGCTATCCTTTCTGCTGTTGACACATGCTCCTCTGTTACTGTTCTGATGAGGCAGCACACGGCACATACTGTTAAGACGATGGAGTCTACACCAACTTGTTTTAATACATGTACGCATGGCCTGTGCAACACTACACAGTTCATCAAACATAGAGAAGAACAGACACATAGTCAAACAGGACAAACATGTTTTGTAGATTTAATAGGAAGCTGCAACAAACAGTTATTTTACTTGTTGTGTAATGAGAGTTTTATAGTTTTCCAGAGGTAAACTGCAGCTTCAAAACACTTGTGCAGACCAAAATCAAATAAGGGTTGATCTCACAGACATCTAATGAAAACTCTACAAATTATTTAAAAGGCTAGAGAAGCTTTTTTTTTTTAATAAAAACAAACATACTTCCTGCTGACTATTAGTGTTTGGTACAGGGTTTTAAAACCAGCTTGCAGTACTCTGGATCCCAGGCTAACTCAGTTATTTTGAGGTTATGTTTGAGTTGTCTACCATCCAAAGACTGTTCAGTGCACACTGTAACATGTGTACAACTCAATCTGTTACTGCAGGTTCAGAGACATGCACTTTAAGATTAGGAAAGAAATCATTCATCAGAATAAAGATTTAAATGCAGGTCACTTCATCACTTTATTGAACTATTAAATCAATCACTCACACTTTCATAATCAACTAATTCATTTGAGTTTTTTTTTTTTAAATACAAATAAAGTTCTGTGAAAATAACAAGAATTAATGGAAATAATAAGATGCAGCCTTAATGTATAAATCAGTGATACTAGTACACAAAAGAGGTGCCTAAATTATGACCTTTATCCACATCTCTAAGCATGCACTGGTTTTTGCTGAATACACAGCGTATATATGACAACATACATGACCTGCACACGCAGCCACCATCACTCCTATTTACCACACATCAAACAGTATGTCCTTTCTGTAAACATACCGTCACATTCAGGAAATATATTACAACATGTTAGTGTGAATAGTAATAAATAATAATAAATGCCTTTTTGTACATATTCCCAGGAAAAATAGGACCATGACTCCGGCTCTGAGGCCTGGTACAAAGTTGAGAAAAATTGGCTTATCTAGCTGATATTGATGATATTCAACAACAGAAACTGAAACGTATCCATCTATAAATACAAGGAACCTCTGCCTGATGGTCTATGGCATAACTGTCCACTGGATCAATTGACAGGCTTCAACCTTGGCAGGTGACATTGACAGTGTGTGTTGTGCCAACCTCCGGATAAGAAATGCAAGAGATATCGGTAAAAATGCAACCGCTATACTGCTAAAAAAGTAAAACCCCCTCCAAAAAGTTATAATACTTAGCAGTATTTATCATGTGTCCTTTTACAAAAGGTGTACACGTAAACAAATAAGTAATAATCGTCCAGTAAACTACAGTTGCTAACCCTCTGACTAATTTGTTGTTAACCGTTAAATTGCAAACCACTTTGACTCAACTCCAACTCTTTTTGGATGAACGTAAACAAACATTACATAATTTGATGACGATTTTTATAATCGCCGTTAACAATCGGCCGACCGATTAATCGGCCTACCTCTACGCGTCATGACGCAAATATGAAACGATTAAACCGTTACCTTCGAAAAAAATGAGCAGTGATAATAAATAAAGTCGCGTTTAAAACCACCTGATGTTTTCGCCGCAGTTCTGATGCTTCCTTTGGGCCACGAAGCGACCAGAGTAGGAGGAGGAAGAGGAGGGCTGAAAAACTTGCCGCAGTTCAGACTTCTGCAGTCCTGACTCAGGAAGCCACTGCGTGAATCCCTTCAAACACAGTCCCCATGTTCCCCATCCGACACTAAAACACAGTGAAATTCAATAAAAGACTTTACCTTAGCGGCTCCACCACCGAGTCAGAACAACGCCGCGGTAAATCCACAACTTCCCACGGTTTGAATTCACGCGGACGTAGGACTCAGTGCTGCTGCTGGTGTTAACGACACGGCGAGGACAAGTTCATCCACAATTCCTCAGACTAGAACAGCACAGACTTGGTGGCGACTGCGGGTTTGTTCGTCCCCGTTCCCTAGTGCGCTTTGGTCGGTCCTTTCCTCGCGGATATCCCTTTCCCCCCGGTCCGTGTGAGATCAAACCATCACATTCCACCGCGTCCTTAACAATGAAAAAAGGTGGGTTTTCCTTTTTCTGCCGCCGGAGGACCCACCCCTCGGGATGACTCTGCCCGGTCTGACCGCAAAGAGAACGCCCTTCCCGGCTCCGAGGTCCCGCCTCTCTCTCCCCCACATCACTGAGGAGAGCGTGGCCGGTGAGAAGCAGTGAATCCACAGAGTCGACGTTGAATGGATGGTTTGGGCCGTTCAAGTAAAGTCATAGATAATGTCTCTCTCTCCGTCTGTCTGACCAAAACACTTTAAACACATTAGGCTCTGTGAGTCACATTATAATGAACTGACTTTCCAGTACGAAGGCAGTATATTTCATTCATATTGTTTCATAGTAAAGCTTTTATAATGCACTGTGATACCCATTAAAACGGACTGTCATATACATGCTATTATTCAGTATATGACAATAAATGTGCAAATGAAAGTCATTTGTGGTGTCAGGTTAAAAAGCAATGAGTCTTAAAATGTGCACAATGTATTGTATTTAGTCTTTTAGTAGATGTAATGTCAGAGGCCCCTGATGGACCCACTATAGAACCTCTCCTGAGAGCAACTCACATCCTGGCCCTCAATAATAAAAACACAGTGATCACTGTCAATTTTCAGTCTTGGTGCCTGGAGGTGGACACATGCTATGTACCTGATTTTAACTGGTGTATTATAGTGTGCCAACTACCTGAGTGCACTACAGTTATACAGTATAATAGCTGTGACTGAAGTGTAATGTGTGCTCTGCTATTATAGCATGATTATGGCATGGCAGTAAATTCTTCACTGTGTGTGTTTATTACCCTTTAGTTATGTAACCGTGGTAACGATTTCAAGGTGATGATAAAAGGCCCCTGAATGCTTATGAATGCAATAGTCAGCTAACCAGGTGATGTTCTATATGCACACACACATGCATGTATGCACTCTCTCTCACACACACACACAATCATATTTTAATGTTTGCTTTTGTTTCTCATACAGTTTGGATGGATCTTGCGAAAGCTGCTTTATTTGACTGCAGATGAGGTCATAAATGCTGCCATCATTTCAGGACTTTGCTCTGTTATCAGAAACCAAATCTTTGCTGCCTGGTCACCATTTAAAAAGTAACAGCAACACAACTCTATATTCCCCTGATAAAGGCAGAGGCTGGATAATAGTTACTGAACATCAAAGCTCACATTAATCAGAAACCTTGATGTTGTCAGTGTGAGTTGTGCAAAACAGTCCTTTGTCGGGATTCCCCACAGTGAGTCTTTTGTTTCCCTTTTGTGAAACATTGCCACCTGTTAAACAGTCATACTGATGGAATTATGTCATTTCATATAAAGGATTAAATGAAGTATAAATGATGATGATTGCTGTTCTCTCCTGTTGAAAAGGCTAAATATACACCAGTTACATACAGTATTTCTAATAGAGTTTATGCATCTTAAGAGACACAGAAGCAGTATTAGACAAATATATTAGTTTTTCTGGGCTTTATATAGACTTCACTCTTGTTTTCCAGAGATTCTGGTCTGGTCCAGTCATTAAAACAACACTTGATCTATGATGAAGCAAAGCACAACAAATCCATCAAGGCTATAGAGACAGTGAAATGACATTGCCTTGTTTTTATGAGAATGTGTATCGGTCATGTTTCATCCGTCCGGAGAGGTTTGGCTCACGCACAGACAAGTTTCTGTCATGTGGGAATTTGTCGTAATCCATCAACTGATATTTATGCAAATGCATTATACAGACTGCCATTTAATGCAGGAGGACAAGGTTTCAGGGAATGTAATCTCCTCCTTTGCATACTGTGGGAGCACATAGACAAGCAGATTCAGGACGAGCGTGTGATTTGGTCCAACATCCTTCCGAAACATCCCACACCAGCCAGAAACAGAAAACCTTCTTTGTTCCAATCAGAATTTGCACAAAACAGCACAAAATAATTATCAAATTCTCCAACAGGCTGTCTTTAAGCCCACATGATTTTGCTGTTTGCTTTTCACATAGGTATTTTATCTTATCTAGAGAGACATGCAGAGGCCTGAAACAGCAGACTAATCTCTAATAATTCTGTCCGGATCACCAAAAATTACAAGCAGCCAATAGTACAGAGTGCAAGGATCAGGTCAATAGTCACTGGACAATATTATTTTGACCAAAAAATTTGCATGTAGAAATAAAATGACAGCAAAGTAGGAGGATTTGATGCCCCAATATGGCTTATACCAGAGCTTTTTGTGCATAATGTCCATTTTACAGCGATTACAAAGGATTAATTCATCCTGCTCTCAGGGCTGGTTATGACCAGTATTCAAACAGATGTAACCGTGGGGGATCAAAATGTAGGGCAGCTTGTCATGTAGAGAAACATGTACTTATCCAGTGCCATCAAGCACTGTTGTGTATCACAGTGTAATCATATGTATGTTGCCTTGTTATGCACATGCTGCATTTGAAGTTTAGTTGCACGATAGGAATTTAAATTATTCAAAAATTATGACCATCACTAGTGGAGTGACTTTGAACATGTCATAAAAGAAAAAAGGCATAGAAAGCCTCAAATCTTTTGATAATTTTGAAAAAGTCCCTGTCTTATATTATCTTGAAGAACAGCTGTCTCGGCCTGTTTACGTCACTCTCACGTGCTCTTCTCTCTCTCACTGCAGGGGGACATTCCTCAAACCGCAGCCTCTGCCATGCAGTAAATCTGCCTGAGAGAGACCTACACTCTCTGGTCTGCCATGAACTTTGGCCAGGTAAGATGTATAGTTAAACACAACCCATTTTTCGATTCGCATCCTCATCATTCTCATCGTTTCTTGCTGTTCTCCTGAAATTTCCTGGACGTAGAGCGGACATCTTCCTGTGTGTAAAATATTTAAATTTTTACTCGCTTTTTATCTTGAATGCCAATGATGCATTGCTCCAACTTCTGACGATTAAAACTTTTTCAGGTTGATAGATTGCTATCTCATTCAAAAAGAGCTGTTGCGGCCCTGGCATCATTCCCTCTCTGTGTCTCTGCACACCTGGCCTGGAAGTAAAACCACTCCTTAAGAGGATAAATTCCTTGGCCAGCTCTGTGCATCAGTGTAGAACATCAGGGACAACCTGCATGAATCTTTGTATTATTCTTTTCAAATTTTTCCCTGGGCCATTTAGAGGTCATGCAAGAAACTATGTAAGAAAGGGAGCCAAAGCCAGGTGTAAAAGCTATGGAGCAATTTATGAAACCTATCACTGCAGCTGTTTTTACATAAAACGAATACATTTCAATGTGACTGTTTTTCTCCACTACTAAGTTATATCTTGTTTACCATAGCATTACTTGTCGTGACTGAACCAAGAAAACTTAGAGCTCAGATGTTGGCAGAGCATGCATTTTCAGTATTGGACAAACATGTACGTGAGAAGCTAAAATCATGATTGTGATAAAAATGCAATTATGAAGTCCTGTTGAAAGTCCATAATGATTTTTTTGTTGTTGCAGTATCAATTTGTGAAACATTGTCTGAGCTGCTCTTTCAGTCATTGTGATTAGACTGTCCTGCTCTACCCCTGCTTTGTGCTTGTTCCGCCTTGTCTGACCTGTCGGGACATAAAAATGGCCACTGTGTGCAGAACAAACATGAAAACAAACAAAAAAAAAAACTGCTTTACTGAGAAACAGGGAGAGTAATGTGGAGCTAAATCTGCATTTTGTGAACTCAGTTGTTTAGTAACCTTTACACTTATATTCGTAAGATACAAACTGCATCTTTAAATGGCTCAATTGTGCGCAACAAATTTAGCAGCAGCAGGCAACTAGATTCAGTAAAAGGTAAACAAAAAACAAATGGGGAAGTTGGAGGTGATGAGGACCATATATGGTACTCTGTGTAACTGTTTTATATTTTAGTGAGTTTTGTGTTTACAGTGTTTCCACTGTCACAAAGTTGTCAAAACTGCACACTGTACACACACAGTACGCACTTCATCGATCCAATGAATCAGGTTGATTACTGTACATACAGTATTTATATACGCATATATTTACTTTGAGTAAATAAAAATTAGTACGCTGTCTTGATCTCTTAATGTACAATGTGGTCGTGTACAATGCATTTGGACTCAACATATCCAATACCTGTCTTTGAACCAAACCACATTCCACATGAGCTGCTCTCCATTTCATGACCAAAACAAATCTCAGTGACTTGCTGTGGAATCTTTTCAATCCACACCCAAACCACGAACAACAAGATGTATGTCAAATGATTTCTTTTTACAGTGTAGGCCTGCATTCAAAGCAATGGAACAGCATGTCTGGCAGTCATGCAGGGCACAACCACTAAAATGCTCTGCTCTCTTGTTCCACTGCCAAGCCATAATAACAGGAATAAGGTGGGGGAGGCTCGTTAACCTTAATCTAGGAATTAGACTGTGGCACCATGGAGAGGAGGATGTGTTGAGTTGTGTGCTTCTGCGTAGGAGATGGAGTAACATTTTTAAAGGGGGGGGGGGGCTGCTCTCGCTGCATATTCAGAGGAGGAGAGGTTCATTTGTGTGGAACTTTACCTGCACTAAACTCAAAGAAGTGTTTTTTTAAAGCACCCTCTTACTCCCCCATGTGGTGAAAACGCATGACTACACATTTGATTCCTTAATCTGGAGTACCATGTTGGTTTATTCTGGAGTGTGGATGAAAATTGGTTGAGGGCCCTGCACACAAAGTGTAAAGCTAGTTAGGTGTATCATATACATTATATCATATAGGGAATATAAAGGGAATAATATGACAAAATGATAAAACAATAATAACCTTCATCTATAGAGCACTAATCTAAACTTTATAATACAAAATACCTAAACAATACATATACTAAACAATAATCACGTAAATCAAAACAAAAGCCCTATATACTGTAGGCAACAAACACAAACAATGTGTATTTTCTTACATTTTTCTATATGAATTTATGAAGTGTATGAGGTGGAGACATGTAACACAGAAAGTGCGCCCTTAAAAAGTCAGACAACTGCCCCAAAAAGCATGTTCCTGGTGGGTTGTACAGTATAGACTGAGACTGAGTGTCTACGAAATGTGTATTTTCAGGATGAATAATTGTCATCATTCTGGCTATTAGTGCGTTAGAAATAAGAAACTGTGTAAATACAATTATAAGGCATAGTGATGGAAAATTGCAGCTGTTTTAATCGAAATGCTTCTGTTCTCTGACTGTCATATTCTGGAGTTTGTGTGTATTATTTAAGTGTACTCTATTTGGTGAGCTGTTTCTTTTTATCTCAAGGGTGTTCCTGGTTAAATAAATTTGACTTAAATTAAATGTAAAAGAAGGGCATTTAACAACGTTTGGCAACATTGTACATTACTGTACAGTTGCACTATGATAATTGTGGGATAAAAGTATGGCAGCAACTTTTGAAATATGGACATACTATTATAAAAAAATACCATCTTGTTTATAAGTAAACCCCAAGTAATATTAATTCATTCTCTACTGCTTCATCCTCCACACGAGGGTCACGGAGAGCTGGACCCTGACAGGTCACCAGTCCATCACAGGGCCAACATACAGAGACGAACAACCATTCACCATCACATTCACACCTATGGCCAAGTTAGAATGTCCAATCAACCTCGTTCTCAATCAGAGTTTTTTTTGACCAGAGAGAACCAGGAGGGAATCTGGTCACGGGAAGAACATGCAAATTCCACACAGAAAGGCCCTCAGTCGAACCAGGATCCAAACTGGTGAACTTCTTGCTGTGAGGCAACAGTGCTAACCACTGTATCACCGTGTGTCCACCAAGTAATAGCCTAGCAATAATAATAGAAAATATGTGTGGGACATATGGGAGAATTAATTTCAACTTTATTATATGATAACTATCAATTTTATGTGAAGATACTACACAGATGGTAATTCTCATTATCAAGCTATTACCTGGATATTACTTTACAAATAAGATGACATTACCACAGTATTACAAGCTTATTACCATACTATTATCATTTTGTTACTGTACTGTAATATATTTGGAATTTTTTCTCCCAATCTAAAAACAGTTTTTCCCCTGTCTATTTGTCTGTACATGTTCTTGTTATACCACGTGTACTGTCTCCACTCACCCAGAACATATTTCAATAAGCTAGGAAAGGAAGCTCACTGTGGGAAAACTCCAAGATTGCTCCAAAGTGGGAATCTGGTTTTCTCTTTTCGTTTTGACAGACAGGAACCATAAATCTGAAGTGTGACCTAGTAGTTACACTGTGTAGGACTTTCCCCAAGAAGACTAAGAGAAGTTCACACCTCCTCTGTCTTGACCTAAAACACTCCCTCTGATTGTGACATACACCCCATCTGACACGCTTCCTACACTGTCCGTGTACTACAGAGCTACACAGGCATTGGCAGTATTCACATCTTGAGAAATATCACAGGAGATAAAGCAGTCTGGTGAGTTGACATCCTATTTGTGCTTTTATTCTTTCTAAGTGAAGGTACACAGATCAAACAAAGTCTGTTTTTTAGCTGATACAAATAAAAAAACAGTTTGACATAATTATTTGGAGTAAAACATGTCACTATTAGACGGTTGCCAAAGAAACACTTTATGCTTTCTAGCTTTTTATTTGACATCACAGGACTTTCCTTTTTACCCTGGTAAAAAATTCAAGATGATATTTTTTTTTAATTTAAAATTTTGAATTTAATTGTTAAAGTATGATTCAATTTGTCTTCAGCTGTCTTCAACTGTTATTATGCTATCAGTTAAAAAGTAGCATATAATTTAGTAAGCAAGTGAGTAACCATGAAAAAAAAGACATTAATTATACCTTGTACAACATGGTAACAAAGGCAAACTGGCACTTCATCAAAAGTGTTAACTTTTCTATTGTTTCAATTAAATTTTTTAATTATGTTTTAAACTGCAAAAAACACTGCAGTTGAATTAGAATCATTGTTGACATAATATTTATTCATGTAGCCCATTTACTAAGTGTGTTAATGCCATTTAACCTAAACCACAGCTCATGTGTTTCCATCATCTAACTACAGAGATAAACCTGGGATATGAAATGCAGTGTTAACATAGTTTATTATGTCAACATTACATAGCCTTTTAAAAATATGTCAAACTGCATCAACGTACTGAACTGTGGGTTTTGTTACTTTTCATAGTTTAAATGACAACATGCCTTTGATATCGTGGACACAGTTAGTGTTCTGTAGAAAAGACGCTGCCATTTCTTTTGAAGTTGCTTCAAAAATGACACATGGACTCTGGTGACATGTTGTGTCTACCACTGACAGAAATGTTGGCATCAGCCACAGCAAGAGCAGACATGTCAGGAACCTCCGGACCTGAACCGACAGCCACGACCGCCTCAACCTTCCTGGACTCTGAGTTTCGTTACATCCTCTTACCAGTTGTCTATGGCATCATCATCTTCCTGGGTTTCTTTGCAAACGTCTATGTGCTGTTTGTTCTGCGCTGCCTTCGTGATGCCAAGGCTATGGGGGAAATCCGTATCTACATGACCAACTTGACCATTGCTGATCTCCTTTTTGTGTCTGCTCTTCCCTTTTGGGTAGGGTACTATAGTCGTCATGGTAACTGGGTCTACGGTGACTTTATGTGCCGACTGACAGGTTCGTTTTTCTTCATCAACACCTACTGCTCCATCTTGTTTCTTGGCGCCATCAGTGTCAACCGTTACTGGGCAGTCACCCGGCCTCTGGATGCGGCCTCGTCAGACCACAGACGTCGTGGGATCATTGTGTGTGTTGCCATCTGGGCGTTGACTGTATTAATGTCTATTCCTTATCTGGCATCTCCAGGGATCAACACAGATGCAAACAACGTCACTCGGTGTTTCGAGGGCTACCAAAATAAGACTGATGAGCAGAAGAAAGTACTAGCAGCCACTCATTTTGCAATAGTCGGGATGTTCTTTGTTGTCTTTTTCCTTGTCGTGGTGTGCAATTCCCTTATCGCTCGTGCATTACTTTCTCAAAATCCTCCTAGGTCAGAAATCAGTTCTGGGACACTCATGTCCAGAAAGTCCAAAAGGCCCAGAGGGATGAAAAGGAGGGCCCTGCAGATGTTGCTGGCAGTGGTGGGCGTGTTTGCTCTGTGTTTCCTGCCCCACCATGTCATCCAAGGCCTCTGGACTCTGGCAGTGTTGCAGATCAAACAGGGTTGGGGTCATGTGGACTGGGACCAGACAACTGTTCAGGCGCTGAACGATGTTCATCAGATCACCTTGCTTCTCATGGGCCTCAACTGCATCTTGGATCCTGTAGTTTATTTTTTTGCCACAAAGAAGTTCAGAAGGTTCATCATGGCCCACATTAAGCGGATAGGAAAGGGAGAAGGATGTTCACAAACGGTCACCTCTCAGATTTCTATGGACAGCAGGCATAATCAAAGCCAGAGACTGCATGAACAGCCTGGAGAGAAGTAACTCAAATACTTTTATCAGCTGTGTAACATACTGTGTTAGATATTTGTCACTTGGCACAGCTGTGATTCAGGATGTACATGTGTGTGATTCCAATCCCCTGAGTTGATATCTGAATTGCGCCAGTCTGCTCTTCCTGTGTGAAGTGGAAGCTGAAATGCAGAAGTTTTGCAAGCAGAAGTGCTGTACATGTGACTTTATGAGGGCACATAGAAAGTATAATGGAAGAGACGCTTTCGTTAACTCTTCCTCTGGACAAAGCTTTACACCAGGGAACATAAGTAATAACGCTTTAGTTATGTTTGCCCTGATGTGTGAGATGACATCATTTCATAGTAAAAAAGATTCCATGACTGATTTTGAAGAAAGCAGTGAAAGACTATGATCTAAATGTACTATATTTGTAATAAATAGTGAGCTTATGTGCTGTGAAATCTATGTTTTACTTTTTATCTTGTATGGTATTTTAAAAGTTAAATTAATCTGTCAAAATAAAAATATGCTGATATTCATACTTGTACTTACTAATACAGATACTTGTGATTTTATTTGTATTTGTATTCTAAAACTGAATTGCAATTTTTTTGAATATAAACAAATGTCTGTCATATTCAAACCCTTGTCCAATAGTGATTAAGCCTATCATTTCCACACGACTCTCTCTCTGTGTGACTCTCCCTCCCTCTCTCTCAGTGTAGCAGTGTTTTTGTGTCTGTAGAGACAGTTCTCATTGCACACAGAGTAAACCATTTTATGTCAAAACTAATGGAGGCCATAGCACTGTAAAGTGAGATGCTGCATACAGTTGGACAGAGAATGTGAAAAGTCCACAAGGGGCTATTGACGTTTCGCACTGGCACTTTAAATAGCTTTATTCTCAAAAAAATAAAATTAAATAAAAACACAGAAAATACATAGAGATGCTGTATCAAATAACAAGTTTTATTGGTATATAGTAAAAGTGTAGTTTCTTACCGTTTTGTGGCAATATTATCTTCATTCTTAAACAAAGTACACACTGACATAATGCACACTTCTCATATTATATCATATGGTAAACTTGAACAAAATGGTGATTTCTATATGAAGATGCGGAACTAACTTTAATCTGCAGCTAAAACATCCTTTTTGGTCCTTCTTCTTCTTTTTATTGCGCATCTTCTCACTTTCCCATGGGTGTTCATGAGAGACTTGAGTACACATTATCTCCGGTCATATTGGTGGGGTCCAGATTAGAGTAGGCTTGGCTAGTGCAATTCATGTACACATCTCCATCATTCTCTGGTGAACCTCCCCTATAGTATTAAAAACAGCATGAACTCTGCAAACACATACATTTTTCTGCCTCCTTTGGCTTAAAAAAAGAGAGAACAGTGCAAAGAATAATGTAAATGTGAGTGAATGTGGGTGGTTCTGACTTACTTTGATGCCTTTGCAGGTCCAGGAAAACCTTCAGGAAAACAGAGTACTTAAACTTCACCACATAACGTTCGCTTAAACTCTGACCGGTACTTAATTGATCGGTGGTGTTCCTCACCTTTGGCTACAGTGTCAGTTTTAGTTAGTGGTTCACCACCAAATCGTTGCCAGCCGAGCCAACACAGGAGAGTAAGGATGGTGATCAAAGCCAGGAGAGAAAGGACGAAGGCAGCTTTTCCTAAACTGTCACCCACTGGTTTTTAGTTTAGAGAAACAGCACAGAATAGCAGGTAAAAGATTGAATCAGATGTGGGTCAGTGCAAACTGAAAAACATCTTTAGGGGTATTTTGTTCTTGTTCACAACAAACAGTAAATTGTTGGATATTTGGCAATAGTATCCACCTAAAAAGAACTACAAGTGAGCAGAACTCACAATATAAAAACTCAAAAAAACTCGTCAATATTGAAAAGCAAATACCAGGCAGAACTATGGAGGAGACTGACATCAGTTTTGCACTGTTTACATTAAGACATGCAACACTTACCTGTTGGCTGCAAGTCGATGATGTAGACTGTGAGATTAGGGCTCACTTGCTGTGATGGAGTCTCAGCCTTACAGCGGTACAAGCCACTTTGCTTTGGTTCAGTGAGGGTCAGGTTCCTTCCGTGGCCCACATCCTGCCAAGTAACATATTCAAGGTGTTGCCAAATGACCGAGGTAAAAGCACTGCAGAACAGGTTAACGGTTTGACCTGCTGCCACTGGGTAGTCTGGCACGGCCACCACCTGCAAAGGAGGCAAGGGAGGCAAAGGGGATGTATCTAGAGGGGAGGAGGGGAAGATGATGAAGGTGGAGTGGAAGGAACAGAATGGGGGGCGACAGGTGGAAGGAGAAAATAAGTTGAGAGGAGAGTTAAAGCTTGAGATTGCACTTATTATTATTTTTTTTGTATCCGACTCGGAGCTGACAAAGTGTGAAGGAACTATGGATTGCTAAGTAATGTGGTACAGATGTCCAGAAAGAATCCTAATTGTTGTACTGATGATCCTATGTATGATTCCTCTAATGGTGCCACAGCAAGTTGGTCCAACTTTTTCCTTATCCGTGACACACTTGTAGCAGTACATGCTAAAACACTGTCACTCTTAGTCTTGTGTTCAATAATTTCATTTGAAAAGCTATCACCTGTGATCGTAGATGTAGTAATGGCCGTAGTAGAAGTATGCCATGTTGTAGTGAAGGATTTTACTGCAAGGAAGACAATAAGCACAAATGAATTAAAAAGCTGAGTTAGAAACCCGTATAATCTGGATTTTCTATCACATTCATTAATACATATCTTCTTACCTGTCCTCTCAGAGACAAAGATCAGCAGAAAAAAGGCAAGCAGCATGTTGCTTTGAGTCACTGCAGGCCAACAAGACCAAGAGCAGCTCAAATGTAAATAATTAAAACACAGGTGTGAATGAAGGAAGTATGAGAGCAAGCAGTCAACAGTAAAACAGAAGTTGTCTCAAGTTCCCCTTTTTTTTGAGCCAACAGTGGCTCACCCATAAAAGCATTAGATTTGTTACATTTAAAATATTTTAAATCAGTCACTCAATTCATGATGTGCTGGAACAAAACTTTCATTGTTTTTCTTTTCCTATATATTTTCTATATTATTTATATTAGTCTATATGGGACTCAACGCATGTTGATTTCAAACATTTCATATATATGACAGTCGGTCCCCTTCAGGCTGAGGCTGTGATTTTGGACAGTTGGACACCAGACCTCAGTTGTAGTAGTAGTAACTTGTTAGACAAGTGTTACATAATCCTAATGTGCTTTAACTGACCCAGACCACACCCAAACCTTTACTATGGAGGTATTTTTTGTTTGTGCTTTCTCCATATCATAAAACTGTTGGACAAAGCAACATCATCTTACTGCTAAGAAAAAAAAAAAATTATCAGCAAAAAAACTAAAAAAAGAAAATGGCTGACATAACATCATATTTACATTCAGTACATAACAATACGTAATATTATTGGATTGTTGTATGTAAACAATTAACTAGCACAGGAACATAAGTTATTAAAATAAATAAAGCGAGATGATAAGCAAGGCCATTTCCCTTATCTCTGAACATGAAAGAGAAGTAGAATAAAAGTCTAAACTTCCCTTAAGTTACATGAATCCTCCAAACATTTTCCTTTATGTGAACTCCCAGCATGTGTCAACACGCAGATACATCATTATGACTCACTAATTAGTTAGGTGTGACATTTAACGGACAATGATTCACTGAGAGCAGTGATAATGTTTAACAACACAAATAAGAAATATTATCATTGCATCAGTAACAGCTTTAGTTTCTGTGCATATAAAGACAGAAACACCAAAACTCCTTGATTCCCACAGGGGGAACTCTAATGCTAATGTGGTCTGACCTTTTAGTGCAGCACATTTTTGCTCGTGTCATCCGCACGCCTATTTCCTGACTTTTTATTTAAATTCTTTTGCTGCAGATGAGAGGAATCATATGAGAGACATTCTCCGCATACCCTGCAGCCATTTGTGACTTCTTCTTAATTAAGTTGCTTCGACCGGAGGGGACAGAAGAACCTCTCTCTTGCTCTATCTCTGAGAAAGAAAGATAAACAGTGATAATGTATAATCTTCTGTGTCTTGTGTGTGCGTGTATAATATGTGCACACAAGTGTGTCTTTCCCCCAAAGTCATCATTCTTCATTATTTTTCTATTATTCACTACTCGTTCATTATTCTGCTCATACCGTTGACTAAAGTCAGGCCTTGGTAATCACCACCCACTAGTCAACATACAGAGAATTACTGGAATAAATTTTAAACAGTAAATGAATCAGTTACTAATCAGTTACTTCCTCACTAACTATTTTGATGATTCATTTTAGTGTTTTCAATGTGTTTTTTTTTTAAAAATGTTTCCTCCTTTTGAGGAAACATTGATCCACTATTTCTTAATTTTTTGACTATTTGAGGGACCAATCAATTTGTTGATGGTAACAAATAAGCAACAAAGTAATTAAGAGATTCATCGGTAAAGAAAACAATATTAACTTCACACTTGCCATTTCCTTCTTGAGTAACCACGAATGATGTAATTGATCATTTCATCATTGGGACGGTTGTGTTTGCTGACCTCTAGAGGGCAGCATTCATCCAATAGTTGAAGAGCATGTTTTGTGACCAGTAAACAAATTGGACAGGGATAGAGAAACAATAGACAAATTTGATAAATAATACCAATATTATAGGCAAAGGCAAAAAAAAAATAAATAAATTACATGGGGGTGTTCTTTCATTATCTGCAGACTATTTAATTCAGCAATCCAGCCCGACAGTCATTAGTAAACTAAATGTGAAATAAAAAAAATAAATGAATAAAAAAAAATAAAAAACTACAAATAATGACTGGAATAATTTATTCAAAGAGTCAAGAGATGTCATGTTTTATTCTGCAGAGTTTCAAGGTCTGATATCTTGGATGATTTATTGGTTGTGGAGGAAAAAACAACACAAATGCTGTAAGCGAGCCTTTGTTTGGTGTACAGCAACAAAGCATAATTTAAAGGTGGCACAAGTGAAGGAGAGATATTAGGTCAGCATACTATATGCAATTAGTCAATGTTTTATAAACAGACTGAGCAATATAAACAAAATAAATATAAAAATAAAATATGATTAAAAATAAGATTACATTTGTTACTGGGGAATATCTCTTCTTTCTCTTTCTGAATCTGCTTTTAAAAGGGTAGTTTTGAAAAGTTACTTCACAAATTTAAGGGCAGATTGTCCATTTTTCTCAGCACTAACAGACCTAGGTCAATGCAAATTTCAGCAACACCTTTAACTCAACAATCAACCACTGGGTGGTGCTCAGCTCTCATATTTTCCAGGTCTTGATTTTTGCTCATGGATCTAAGCATCAATCCTCTTTCCATTTGGCCTTTTTTAGAATCTCCGACCATCAGCCTGAAATTTAGCTGCTTGATACTGATGGCAACAGGTCATGTTCCTATTAACTGTATAATTAATGAGAAATCCATTAAAATTGTTATTTTCACAGCAGGAATGTATCATGTTTTTTGATATATAGTTTTATATTGTGTGATCAATTTTTTTCTGATCCCAGATTATCAGATAAATTCCATCAGTAGAGCCAGACACTTGCTCTCTTGGGCATATTCTTTTTTGTTCTGAGTTCACACTTGAATTGCTGTATTCCATCCTGTCATGCTTTTCAGTTTTGTTTGTGTCCTTTGAACATTAGCCCAGTTTGTGTGGGGGGGTACGCTCACTTCATTAGGAAGAAAATACATTATTATGTCACTGAGAGGAGAGAAAGCATAGACTCAGCGAGAGATTTCCTCCTGGAGAAAATCTTTGATGACCCTAATGAAATATGAGGCCATTATTGTGTGTGTGTGTGTGTGTGTGTGTGTGTGTGTGGGGGGGGGGGGGGTGGTGGTGGTGGCAGAGAAAGACGATGAAGTGTACTCATCCCTACATCATTTTTTGATGGATAAGTTTCCTCCCTCGTCTTGTCACGCGTTGGTTGTCACGGTGATGACGAGTGGCTTCCTTCTGCTTCTCTGGCAGGAAGGATGTGACAGTTGTACAGGCAGCTGCCAGTGTGCGTCTCACTGCACACTTCCTCCTATACACTCAATTATTCCCCCCATCCCAGTTAAAATGATAAACTCCTCACTTATATGCTTTCATTGTCCATTTCCCCGGCTTCCTGCTACACACCATGTTGAATTGTGAATATTATTTCCCTCTCCCCTAAACTGACCTGTCCTAATGGACGCTTCAGAAATAATAACTGCACTGAGAACAGCAACAGCAGTGACAGGAGCTATTACAACATTGTGCAACACAACAACAGAGGACAGACAGCGCTCATCTCCAGATGGGCGCTTCCTGTGCCAGGCAGGAAATGGCACTGAGCTCCCTCACCATCATATTTCATTTTAGCAGAGAAAAAGAGATGATCATCACTTCATCTTTGGCACATCTATCCCCCACTGGGGGAGCTGCAAATTAATTTGAGACTTTTTCTTCTTCTTCTTCTTCTCTGCATGGATCCCACTTGGGCTGTTGTCAGCACTGGTAAGGAATACTGTGAAATTTAAACTCCACCATTAAGCCTCAGAGCCTGTTTCTCTCACTGTTGTGGAATGGAGGTGCTTCCAACCTAAAGATGTCTGACCATGCACAGATGTGCACGACATGTGCGCTCATGTGCAGACACACTTATTTAATTAAATGCACAATGACATAACATCCTCAAAATTAAAGTGTATTCTTAATTCTTCTGCTCATTTAAAGGCCACATTAAGTTGCATTCTGCAGCTGTGGAGGAGCTGATTTAAAGCGGTAAATTATTTCTTGCACTTGTCCAGTTTTACCAATGAATGCCAGACTCAGCGTACTTATCATGCTGAGTACCACCCAGATGGGTGAATAATTTCCTCTGGCTCTGGAGGATCATTCTAAACATTTAAAAATAATTAACAATTATCTTGATTAAAATTTGATTAAAATATATGCTTGGGATATGAGTGATAAAGCTCTGCTATGGAGCGCAGACAGTATAGTGTTTGTGTGCGACTGCATCATCCCTGTGCTGTACTTTGCAGAAGAGGTGCTCCGTTGTGCTGTGTAGGTCCTGTGTTGAACAGATGTTGCAGACAGCGATACTGTCCCTGTCGCTGAGCAGGAACAAATTACAGGCCGATACACACACCCACACATGCACACACATGCACACACACACACTCCACAAATATAACCTTCAGATTACAGATGGCCCCTATCAGAGACTGTCGACTGGATTTGCAAGATGTAAATACTGAAAGTGTAATCCAGCGAATGGCCGAGGGGGGCTAAACATGGGTCAGGATGAGGACCAGATGGTAGATGTGTTTGTGTTTGTGTGTGTATGTGTCTGTGTGTGTTCCAGGTATTACTCATGCTGTGGGGCCCTAAGTCTGTTTTTAGGAGAAGGCATGTTGTATGGTTAGGATGAGGTTAGGGTTCATTATTTATGTGCCACAGATTAACCGCTGGTGTTTTATTCTCAACTCAAAATGCAAGAGCATAATAAATTTATCACGCTCCACTCTTGCATACATTGCACTCATGCAAATGAGTGGAGTCTGCAGTGGAGGCGTCAGCTGAAATGCTTCTCATTCACTTTGAATGGAGCATCCTTACGTTTTGCTGAATTGCACTGTGGATGTATGGTGTTGTGTATGGCAGAAGTTGAGAAACATTCAACTCTTTAAACATGGCGTCTGATCAAATCATGTAATGCAAATATCCCAGCACAGGTGCTAGCCAATCAAATCACATTTAACATATACCACAAACATTACACGTCCTAAATAGAGCTTTCAATCAAGGCCGTTCTCTTTATTATCACTGTTTTTTTTTGTTGGACAAAGTGCACCCAATAATGGCAGACATACTGTAGTAGACATCACTTCACTATCACTCAAGCAACAGGAACAAATCTTGCTACACATTTATCCACACACCGTCCCACCGTCAAGTGTTGTGCAGAGAAACAAAATGAAATTGTGAGATCTTCTAACCTGGATTTCCCTGTGGCTCTATGTGGTGAGTGATAGGAATGGAAAAAGCATGTGAAAGCAAGAGGGAGACAACGTTGTCAAGTGAATGAAACCTCGTTTAATTGTTTGACTCACAAAGGTCACAAGCCAACTCTGCTGCCATGCAATGATATGGTGTTGCATCCTGGGGAGCGTTTTTGCTCCCACATCCTTTTTTATTTTCTTTCATTTCACATCTTTCTTTCCTTCCTCCTCTACCCTTCTCTTACACCCTTTGTCCTTGCCATAATTTCATCTCTTTGCATGTCATTAGCAAGCTGGCGCCTAATGAATTTCTTATCTCTCAGAATTCAGTGGCTGTTGCGATAACATTCATTGTTTTTGGTTTTACTATTCCTCACGCTGTAGGCAGGGGTAAGTGTATGTGAATGTGTGTGGGTGTCTGCGTCACTCAAGGGGAGAGGGGAAAAAAACAGAAAGAGTGAGACATGCAGACATTCAGACAGACAGGAGCAGAAAATAAGTGCAGTCTCACCAGTGGTGTCATTCAGCCAAAATGTATTATCTCAATAATTAAATCTAAAATGTGAACATAAATAAAAGTATTAAACTGTGCTGCTGTAGGGAAGGACGGCAGTACACTCTGGGAGGGAAGCAGTTCATGGAGAGGCATTGAGAAGAACATGTGGTAGGAATGACAGAATGAGGAAATTAAAAAAAAAAATGAAGCGGCTGAACTTTTTGGAGAACAAAGAAAAGGCAAATAAAAAGGTGAAAAAATGGGTGTCACAGACTGGAAACAGATACAGGGAGGGAGAGGCTTAAGAGTTGATTAAACAAGGAGAGGAAAAAAAGGAGAGGAGTCGAAGGACAGCGCAGTGGCAGATGGAAGTGTTCTGCTCTGTTACTAATGTTCCTCAGAAGAATTAAAGACCAGGAAAAGGTTAGGACGCACGCACACAGGCATGTAACACACACACATATGTACAGTACACTGTCAGTAGAGGTGTTTGTGTGGACCACTGTAAACATCAGCAACCCCTTACTGGTTTCCTCTCAGCAGTAGTTAGTGACTTAGTGACCCGTGCAACCCCTCACACACCAGCACCAGCCTCTGTAGTAGCACATGGTCGATCCAAAGTGTCACCTCACTAAATGGTGGCTCACACAGAAACGCATAAACACAGTGTTAAGTGTTAAGCACACCCTTCTGACACCTTTGGTGCAAACAAAATGCATGCGGGGTGTGATGTGAACATGTGAGGCAGGGATTGATTTACGAAATGAGGGAAGGGAGATTGACAGAGAGCTAATTGTGGCTGTGTCACACTGCATAGAATTACTGTGATCTGGTGTCAAAAACAAAAAGACCTCGCTTATCACACATGTGCTGATCTTATACACAGGGAGTACATTTACTTATCTGGATAGCAACTTAGTGATGAGTTCATCCGCTCTATTTGTTTCCCTCTGTTTTTCTTCTGGATGTTTTTGTTGAGTGTGTGGATGTGGATTATCTTAAGAAAAATTTAACAGATAATATTCAGAAGGGTCATGGGATACAATACCAGTGCTTTAGAGTGTAAAACATGTCAACCTCATCTGTGCTCTGACCCCTTTAAAGGACGGAAAGAACATGTAACTCTTGGATCGATAAACTGAAGGACAACAGGTAATGGTTGTAAAGAGATGTGTGTAAATCTCTCTTGAAGAGAAGGTCAGAGAGAAATAAGTTCTGTGCTTAAGAATGATGTAAGTAAAGAAAAGCGTCTTTGTGCAGACAGAAAAAAGGGTTATACGGCATCATGAACACTTCATTCATTTTTTTCTTTGTGTATCTTCAACAATCAAAACAAACACCTTCTTAGTCAACTTCGGAGCTCACACACCTCTCGTCCTGTTCTGTACCATCAACTCAGGCTACAGCCACTGTACATGTATATAACGAGTCTACACAAGGACCCAGAAGCTTCATTACACTCCCAGTCTCCTCTCAGTACACTCTGCCAGAAAGCGGCCATCGTGTTGTTCTGCGCCACACTGCTTGCCAACTGTCCTCATGTCCTGGGCATGGAAGAAGTGCCATGCCCTGCAATGAGACACTTTACTGCCTCAGTGGGAACATCAGGAGCACAATTCTGCTCGCTGTCTCCACACATATGGCCCTATCTTTCATTTTTAGGTACACATGGTGTAAATGAGAGAGAATGAGGTCGAGCTGAGGAATGGATGAGCAGAAAGCAGGAGAAAGACAGATACAAGATGGAAGGTTTGGTTGAAGGAGGGAGATAGCCGAGCTGAGAAAGACTGAGAGATAGAGATGGAAAACCCGAATGGCGAGAAATGACTAATTGAGGGAGATAGAGAGAAAAAGGTTGAGAGGGTGTGAAATTTGAGATGAGAGTTTAATTTGTTTTCTGGCAGTGTCGTGCCATCACAGAAATGTGTTTACCAGCCCCTACTTTGCCATTAGTGACACACGGGCGCTCCTGTAGAAGAAACCAAATAGGTTCATAACTGCCGCATGTATCCTCCAAATGTTCCCATAGCTCTCCGTCTGTTGGACTGTGTCCGTCCGTATGTCTCTTCTCCTTTCATCATCCATTCCATTTTCTGTCTCCCACATCTCCCTCTTTGTTATTTTCTTCTGCTCATGTCTGTTCCCTCCATGTGTTCGGTCTTTCTCCAAGTTCTGCAACCACTACCCATTTATATGATAGAAAGCTGACCCCAAAGTGCCACAGTGCAATGAAGGGACGAAGGAGTGGAGCTCATGCAAATGAGAGCAAGCAGGACACACTACAGATGCTGTGTCCCATTTCAGGGACTGCCTCCTTTGACAGATGTGGTCTACCAGGGTGTAACCTCCCAAAATGAGACTGTCTGCAGAAGATTCATCAGAGCATCATGAGTTTCCACTTCTTTTATGCTTGCAGTTTTGAGAGACTGTGCTTAGACACAGCTCATTGCAAAATGCCAATGACTAAAACATAGTGATGTTTAGCATTAACAAGGCTTACCATGTTGCCAACTTTAAGCCTCTTTTTGTGTTCCATGTCTGCAGAGAGTTGAGTACACGAGTCACACATACATGCCAATACTTTATGTTCCATTCACACTAAAAGGTCTGCTTTGTTCTTGTGAGGCACACACGAGTACCTGATCCTACATTGCTGTCCTGTCTGGAACATCATTGCATACAGTGTGCGTGGTAACAAACTTTTGGGCTGGATGCAGACATCCATCTTGTGTTGCGATGTCACCCTTAGGAATCTGAACTCCTATTATGAAATACTGAGATTCACAATTTGGCTGGTGGGGTCTTGATGTTTTTCAAACAGAGGTTCACAGATGTCACCTTCAAACAGAAGCTATTGGATGATACTGATAATAGACAAGTTTTTTCCAACCTTGACTGTTCTGTCAAAAGCAGCCTGGAGGTATAAAGTATGAATATGAAGTCAACTCTCCATGATTGCTGCTAAACTCTTGAAAGGTGTTGACTTCCTCTTATTATCTGGTGTCAGATCTGTTACAAAGAGTAACTCAAAGAGCTAAACAGAAAATAGAATTTTAACTGCTCAAAGAGATGGAGATAAGGTAAAGTGACAGACTCAGGTAAGACAGATTGAATGCATGGGTCAATATGTGGAGAAGAATATAGAGCGTGGGTTTTTTTGAGTCAACACTCCACACTCAAAGCTGTTGATTTAAAATGATGAAATGAAGAAGAGGACGAGAAAATTATGAAATGTGCTGTAACTATATAAAAAGATATAAAAATGTTACTGTGGGTGTATGTGACCATCTGTATCTCTGTATGTGAGTTTGCTTGTGTGTGTCTGTGTGTTGGTGTTTGAGTGTGTGTCTTGGGAGCAGCTTGTGAATGGGAGGATTTAGGAGGGAAAAGTTGGTGGAGGCTGAAAGCTGCTGGAGGTAATCTTGTGGCCTACAGATGATAAGAGCTTTCCACCTGGAGCCTCTTAACAAATACTTGGACCAACATCAATCAGCCAAATGTCCTTCAGAGAGAGGGAGAGAGGGTTGCACAAAAGAATATAAGTGCAGTGTTGAAAATCATTGAGA